>OY728134.1:389542211-390142211 GCA_963277665.1 Viscum album | reverse complement strand
TATGGAATATTTTTTTGAGAGAATATATTTTCAAATCATATAAAGACGTCACTAAAAATTAAATAATTTTTATGAATATGTTTTATTTATATAAAAAAATTATATAATTTAATAATAATTACTTATTATATCACCAAGTTAAATGGTTATGTTATAATTTTCATGTTTAAATAATACTATTATTAGTAAATTGTGGTTCATTAAAACTCAGTGTTGCATGATTCACAAGACATGAAATTAATTAAACTAATTTGAAAAAAAAGTCATAAAATCTCAAGGTGTTACATAATAATCCATTAAAATTAATTTAACCCTTAAAATTCCATAATTTTGATACAAACAACTTATGATACTTCTGCTTCATCATATCATTAGGTTCCTATATAGCTTTCTCATGCTGGGGGTCTCACCACAAGACATTGACCAAGTTAGTGGTCATGTTTTATGTAACTTTTTATCTAAGATCTATAATATCTGTTATTTTTTATTCATTGGAAAGATAAAGATATTTTGGTAATAAATTTATGTTCAATACATGTGAATGATTAGGTATGTACTTATCCAGGAGGGATATGTGGAACACATTGTGGATTTGAGAGAGGTTCAGCAGAAGCGCCAATCAATAAAAAATAATCCCATATCAATCAGAAATATAAAAAATGAAAATATACCTAAGGATCAACTTTCCATTATTAATAAATATAACATCATTGTTCCATGTGTAAAATCGCAAATTATTTTTGACCATTTTTTATTTCTAGATAATACCGATGATGATCACTATAACTTTTATGTCAACATTGTGTTATCCTTATGTATTTCTAAATAGAACTATTATTATTTGTTATTTCAATAACCAGCTCTATTACTAATACATTTCTTTATAAATCTTCATCCTAACACATTTTTTTCTAAAATTATTTCAATATCGGAGTTCATAAGGAGCCATCTGAAGACTCGAATGAATTCCCTTGTTGTAAGAGAACATGAAATTAGGACAGTGTTATTCCCAACCAATTTTGAAATCTATAGAAAATTATATTGAAATATCCTCTATGGTTTGAATATTTATATAAGACTGATGATATTTCTTTAGTTGACACGTAGGGTTGAAATTAAATTCTATATCAAGATCTTTCTAAAGGATTAATTATAACTTCAAGGTAAACCTCATATCGTGATAATATATTAAAGAATGTGGTATTCCTTGAAATTATACAACTCACATAACATATATCTCATAAATATAATCCATAGATATATATTATCTAATGAAAATTAAGTGTGGTTACTTTGTAAGGAAATTTACTAGAGCCCATATAGAATTATTCTCTTTAGATGTTTTTAGGATTCCAATGACAAAATATGTGGTGATGTTTTTCCATTTCAATTTTGGCATGGGTAATTATTATAACATCCCCTTAGACATTTGTATATCAGAAATAGTTTTCTTACATACCAACCATTGATATACAAAATCTAAAATATCTCTCTTTATTCCATCCCACTAGAAATACTCTTGTAAATCTGTATATATCGTTGTAATTCCTAGATGAATAAAGAATGATGAAATTTGAGCATCCTCTATCATTTTGTTCTTTAAATATAATATGTATCGAATAATTACATGATTCATAAACCTTATCATTACATCATAATTAGGGTTAAAATCATTGAAATTTATCACTTTATTCTTTAGATTTACATAATCCATACTCACCTCTTTAATCATCACTTTCAATGATGGTAGAAAAATCATTTTCGAAAGATTAGATTTATCCCCTTCATTCATGATTTCCAAGTCCATCTATTTCAAAACAATAATTGGTAGATATTTTTTGATACTCATCATAGACAGGATAGCTTGATAATTTCAACTCAAAGCATCTACCACATTGTTCTATTTCTTAGGGAGGTAGTGTATTAAGTAGTCATAATCTTTAACCAATTCTAACCATCTTCCCTAACACATATTCAACTATTTTTATGTGAATATATAATTTAAACTATTCTTATTAGTATATATTTTACATCCATCTCTATAAAGTTAATATCTCCAAATTATTAATAAAAAAATTACAATGGCTAACTCCAAATCATGATTAAGTTAATTGTTCACATGAACCTTCAATTTTTTTCTGCAAAAAGATATAATATTATAATTTAGCATGAGGAAATATCAATCTACCATATTCAATGCATCACTATATGTTAAATTTCCTTACCCACTATAGTGCAGTGTAAGAGTATATGGACTGACTTACCTTCTCATAAGTTCTATGAAAATTTCCACATTTCCATCCATATGGAGGAACAATGATCCCTTCTAAGTTAAAATGATGAGTGGAATATATATTCATGAAACAATTTTCACAATACATCAATAATATCCAAGAAACATAAAAAACTATAGATATCAGTCATCGTGGTTGGTATTTTCTAATATTAAATAGCCTTTTTCGTTGATGGGTCCACCAATATACATTTTCATGAGATTATATGAACAAAAAATGAAACTTTTTATAGCCAAAATTCACTATTTTTAAATTTTTAACACATATTCTCCTTCTTTAAGGTCTTTAGAAAAATGCTCGATTGATTATCAAGCTCTTACTTGGACATTTAATAAAGAAGAATATCTTCTATAAATACTACCACAAACTGAACAAGGTAATATCTAAAATATATATTCCTTAAATATATAAAAATATCAAAGGAATTAGTAATAATAAATAACATCACAATATATTCAAAGTGCCCATACCTTATACAAAATGTTGTCTTGGGTATATCTTCTTTATTAGCCCTCAATTGATGATTTCTATAATGAAGATCAATCATTGAAATTTATTGAGCTCCATATATTTTGCCAAAAAATAATCAATATGGGATAGATGATACTATTTATTTATTGTGATATTGTTCAGATCCTGATAATATATGTAAGGTCACATCAATCGTTCATTTTTTTAACAAAAAAAAAGTTTCACCCCATGGTGACACACTTTGACTAATTAATCTCTTTTCATGATTCTTTAAGAGATTATACTTCAATGCCAAAAACTGAATCATGGATATTATATAGTTATTATTTATTGTATGTATGTAACAAGGATTGAATTATATTGACAAATAAAATTCATGATTTAGTGGGAGACTATATAACTCTTCCGAAAATACATCAATAATCTATCACATAATAGACATAGTAATGATGTTTTGTTTCACCCAAAGTCTTTGATAAACACACTTTTTGAATATTAATTCATACACATAAAATGTGTGTTTTACCCAATGGAAGTTCATATTTATCATCATACATATAGAAGATAATATATTAATTTAGAATATCATCCCTGAAAAATCCCTTATTAAGAAATTGATGTAGGATTTATATAGAGAAATAGAATACATGCCTAATATAACATCAAATTAGACCATAGGAATAATGTTAATACATGTAGGATGAATATTCCAAAAACATTAATTAGAGAATAATCATATACTCAAGATACAAACATCATACCATTATAGGTTTTTTTTCTGCTAATTCAACATCTAATCATTTCGGATATGGAATAAACATTCATATTTACTTTTTTAAATGTTTAGTATTTCATATATCTAATATCAAATAGGTTATTTAAATATTAGATCTTACATGTTACCACCTCATCTTTATCATTCCATATTCAATCCCTTTTTAAAAACAAGATGTCTAACATAACCATCAGCACCATTAATTAGAGTGATTAATCCTAAAAAACCTTTTCAGGGTGTGTAAATCATAGATCCTTCACTTCAATATATGACACCTAATGTTTATTCTAGTTCAATAATGGTAATTAATCAAATCCTTCGTTATGATTCATAAAGATTTTGTGAATTTCTAAATAATATCGCTCAAGATTGTCAAACTACGTGTCAAGAAATGCTCATTTTCTTGTATAAGGTGATGATAAAGTCTATCTCAATGCACTGTTTTCTGTGTTATTAACCCTAGGTACAACCATAATAGAGCCACATACACTTTTATTATCCAAATAGGGATATAATTTCATAGAAACTAATTTCTCTATACTTTTTCAAAATTCAAGGATTTTTTCCTATGAATTGGAAATTCTTTTAACTTATCCATAAAAATATATATAAGGATATAACTTATGTTTTCTCATCATAGTTTCCAAAGGATAAGTAAACCACATTTTATAACAACTATATGAATCCACACTTTATATACATAAATATTACAACTTTTAGTTGAATTTCCAATACATCTCACAAATACACCCTAGGGACCATAAATGATTTATTTCATTGAATACTATATACTCAATATTATTTTTTATTTAATGATATCAAACATATCTAATAAATATCTTCCCAAATATTATTATTCTTAAATATAACCTACTTAATGTGTTTTCATAACCTGGAAAATTGAAACACAAAAATGTGATCTCTGATTCTCAGTATGGGTAAATAAGGGAGATATCAATGATCACATAATAATAACATGAGAATAAGGGAATGATATCATAATATTATAATTTTAAATCCATAACCTTCATATCTAATATCATAATCATTATTCACATAAAAAATATTTTCATTTCAAAAGATGTGAATAATAAAATAATAAAATATAATATGCTATGACAACCTAACATTTTTGTCATACACATAAGCATGGATAATCATTTCCATAGTCATAAAGTTGAACTTCCATAGATATCAGAGGGAATTTGGTTATCTCCCCCAAAAATCCTATTAGTCAATTTTCATATCAACCCTACATTTCAAACATTACTATTACATCATATTAATGATAAAAAATATAAGTGTAACAAAACCAGGATCCAAGTGATTAGTGTCTTGGGAAACATATGAACAAACATATAATTTACATAATAAATCATTAAAATTATTTAATTATTTCATATCTAGACTATTATTGGACTTGTTATTTGCCATAGTACATATAATAACTTATGGAAATAAATCAATGAAAGAAGTGAGATAAAATCCTTGTAAGAGGATAGATAAAAATATTAATAAATATAAAATGGTTGAGAATAAAAATAATAATCATTAAATAATCATGGTATGATAATCACAATAATGATTGTTGTAATCATAAAATAGAATCATGCAACGTGGATATGCATAAAAATGATACATCAAGTCATAATGGTCAAATATGTCATATAAGGCCCCATCCTTAAACCTTACTTAATCTTGAGTTATTACAAGATTACACATTGAGGATCTTTTCAGGATTAGAGTTTTAGAGAATTATATCATGAAACTTGCATTACATTACACAATTAAACAAAGTGGTTACATAAAAGACAGTATTCATTCTTCCCATCAACGGAAACATATTTAAAATATAACACGGATTCATTCTTGACACATCCTTGACACTATCGTCACATCATGTACCTTTCCCTTGACCTGTGAAAAACATTTCAAAAACTTGGGATGAGCATAAAAAGCTCAGTAAGGGTTATAAAAATATGGAAATGAATCATGAGTTCATTTATATATGAGAATGAAATCATACTTTACCCATAAAACATAGGCACTTTAACATACCTCATCAAACCATGAATAAATCATAGAAAACATAAGACATAAAGGTAACTTGAGGCATTCATAACATTCTTACATAGGGAGTAACCCTCTTGGTTACGTTTGGAATACCCATCACAGTATATTCCCTAAATCTCTTCGGAAAAACCTTAACGTTTCACTCCTTCGCGTTACCCAATGCATTGGAGAGCTATCAGAGAAAATAGCGTGTTTTTATAAAACAATAAGTATCAAAAGATTGACACTAGTTTAAGTCTGATTTCAAAGTGAAATTAATTCCAACGACCACTATGGGATTTAATGGTAAAAATATTTTCTAATTTCACTTTAAAACAAATTCAAAATATTATCTAATCATATAAATAAATTAGATTAAAAAGAGGTTTTGCATTAAAATACAACATTTTACACTATTCATTAAAAAATGAACTTTATCGGAAAAATACCAAAAAATTACACAAAGTAAAATTTGATGTCCCGATTCTTAATAAGAGTTTTATTTGGTCCAAAATAATGTTTAAGAGTGAACAAAACTATATTTAATGAAGGTTCTCCATCAAAAGGTGATAAGTGAACCTTTAGTGAAAACTAGGGCATATACGCCTAAAATTGAATTCTTTCCGTATTTTTAGCCTTTATCTTTTATTGTATAAATGTAAAAATATTTAAGAACATATATAATCATATTTTAGTTATTTCTATCCATTCCCGCCATTACAACGACTACATGTTAACTACCATTTAAAATAATATTATTTTATTATTAGAGTGCAACGTAAGATTCCCAAGAAACACGTTGTTGCGTGTTGGGTACGCCATCGAGCATTGCATCCCCTTTAAAGTCATATTAATATTTTATTCACAAATATGGATAAATATGAAAATGTCATATTCCTTATTTACCTGGGGTGTTACATCCTTCCCCCCTTTTGGGAATTGCGTCCTCGCAATTTTAAAATTGCGCTTGGAAACATCCTTGAACGTCCCACTTCGGAACAAGAGTCGGTAAAACAATCACATTAAAATAAATAAAGATAAGAACAGAGGTCACCCGAGTTAACCCATACTAGGATTATAAGTATGAAAATATGGACATGGAAGAGAAAACATAGGGTCATGTTCTGGTGGAGAGTGATAGAAAACATGTTTAGGAGAAAGTTAACAATAAGAAAATCACAAACTTGTGATGGGTTAAACGGTATTCGATTCCCCAGTAGGAAAAGTTAATAGACAAAATTTTTGTTTTAAGTTACTTTTTATTGAGGAATTTATTCATAAGGAATCATAATCACTTATCATGTTGACTTTCAAATTTTATTATATTCCTTAATCAAACTCATATTTTCTCCAGAAGGCGAGTATTTAGGAAGACTTGTTCACATTAAGAGTACTATAATAATCTTTTAGAAAATCACCTAATCCACAAAAGAGAACTATATACTTCCCATGTCATTAGACTTTAACCAAAACCAAAACCAATAAGGTTAGTACAAGATCAGATAATCCAGAAAAGGATAACCCCTTATAAAAAGAAAATCTATTCTTAATCTCCAAAATTTGTCCAACAAAACCCAAAGTTCAACGAGGACCATTATATAATCAAATTTGTCCATAAAAATTCCTCAAAGTAAACCAATATAAGATTGAAACCCAAATATTTGAAGGATTTAGTCACGTAGTCTTCCAAGATAAATCATAATATTTATCTCCCAACAATATCAGTTGCTCCTAAAGTCTCGTTTTGAAAAGTAATTAACGTAATCACATATCCTCTATGATAGGTTAATCATTTTAATAAATAACCCAAAATCAACTTACTCTTAATTCATAAAATCATATAACTAGAATGAATCAGTCAAGCTGACCAGGGAATTCACGTAGTCCAGTGGTAGGCGATAAATACCAGTCGCACTTTGGTTGTGGGTTCGATTCCCGCAGCTTTGTCTGACGCTACAGGTTGTCACACGGTCTACGTGTTGTCCTTTTTTCAAAACTATATAATTCATAAAACATTCCCCAAAATGAGATAAAATCTTCAAGAATAATGATAACATATTTTAACCTCAAGTTTATCTCCTTCCTTTCATTTTCCATCATATCATAGAGTAACCCATTATTACCTAAAAATTAAGTATCATATAAACCCTAATGGTTACCTTAATAATTATTACCTGAATTTCCACATCGAGTTGGCCATCTCGTACATGATGCATTAGAGAACTCACCAAGGTTGAAGTGGTTGATCATGACTCCTTGATATTTGGTTTAGAACAACCACGAGTTTCCTCATTGAATCCTCCATTTTATCTAGTATCTTAATCAGAGAACCACCACAGTTTCCTTCAAACCTGTTGTCTCTTTGGTGCCTTCTAGATCCACCCATTCACTAAAAATAGAAATGTGAGTGTCAGTATATCAACAAAACCATCATGTACTAATGAGGAAGATAAAGACTAAGATATACTTACTCATTCACTATATCTAAAACTAGGACTCTTTCTGAAATCCCAACCATTAAGGTAATGTCACTTGTGCTTAGAGAATACCCTAACCTCTAAAGTTATCTAAACCGACCATTGATACGAACTATAAGGCCCCAGCCTTAAACCTTACTTAATCTTGAGTTATTACAAGATTACACATTGAGGATCTTTTCAGGTTTAGAGTTTTAGAGAATTAGATCATGAAACTTGCATTACATTCCACATTTAAACAAAGTGGTTACATAAAAGATAGTATTCATTCTTCCCATCAACGGAAACATATTTAAAATATAACACGGATTCTTTCTCGACACATCCTTGACACTATCGTCACATCATGTACCTTTCCCTTGACCTGTGAAAAACATTTCAAAAACTTGGGATGAGCATAAAAAGTTCATTAAGGGTTATAAAAATATGGAAAGGAAACATGAGTTCATTTATATATGAGAATGAAATCATACTTTACCCATAAAACATAGGCACTTTAACATGCCTCATCAAACCATGAATAAATCATAGAAAACATAAGACATAAAGGTAACTTGAGGCATTCATATCATTCTTACATAGGGAGTAACCCTCTTGGTTACGTTTGGAATACCCATCACAGTATATTCCCTAAATCTATTCGGAGAAACCTTAACGTTTCACTCCTTCGCGTTACCCAATGCATTGGAGAGCTATATCGGGCTCACCCGCCCTTAGTTTATCACGGAACCACCCGTTCTTCATAACAATGCCCAAGAACCATAACATAATCATATCACATAAACATGAATAAAGTAAACATAACATTTCCACATTTCAATCACAATATAACATTTTAGGATATTGAAATAATGAATCTATTAAAAAAGAAACCATTTCCAAAACCTTTTAAAACATTTAATAAAGAGATTTTTGAATCAAAGTGTCTCATACCACCTTGAATCTTTTAACATTTTAAACCATTAATATCCATATAAATAAATCCTTAAAACCATTTTGAAAACATGGATATTAATAAGAACAAATAATTAAAACATTTAAAACGATATTTTTGTTAAAGGGGTTTTACCAAAATTAGAGACACTTGAATACAATAATCAAGGAATAAAATTTAGTCAGAACTTTATAATATCATGAGAATAAAAGGATTCATGATATAATACTCCAAAGGACAGTATATAAACCATATAAGAGTGAATTGGTGCATAACAACAATGAACCCCCAATAGAAATGTCAAATGTGATGAAATCCCTTATAAAGAAGGTATCCTTAAATTAAGGACAAATAAATCTCAAAAATATGTGTGAAAAATATATATACACCCAATATAAGTGGATATTAAGTGCAAAACAAAAAATGGTCATTCACACATATTCAATGGATGACATATTCAATGACTACAAGTTGAACCCAAAGAAATCGAAATTGGGTTAAAAAGTTCCTTTGACAGCCTAACGACATCACATCAAAATGAGTTGATGAGAGATAAAAAGTGTATCTCATCACTTGGACATAAAATTTACATCAATAAGGATATATTAGAAGATATCCCAACATAACAATAAGTAAATTAAAATACCCAACAAAAGAAGTCTTTTAAAAAAAGAGAAGGGTGAAAGGTTCCCTTACCGACTTGGGTATCTTTCAAAACATACACCCCATGAAAGAAAGACAATAGTTCATTGATGTAAATACTCATAAACGAAAGTATATTACTCAAATAGTAGAATAATGGGCAGTACATACACCACTCAATGGAATTTGTGGCGAATGTAGCATAAATCTCACGGGAATAAAAGTGAGATGAAAAATCCCTTACGAAAACTCGGCAGCCTAACGACGCCACATAAAACATCCGAATATGGATTGATGAGATCAAATAGAGTATCCCATCGTATTAAAATAGAATTTAAATAAAGTGAAATATAAAAGAAAATCCCCCAACATTGCAAGGAGGAGTTTAAAAGAAGTGACATAAAGGAGAGTACTTCAAAAGAAAGAGAGAGGTTAGATCTCTTACGAAAGTTCGGCAGCCTAACGGCGCCACTCAAAACTTCCAAAATGGGTTGATGAGAGAGAATAGGGTCTATCTTCACATGAACATAAAAATTACAGTAAATTTAATATAAAATAACATCCCAATCATAAGAAATATGAGCTTAAAATAAATGACATAAAAGAGTGTACTTAAAAAGAAAGAGAGTTGTATGATCCCTTACCTCGGGTCCGACTTGACTCGATCGTTCTTTAATCTCCTGAATAATAAACTTGAGTTAATTTATACTTCCTTAAGAACCTTTTTCAAGTTAATTATTCCTTTTTATATCACTTATTACCATTTTATAAACATTATTTAATCATTTAAGTTAATCAGGATTGTTTTGCCGATATTTGGTTCTTAAGTCGAAAGTGGACTTCTTACAATTACATGTTGTTCGTGTGGTCAAGGGTTCTTTATATCCAGAATGAAATTCCTGATTTGGATATCATATATATCATATATATCCAGAATATACATGTATTTATAATATTACATAATCATTTGGAGGTGAGAAATGAAATGCACCGTTCATGGAGATGGTAAGCCGTACGTACGCATGAACGCTACTTTCATTTCTATTTCGTATTTTATAGAATGGAATAATAATGATATAAAGGTATATTATAATTCCAGCATAATATCATATATAATAACATATTTCCATCCTTTATACATCCCACATATGGTATTTAACGAATCAAATCACTTTGAGGGGGCGGTAGTCCGCACTTCCTTAAATGAAGATATTGCGTATACCCATAATGGAAGACATAAAGGTAATACAAAAGTGAAAAATAAAGAAGAATAAATAAAACATAAACATATTATATATCATATATAAAAATAGTGACATCATAATGGCCACCTTTGAAGGTGTTAAATGATTATTGAACAATCATCGTTTCGGGAGGCAGAATTTCGCCATCCACAGAAACCGTATGTTCTTTAACCATTTGATGTAGTTGTGTGAGATTTTAGCTCAAATAAATCTTATAACAACATCCTAGTATATTTAAGGTACTTGTGTTGTTACAAAATAAGTAAATAAAAAGAGTTTAGGGGGTTGGAGAAGAAAAATAACACAAATGAACATGAGAGAATGAATTAACTTTAAAAGTGTAACTCCTTTTGATTTGATCCTAAAGGATTAATTTGAAAGGATTATTCCCAAAGGGAATACTCTAGGATGAGGAGAGGGATGTGGAGAGAGTAAATGGGCAGGGGTTGGACGAGCCAAAGGCTTGAGGAGTGTGTGAAATGAGGTAGAGGTGGGGGCCTTTTATAAGAGGAGAGGATGGGCACTTTTGGAAAGTAATGAAATATTACTTTATTTGAAAATGTGTTTCGGTTTTAAAATGTCCCACATTGCAATAATTCGTGGATAAGGTTTTAAAGGTTCGAAATCCACCCATAAAATAAGTTTTGGACATGTATAGTTTATAGATTTTACATTATCTTTCCATTTTATTTTAATCGTTAAATAATGATGTCATCGCTGCATCATTATTATGTCATAAATAATCTAATTTATTTAATGTCTAAAAATTATAAAAAAAATAATATGATGTAGGAAATATTTTTATCTTTCCAATTATTATTAATAATCAAAAATATGACTTGTATAAACCCACATAAAAATTATTTAAGTAAAACATATCATGTTTGTGTCATTTTTACTTTTACATTTAATAAAAAGTTATTTATGTCATTTCCCAACCAAAATGTCTCCATGCGGTCCCCAAGTTGACCCATGGATTTTCTGGGTCGTCCATGACACAAAAAATAAGGTTGGGACATGTTTCTACGTCATTTCATATTATTAAAGCATTATTTATACCTTAAACTACTCTAATTACCACTAATCGCGATTAAAAACTTAATAAGTTACTATTCACCAAAAAATTATTTTTATCCCATTGAACCACATTTTACTTCTTAATGACAACCATGTATGTCGGATTTTCGAAATTCAAAACACATAAGTGGTAAAATTTCATTTAAACGAAAAATCAGCTTTTATAAGTACCACTTAGTGGTTTCACTATTCATCAAAAATTGAAGTTTTTCAGAAAAATCCCAAAAATTCACCCTAAGCTATATTTGATATTCCGAATTCAAAAATGAAGTCCGTTTTACAAAATTCAAAACATATTAGTCACATTATTTAATTTAATAATTAATTCCCGCTGTCAAAGCAAATAGCGTGTTTTTATAAAACAATAAGTATCAAAAGATTGACACTAGTTTAAGTCTGATTTCAAAGTGAAATTAATTCCAACGACCACTATTGGATTTAATGGTAAAAATATTTTCTAATTTCAATTTAAAACCAATAAAAAATATTATCTAATCATATAAATAAATTAGATTAAAAAGAGGTTTTGCATTAAAATACAACATTTTACACTATTCATTAAAAAATGAACTTTATCGGAAAAATACCAAAAAATTACACAAAGTAAAATTTGATGTCTCGATTCTTAATAAGAGTTTTATTTGGTCCAAAATAATGTTTAAGAGTTAACAAAACTATATTTAATGACGGTTCTCCATCAAAAGGTGATAAGTGAACCTTTAGTGAAAACTAGGGCATATACTCCTAAAATTGAATTCTTTCCGTATTTTTAGCCTTTATCTTTTATTGTATAAATGTAAAAATATTTAAGAACATATATAATCATATTTTATTTATTTCTATCCATTCCCTCCATTACAACAGCTACATGTTAACTACCATTTAAAATAATATTATTTTATTATTAGAGTGCAACGTAAGATTCCCAAGAAACTCGTTGTTCCGTGTTGGGTACGCCATCGAGCATTGCATCCCCTTTAAAGTCATATTAATATTTTATTCAAAAATATGGATAAATATGAAAATGTAATATTCCTTATTTACCTGTGGTGTTACATGTCACATAGTTGTGAACAAAGTTATCTTCATGTTCACACATAAGACATGTGAATCAACATAAAATAATCTTTGTAAAAAAATATAGAAACATGTTCATAAATATTTCATGTTATCTCATGAGATACATCACATTACCCAATCCATTATAGAGCTGTATAATTTTATTCATACCCGTCACATCATAACATTTACATAATTATTCATGCAGACTAGAACATATAAAGTTTTTTTGCCATAAAATAACATGTGGAAAAGAAATCGGTCTTATGAGAATTTCATAAATCATAATTATGTGAATAAACATTGGGATTATCAAAATATAAAATGTAATAACATTCCTCGTATAGGAATCATCAATCCTGATTGAATAAGAATCAATATCCAGAGAAATAAAAGACGTGTTTTCCGAAGGAAGAGTTATTTTGAGAAAAATCATTTCATTTTCATAAAAAAATTGGAAACATGTATGTCCAATAAAATAAAATTTAATGAAAAAGTAATTATATTTATGGAACATTAAAGGATCATCCCTAAAGAAGATGGAGATAAATATGAATAAACCAATAAAATATAGTTTCATTTGAGAATCCCCTCACATTATATATGAATGATTTATAAAACATTAATATCATGGATAATAAAATTAAATCCATTAATTGAAAAATATATAAAGTATTTTATATTTATTTTTTATTATATTTTCATTAAGTTCACTTATTCCTATTATTATAAGTTATAGTGTTCAATGTCATTTTTCTAAAGTGTTTTTTTTCTTTATTGGTTCAATTGTATACATGTATCAATGATTGTGTAAAATTTGGATAATTATCCAGAAATAAAATTATATGTTATTAATGAAATTATAAAAGATTAAATGATCTTATAAATAATTTGGTTTTATTTTATGAAGATGAATCAATAGATAAAAGTTTAATGATAATCATTTTAGGTTAAATTGGTGGTTTTGGATCACATCAAACTCATTTTGTTTTATCATTTATTTTTATGTATATATGTTCCTTAAAAAACATAAAAAATACTTATAAAATAAATTTTAAAATATTTTTCATCCATTTAAATTGTTTTTTGACTAGCTTTGAAGCTATTGAAAGAAAATTAAAACTTATCATCCTTGAAGGTGATAAATCAACACCTCACAGAAGTCGTTTTCATTTTTAGAATAAAATGGATAATTGAAGGGATTTGATTATAGATTATACCATTAAAGAAAATTAAATTCTAGAATATATATGGTAATTTAGTTATCATGAATCCTGTATGAGGGGATGTGAGGATAGAATAAGAAAAGAAAATAACATGAAAATTAATTAAAAGAAGATATGATTTTACCTCTGGAATAATTCTCCTTGATAACCTATATAGGGAGATTGGTTTCGATTTTTTTGTGACCAAAGGATTCTAGAAATAGGACAAGATCCTAGGAAATGGATTGTGAAGAAATTTTACATGTATAAAATCTTTCAAGGAGTAAGGAAAATTGGTGGTGAGGAGTGGTATTTATTGGGGAGAAGAGGGGTGTTTTCTAAATATTTTATCCATTAGTTTGTTATTTTGGCTCATGAATATGAATTGATTGATCCTTATTAGTATATATATTAAAATCATTAATTTTAGTACTGGATTATGGTTATTACCTCAAAAATGACTCAAGAAATAGTATATTTAACATAATATATATATATATATATCATAAATTACTATATTTTACTATTCACACAAATTCAAGTATTTCGAAAAATCCAAAAATTCACCCTAACAATATTTCAACATGTTCAATTAAAAAATGCACTCCATTTTTTAAAAATAAATTTCCAAAAATGAGAAACATAATTTTTAATTAAAATCACCATTTACTTGAAACTTACAATTTTAAAATTATAACGGATTTCATAGCACATTGAAATTTTAATTATTGTCCCAAAGAAATTATCTTATAATCATCAAGATCATTTCCTTATTAATATAAAAAGCGGTATAGAATAGAAATAACTAGATAAAACAATGAACCAAGGTTCCAAACTAATAACGTATGAATCAATTTTATAAAAACAAATTTTATTTTAAATAATTATAATAATAATAAAATTATATGTAAAAAGTTATGTTTTATTAAAATACCAACCATTAATTAATAATCTTTAAAATATTTATTTTCTTATACCATGATATATTTATATTATATTTTTATTTATAAGATACATAAATTTTGTTTATACTTTCATAGATGAGGTTACTATTCTATTGGACACATTACTATTCCAAATGGTCACATTACAATTCCATTGGTCAAGTCACTATTCCATTGGTATATGTTCCTTAAATTCTAGAACTACCTTTTATTCAATTCATTCATAATTTATAAAGATTATATTATGTCCTCTAAATGAACTTATTTGATTTATAGTATATATATAAGAAGGTAATTTTCATTGATAATTTTTTGGGTGGCTACATTCTTCCCTGCCCTTATGAAATTTGGCCCTCAAAATTTTGTTTTACATTATATGTGTAAAATAGGTGGGGGTATTTCTCCATAATTGATTTGTCTAATTACCATGATTCCTCTTCATACTTATGGTTTCTCCATATAATGTTGACTAGGTGGGTAGTCTTTTTTTGCAATAATTTATCAATATGGTACAAGATCTACTATGGATACAACTTAAAAAAGATATAATTTTCCAACTATACAACCTATAGATTAAGTACATGTGAGGGATATGTTAAGAACTTCCTCAATAGCGATAAATGGAATAAATCATATACTTGAGTTATGGTAGGTTGGAGTTCTAGTCAATAGGCCACAGCTCCGACATGATCAAGAATCTCTAATCGGTGGAAATACTAAGTACTCTGCTTCCCTTTCATCCATGATCTCATGATCCACATCCTTAGAGATATACTGGGTAATAATATGCTTCCAAACTCAAACTCTAGGTCCCATCAATGATTTTATGGATATATCTTAAGTTGACATTGGGATTTAATGATATGTTACTAAATGTATTTCTCATTGTCTACCATTTCATCAACCATATTAATTTCTAGAAGCTTATGTTCACTAACGTTATCCCTTCTAGAAGGGTTCATGCATATTTCCCCAAAAAGTTATTCATTTGGATCGATTTGAATGATCGAGTGGAAACTTTTTTTGTAAGTGAACATAACCAGATGATGAAGATGGTCCCATCCTCCTTTGAAGTCAATAGAATATTCCTTCAACATGTCTTCCATTGTCTGAATAGACTACTCAAATTGTACATTAGTTTGAGAATGATATGTCACATGTAATTTTACCTCTATGTTAAGAGAATGTTGGGGACTTTCTCAAAACATAGAGGTAAATCTCAGATATCGATCAGATGCAATCGACAGTGGTACTCCATGAAGCCTTACCATTTTCTTGATGTATATCAATGTAATTGGATCCACTAAGAAGTCTTATCTAATTAGTATAAAGTAATTTATCATTGTGAGATGATACACAAAACTCATATAGGATTGTTACCTATGTATTCTCTTAGAAGTATGTTGAAAAAGTCTACGGAGATGTTTTACCATTTCCATGTTAGTATGGGTAGTGGTTGCATGATTCCCTTTTTCTTTCGATATTATGCCTTCACTTTCAAATATATCAATCAATTTGATGTATATTTAACATTCACTTTATTTATATATCCCCATTAATAGTTCTCTTGGAAACGACAATACAACTTTTTTATCCAAATGTGAATAGAGAAGGTTGAGATATCTGTTTCATTCAGAATAACATTCATTATCTATGGATTGGAAAATACACATATTCATGAACCAAATCATATAAATACTTCCTCATCAATTTTTAAATCTGATGATTCCCCTTATCTAGTATGTTCAGCCTTTTTATGAATTTCTAAAACATTTCATTAAGAATCCGTTATTTTTTTCATGATGGATAGTTGAGAAATCATTTAAGAAAGGATTGGATAATTTCCTTACTTAATTATACTCATTTATATCCTTTCAAAATAAAATAGGATTGAATCTTTCTCGATTCTCATTATTGATAATGTTTCAGGATCCTTTTACATAGATCATCCACCACCATTTTTTCTTTACCAAGATGGAATTGGATTGAATATTAAAAATCCTTGATGAGTTCAAACCATATTTGTAGGTGAATATTAATCACATTATTTATGAACATATATTAGTGGCAATTATTATCATTACATATTTCACACTTCTCCCCATGGAGACAATTTTGCATGATTTTCAATGCAAAGATCATAGCTTCCAACTCCAGATTGGGAGTGGGATTGTTTTATTTTTTATGTTCCACTAAATTGATTCATAGGTTATAAATTTATAATTTTTCATCAGTAAATAGCCTAATTCCTTCTTTAAATCATCATTTTATACCATAAATATTTCTCCACTTCATGGAAGTGTGAGTACTGGTTCAATGATAAGCATTTTTTTTCAAATCATTGAAACAATAATCATATTCACTGATCATTACAATCTTTTATCCCATCAGATTGAGCTTGGATTGTGTGTTTGAATATTGTGAGAAGTTCTTCATAAATCATTGATAATACCCAAGTTATCCATGTATACAATGAATATTCATTATATATGTTGGTCTGGGACACTCATCGATTTACTTTGTCTTATAAGGGTCCATGTGTACTCCTTTTTTGCTGATAACGTGCCCCATGAATGTTACATCCTCCATGAAATACTATAATTTACTATTTTTTTCAAAAAAAAATTCCCTTCGCAATGCCTCTAGCACGATATTCAAATGTTTCTCACGTTCCCCATTGCTCTTAGAGTATATCATAATATCATTAATAAATACTACCATGATGTTTTTTTAGGTAATCTATAATGACTATATTCACTTAGTCCATGAATGTTTTTAGAGAGTTAGGGAGTCCTGAAGCCGTTACTGTGAACTCATACTATCCATACCTCGGTCGAACAGTAGTTTGAAGAATATATTCCTTCCTCAACCTTAATTGATTATATCCTGACTGAAGGTCCACCATAGAGAAATACTTATATCTATTTATTTGATCAGACAATTTATATATCCATGCAAGAGGATACTTATTATATATCATGATTTTTTTGAGCTCACAACAATCAATGAAGAGGCGCATTGATAAATCCTTCTCCTTGACAAAGTGGACTCATGCAACCTATGGTGAATCACTCATCCATATAAAACCCTTTTCAAGATTATCTTATAACCGGTTCATTAGTTCCTCCAAATCAATGGTGGCCATTATTAAGGTTTCTTTGATATATGTAAGTATCTAGGAATAATTTCAACAAAGAAATCATCCTATCGATCAGAAGGATGACCATACAATTAATTGGGTAACACATCAGTGTAGTCCCCCAAAATGGGAATGTCTTTTAGCATTAATCTATCCTTTTCCTCAATCATTTGGGCTAGAGACTATTTATAATAATTTAATAATATCCACACTTGATATGATGGATCCAAAAAAGATTTATCTTCATCTATACACTTGTATAGAATTGGTGGATTCCTCGGGATGGGAAGAGTGAGCTCTCTTTCCAAATATTTGATGTTATATTTTTATAATGATAGCCAATCCATGCCCAATATTCCATCAAACTCCACTAAAGGAATTATAAAAAGTGTTTTTTAGGTTCAGTCCACATACATTAACTGAGGATGATTTATATACTTTGGATGAAATAATTTTCCCATATTATATTTTCTTAGATAAATCATCCTCCATACATTGAGGTTGTGTTTTAATTGTTCTAATAAACATTCAATATATGAAAGATTGCGTAGAACAAAAATCATATAGTATGTTTTATATTATTTAATGAATAACTAGTGTACTTGTTAGCACATCATATTTGGGCCCCTCCTTAGTAGTATTGATGGAATAATTT
The DNA here is from genome assembly GCA_963277665.1 of Viscum album. NCBI lineage: Eukaryota > Viridiplantae > Streptophyta > Magnoliopsida > Santalales > Viscaceae > Viscum > Viscum album. The sequence goes on along the minus strand of OY728134.1, from coordinate 390,123,243 downwards.
TTCAATTTCTCATTTTTATTTGGTGGTTGTTTTAATTTATTACCCTCAAAGACTTGAGGTTTAGCTTACTAGCTTACATAGTGACATTTATCCCTACATTTGAATCATTGGACCATTGGTGGTTCTCTTTTTTCCTCCACCACATTGTATCACTTCCTCACGACTCTTCTATATTCATGATCTTGATGTCCTTATCTCCAACACATAATTCATTATCCCATCACATTGAGGTAATTAACATGATACTTATTCCAATATTTTTTACATGTGTGTGGTTGTGTTTTTCCACCTTTTTGATTTGATCCTCTTGCTGGAAAGTTCCTATTTCATTTCATATCTCTGTAGCCATGAGGCCATTCTCAAAACACAATCTCCACTTTGAGAGAACATTGAACTATGCATTCATAATTCCCAAAGTCTCAATTTTTATAGCCTTTTGATGGTTTGGTTTTGAACCAAAAAAAAATATAACAATTTTTCAATCACTATTGATAACAAATCCTAAATCATTCCTTGGAATAATTGTGAATGATTCTTTGTAGGCCGTGACAGATTCACCATCATTTTCCTCATTTATATGTATTCTCTCTCTAGTATTTTATAATGATTACATGGGAAATACTAGTTAAAATGAATTCTCTTAAATTCACCCCACTAAGTCACATCAATTTTGTCCTTCGGATTGGTGTTCTAAATCAATATCCACCGCTGATCAACCAATACATTTAGAAGATAAAAAACTAGAGTCACATTCTCACTCTCAGAACACCAATGCATTGAAAATTAATTCTCTATTAAGATGACCCACTATTACATGATGAGTGTAGTAGAAGACATACAAAATGTTGGTGGTATTTTCAACATAAAAGGCTTGATATCCAGTTTCTACCTCTTTGGTGAAAGAGGAAGTTTCACATTATTCAGGTATTGTTCCTAGTTGGAGAAATCTATGAGAGAATTTTCATGAATGTTTTAACTCCACCACAAACGGTATTGAGTATGTCATTCAAGAAATAAGGGCACTGGTCCACACATGGTTTATTGTTCTGGTTTCTCATGGTTCCCATCATTTTCTAAAATTGAAAATATTTGAGAAAAACAGTAGTCATCATTTCATAAATCAATAAATTACTCTTTTCTGAAATTATCATTAAATGAATATCTTCTGGGATCAATATGTTTAAAAATTTTCTAAAATAAATCATCTTGGGTGCTTATATATACATAGTCTCAAACTAATGGTCTTCACTAAGGTTATCTAATCCTAATTCCCAAATTAACTAAATCATTCTCTAATCCCAACTATGTCAACCCAATTTTCAAACATTAATATTACATTATTTTAAAGATAAATAATATAATTTTGTTACAAAATAAAGATCTAATGATTTAGTGTCTTGGTAAATTAGAACCCAAAAAAAAATTACAAGAAAAACAATATTTAATTCATTCCTCTCTAGATTTTTAGTGGCCCTTGTGTTCTCTTTATTATATGTAATTATTTGAGGATATACATCAAAAAATATAGTGAGATAAAATCCCTATAAGAGGACAAATAAGAACATGAATCAATATAACATGGTTGAGAATAATAATAATCATCATAAAATAATCTTAGTTTTATCATCATAATTATACTAAGAAGAATTAGATAATATCCATGAATTTGGAAATTCATAACAATTATACAACATGTCTTAGTGGTCAAATACCATACATAGTTCTGAATAAGGCTAGAATCATGTTCATGAATGACATATGTTCATAATCATAACATAATCATTGTGAACAATTATAGAATCTTGTTCATGAATTTTTTACATTATCTCATGAGATAAATCACATTATACAATGCATTTAAGTGCTATATAATTTCTTTCACTCATGTCACATAATAGAATTTACATAATCATACATGACACATAGAACATATAACAATATTATCCATATAACAACCCATGGAAAGGAAATGGGTTGCCTGAGAATTTCGAAAATTATAAATTAATTAATAAATATTGGGGATACATAAAAAATTTAAATACATACGTTTTATAAGAATCATCAATCGTGATTGTAGAAGAAATATTTTTTGAGAGAAATAAAAGATGTGTTTTAGAAAGAAGTGCTCTCTTTGAAGAAAAATCATTCAATTCTTCATAAAAATAAATTAGAAACACTTATATCCATAAAATGAAAAGGTAATGAGAATTTAATTATATTTAAAAAAAATTAAAGGATCATACATTCTGAAAATGGAGGGATATAGGGAAAACCTATATAAATATAGTTGGGTTCGAGAATCCCCTTACCTTATATAAGAATGATTTCTTCACTTTAATATCCTAGATAATTAAATCAAATTAATTAATTGAAAAACATATAAGCTTCTATACATGTATTTGATTCATTATAATTTCATTAATTTCATCTATGGATATAATAATGAGTTATAGAGTTAAATTTCATCATAAAATCGTGTTTCTTTTCATGATTTTCAGATTTGGTTAACTTGTATACATGTATGGAAGATTTTATAAAATGAGGATAATTATACAGAAATAAAATTATATGTTATTAATGAATATTTATAATATAAAATTATATTATAAATCATTTGGTTATATATTATGAGGATGAATAATTTAATAAATGGTTAATGATAACAGTTTTAGGTTAATTTGGAAGGTTTTAATCACAGCAGACATGGTTTGTTTTATCATTAAGTATTATGTATATTTTTTTCTAGAATATAAAAAAGTTTATAACATACATTATAAATTATTTTCATTCATTATTATGGTTTAATGACATGCCTTGAAGGTGATGAAAGAAAATTAAAACATGTCATCCTTGAAGACTATAAATCAACACTTCATAGACGTCATTTTAATTTTTAGAAAAAAGTAGATAAACAATATAGTTTTATAATTGAATATTCAAATAACATAAAAAATTATACTAGACGTTTCTTATTGGAGTAATTGACCAAATTGGATAAGGGGAGGTGAGAATTAAATAAAAAAATGAAGAAATTTTAAAGAAATTAAAAAGAAAAGAAAGTGGATTTTACCTCTTGAAAGTTTCTCCTTGAGAACCTCCTTAGGGGGATAGGTTTTGGTATTTTTTTATACCAAAAGATATAGGATGTGGGGGAGTGTATTGAGAATAGTATTTGGATGAATTTTGACAAGGAAAAAAATCATAGAATGTGTGAGGAGAATAGGTTGTGACAGGGTGGTCTTTATAGGAGAGGACATGATTTTTTCTCATTATTTTATTCATTACTTTATTACTTTGCCTCATAAATGTGAATAGTTTGAAACATATCAGTAAACATATTAAAATAATTATGTTTAGTTCTAGATTATTGTGATTACAGTATCATTGAATCATGTAATAGCGTATTTATATTATAACGTATATATACTGTAAATTGCCGTATTTTTCAATTAACAAAATTCAAGTATTTAAAAAAAATCCCAAAAATCCATCCTAAGAATTTTTAAATTTGTATAATTCATAAATGAACGCCAATTTTAAAATATAAGTTTACAAAAATTTAAAGTTTATGTTTTAACTAAAATCAATATTTACTAAAAAATTACAGATTTTAAAATTAAAAATAATTTTATAACACATTGAAAAATTAATTAATGTATCACAGATTTATCCTATAATCAGAAGGAAATAAAATAATAATGTATGAATTTATTTTATTATAATAAATTTTGTATTAAATAATTATATTAATTACAAAATTAAAATACAACATTTTTGTTTTATAAAAATACAAACACTTAATTAATAACATTTTAAATATTTATTTTCTAATAATGTGATATAAATTTAACATATTATCATTTATAAGATGCCTAAATATTATTTATACATTCATAGATGAGGTTACTATTTTATTGGATAGATTCTTATTCCTAATTTCCATATTACTATATGAAATTTCATATTATTATACCATTGGTATATGTTTTTTAACTTCTAGAAATTCCACTTATTCCATTAATTCTTTATTTATAATTCTTATATTGTGTCCTCTATGTGACATTATGGTATCTTTAATATAATTATATGAATGTAATTTCCATTCATAAATTTTTTGGGTTTTTACAATGTTCCCTCCTAAGACAATCATACTAGAAAATGTCCCTTACTGAACCGGGTTCACTGCAAATCATAGTCTTATTTATCACATGAGATATCAATCCTTACCCAATGATTTGGAGAAATATAATGTGATCACCCATACACAATTTATAATATCACCTCCCTTAATTGGTTATAACGTACCCACCATCCTTTTTTATAAGGTAAAAACCATCTGCAGTTATAATATATCCACCATCCTTAGTTATAATGTAACCACTATTCTTGGGGTATAATGGAATGACACAAAAAATAATAAAAACCATAAATATGTGTACCCCAAGTTCACAAAACATTCATAATATCATCCATAATAACCCATTCAAGGGAAACTAGTTCTTTAAATATTTCATCAAATTTTCATACCATAACACATGAAAATAAAGGGGTTTTTTAAACATTTCATTAATTAATCATATCATAAACAATGAAAATAAATTGTTTTCATTAACATAAAAAATCCATAGAAATAATATTGATGGTTCCATTAGATCATAAAATGATTAAATATTATTTAACATAAATGAATTCCATATTATATGGAAAATGATTTTGAATTATCATTTGGAACCCTTCTTGAGGAAAATTTTCTTTCCATAATGAAATCACTTATTTAAACTATTAATATTTCTAAACCATTAAAGAAATTTTTTCCTGGAAAATAACCTTGTAAAAATTGAAAAGAATATTTATTTCATTTATAATTCATGATGTTAAAAATAAAATTCATGTCGTACATGTTAAAAGAAATATTAAATTCACATTTTCAGTAAAAAATTTAAAGACCCCTATTCAAAAAACAACAATAAGATTGCATTTAAAAGAATTTATCAAAAAGAAAAACATGGGTAATTTTTTTAAATGATCACATTATAATATTAAAATCATTTTCTAAAACAACTTTAGAAAACACGGACATAATGGAAAAGGATTTTTGACTGAAGAAGAAAATAAAGTCAATTTTTCATAAAAACATTATTTTGGAATCATTAGTTCTTAAAGAGTGGAAAATAAGTTAAAAAAATTATTATATAAAATTAATAATTGTATAAAAAATAATTTAGTTTATTAAGATATATATCATAATATATTCACTGTAAAAACATAATAATAAATCATCCTGATAAATAATGAGATTACAACATAGAACTTTTACCACTATGAATTTTTTTGAATCATAATCCCCTTTATAGAAAAAAATTATATTTATATTTTAATCCACATAAAATTTATAATAATAATTATAAAATTCAGTCATCGTCATTACATAGATCACAAAAAAAAAACAGGTGGTGAATAGGGCATGTGTCCCACTTAAATAAAAGGGAAATCAAAATCCCTTACCTATGTTTGTAATCTTTTGAACCATATGACTCATTGAATAAAAAATAAAATAAGATATTAATTATCATTAAAATTATGTGACAAATGTTATAAAATTTCAATGTGGCATTATATACACCACACAACAGAAATGAATGATCAATAAGTAATATGTCTCCCACAAAAAGAGAGAGACTATAAGTCTATGACCTCAAGTCTTGAATTTCTTCACACACATTAAAAAATAATTTATATTAAATATAGATTTATTATACATATATTATAGTACAATAATCATATATAATAAACTAAATATTATTTAATTATGATCTTTTAACACTCATTAATTAATAAATTCTCATGAAAATCACCTTTTAGTTAATTATTGAATTGTTTTTCAGGTATGTTTTGGTTTGATATTTTTTTCCTTTAAATTTGATCATAGTTCCATAATCTCCAAAATTTTGACCACTATATAGATTATATATATATATATAATGTATTTATTGTAATCCAAAAAATTTATTGATAAAAATGAATTTCACTATTCAAGGAGACGATCAGCCATACAACCCTATGGGCACTATTTCCATTTACTTTTCAAATAAAAAAATAATGCTAAATAATATTTTAAATTTATATAATTATTTTTATATAATAATTAAATATATCCTAATTAATATCTATTTCAAAATAAAATTAAAAACAAACCACATTTCTTTGTAGTTGTTGTAACATACATGTACGCATAGGTGATATTATCATTTTCCATCTGATTGGAAGGTATGTAAGTAGATGTGATATTATCATTCCAATAGAATAATTAATTCATAAGTTTTATATATAATCATTAAATTCCACCTTTTCATTATCCATGATAGGTGGTGATGGAAAATAAATTACATTAGTTTATGAGGCAGTAGTAAGCCATACCCACGATTGACAAGTTTGATTATGATTTAATGAAAGAGTATATTAATATATTTTACTAAAATAACATAATAAAATATTATTATATGTGATATATTTATTTAACTGTATCATTATATTGTAATAATAGTTTAAGGACACCACACTTAGTTAATAAGTATACCTCTTCTTCGGAAAACCTCTTAAGGTTTTTACTTAAAGCCTCATTGGAATCAAACACTAATAAAAAGGGAACCTAGAATGTGAATATGGAATTTAGGATGAAATTTAAGTTTTTATTTTCTAAAATAAAACGATATTTCTCTGTGGATAGGATATTAGTGGAGAAGTCATTTTATATGTTGGGAAATGAACCCAGATGGAAACAACATAGAATTTTACAAAAAGATTCCAAATTGATAAATTCATCCTGAAGAAGAATGATTCCAAATGACATTAGATTATAAATTTTGATATTATAAGGATCACATATATAATATAATATGATTTAAAAACGTTTTATTTCAATCATTACACTAATAATTTCATTTATCCACTGGTACACCCATTTCAACCCTAACCATTGTAATTAATTTTAACTAACATTATTATTGAATACGAAAAAAATTAATTTTAAATTAATTTATAAAAGTAATTTTTATTATTAAAATATTTAATCCATTTTCCATATTCAAATAAAATAATTGGAAGAAAATAATTTTTGATTAAACATGAATATATGAGGAAAAAAGTAGTTTTCTATGGAATTGTTTTTTCATAAGTATATAAAAGTTTTATAACTTATTTCACTATGAAATTGATAAAATTTTATAAATTGGGTTAATATATATATTATTTATGTAATTTAACTTTCAAAACCATATGAAAATTAATTTTATATTATAAATAATTTAAACAAAAAGGCAATGTTTAATAAACATCAGATTTTTATTATAATTCATAGATACAAAATCATTACAAAAAATCCTAAAAACCCACAGAAAGAATATTTTTATGTCTATATTTTAAAAAATAAGATTATCTTCTCAAATAAATTTTGAAATAAAAGAATTAATTAATTTTATTTTTTTTTTCACATAAACAAATAAAACTGTTTTTGAGAAAAAGTATTTTTGAACATATAAAAGAATTACTAAAAATTAATTTACATTATATAAATCTATTATAATTAATTATGAATAGAACTTTATTAAAATTCATAGCTAAATTTTTAATTTCTAGGTTATATTTCCCATGTTTTTAAATAATAATAATAGTATATCATAGTTCAAAAAACATAGTGATGTGTGTAGTGAATGAAAAAAAATATTATTTGGAAGAAATATTCCATAAATTTTTAGGGTCCTAAACATATTAATGGGGTGTATAATTTTCCAAATAATGAAACAACCATTTTTTATATAATAATAGGTTCACACCCCCCCATATGGATTGTGAACATGGTTGTACAAACTATACACAAACTGTTTATTTGGCATTATCACAAGGCCCACACCCCACATTGTCTAGGTGCACGGTTAGAAAGACTATGTGAAAACAATGCATGGTGATCCTACAATGTATGACAGGTCTTTATCAATTTTCCCATAAAACATGTTTTGAAATCCTATTATCCCCTTTCCCATGACTGTATGGTTTAGGTGAACAGTTAGTGAAAACTGTGCACCTCAGCCTATTTCTCAAAAAATAAGATCTCTAGGCCCCGAACCATGCCTGAATGCTCTCAAAACATTCATAACCCCATTACACACTTCCATTATTGTAAAATTAGGTTTAAACTAAAATTTAAATTATCTATACCTATAAAAAATTGTATTTTACAAACTCTTATTCTAAAAAAACACATCCCCATGTTTCACTTATGAGTGTGGTTATGCTGAATCCAAGAATAACACTATATAATGTGCTTTTATATAATACTCTCATTCATAATTTTCATCATATATAAAAATATACTTATATATAACTCATATAAGTGAACATTCATAAATTGAATAGTCTTTATATAATGGTCAACAATATGAACGTGATACCCATCAAAATAAGAATCAACTTTAAACTTCACTTCCTCACAGTCAAAAGCATGATAATGTTGTGAATAATAAAGATGGAGTTGAAAAACATGGAATAAATAATTAATATACCTTTACCATTGAGTAATAGTCATATAATATAATACTAACTTGACTCTATCTAAACTTTGAAAAGGCATGATGAACCAAGTTGATAGATTACCTTGCCTTTGAATCTATTGGTGACCCAATCTAGGTGAAACATGAAAGAAGACATGGTCTCAAACATCAAACTATTGAATTACATGATAATGATCAGTTTAACACTTATAGCTTTACTAATCTATAACCATTCATTTCTTAATAAACTATACCTTATCTAATATCTCATAAATGAGATGAGATCTGAATAATCTTACCTCCCTAACCTTTGACCATCATAGATGATAATAGAAATTACTACAATATAGTGCCTTATACTAAGCAATATGAATAGTATATTGGAAACTATTATTATAATAAAACTTAACTACAGATAATTGATATTCCAATGAGCCTAAAAAATCAATGATTCATGTTTGTAGATAGTCCCTCAGTGCTGATATAATGTGCTCGGACTGACAATTTGTCTAATGGTGGTATGATATACTCAGAAGTACCTGTGAAGTAAGAGCCCACTGTAACCTTATGTAGAACCAAGAAGAGAACTGAGAACCCATTTGTGCTAAAATTTTATTTGGAACTCTAAAAAAGAATATAATATCATGGATAAATATTATTCATTTTTCATCTAATGAGATGGCCTCCCAAAAAATAAAAAAATTGGATTACTTCTTCAGCGTATCCATAATCACGCATAAGACACCTTATCCTATATGCGATATTTTTATGTTTCTCAAAAAATACATTGTGATGTCATCTCATATCTACAATAGAATGTGTAATAGTTATATGATACCTACAGTTCACTCATATTTTTTATTCACCTACTAATTGGTGGGTTACCTAGTAAAAAATCCTTCAATTTCCATTTTCATCTTTAGACACCATTACTGGTGGCCTATGTCTTGATTGATATTTATGAGTCAAGGATGTAGAACCCATTTAGAAGCATTATATTCATGTATAAAATCATCTCACATGTCAGTAGGTACCTATAAATATCCATGGATATATTATATCTCATCCTTATAGACCACCAAACTATACTATGGTTTGTTATAAGAAACACCTTCCCTCTAGTCCCAACCTCAAGGATATGAAAGTTGAATTCTTTTTATCTTATCTAGAAGTTAACAATTCTCTACTAAAGTTATGAGAATAGGCTTTTCATGAAATTACTAAACTTCCACATGTATCCCATTAAGAAGAACCATCAACGTCCATTCACTACTAGCATCCTCAACAGATTGATTCTCAGTCTTCCAACTAGAGTGTTAGCAACAACAATACCCTGACCTGGTGTATAAGAAAGATCAATGTAAACGTAATAAAGGTATTAAACCTATATTAGTCATTATATATTCAATTCACACTAATTAAATATGTATTTGAGGTTCTTATGGTCCATCTATACCATGAAACCCTCCCTCAACAAGTAATGTTTGTCGTAACATAAATCATGAACCATTGATGTTAAACAGAGTATGTTCGTTGGGTTATTATACTTGTTAGCCTTAAAATGATGAGAAACATATATTACTAATCATTCCCCATTAATAAAAATGTATCCCAACCAACACATAATTCATTACAATAAACTGTATAAGCTCTTCCTGGTTCAGGAAAAATCAGTATTAACATTGGGGCCAACCTTCCTTTCAACTAATAAAAGGCATTCCCCCAATCTTCAAACCATTTAAACTTTAAAACCCTATTGGTGAATCCTATAACTGATGATGGAAGTTTTGAACTGTTCCAAATGAAATTTATATAATAAATGGATGGCCCCATAAAACAATATAAAAAAAAATTCTTGGTATACTCCAAAAAAAAGAATGACATTAAATTCTCTAGATCAATAGAATCACCATATTCATAAATAATGTTTTCTAGTAAGGGAAATTTATCAATCCAAAAGTGTTATTTTTTGATCTTATAACTGAACTTCTTATCTCGTTGTATACATAGTATGATTTCAACTCATTTTTCATGATCATTTCTAGTATGTGAATACACTAAGATATAATCCATGAAAAAATAATAAAGGAATCTTGGTACGGGTGGAAAATTTGATTCATCAAGGAAATGAAAACAAAATGCTCATTAATTAGATATAATGGCATAACTATATACTCATAAAAGCCATATCATCTACATAATTATGCATGTGGCATATACAACGGCCTAACCAAAACATGATGATATCCCAATCTAAATTCAATCTTCAAAAGGACCCACCTCCTCAGATCATATCAATGATATCTTCTGTATGAGGATGTGGGTAATAGTTTTTAAATTTATGCTAATTCAACCAAAAATAATCCTTATCGAGACTAAGGTTACCATATGAATTCTTGGTGAAAAGAAAACGTGAGCCACAAGGAGAGGTATTAGGTCTCATAGACCCTTTAAATTCTAGGTTCATTAATTATCTTTCATTGTTATCAATGCTCGGTAGGATCAATATTATATGGAGTAATAGATTCTAGTTCCAATTCTGAAATTTGTTCAATAGAGAACTCTACCTCTCTCTCTTAGGATATATAACATAAAAATAATCTATGAAAAAATATCTAAAAAAATACACTACTAGAGGAAAGTAAACTCTTCATAATCCAAGATCATCAAGGAAAAGTCCTGAAATCAATATTGACACATGACCCAACCCATGATGTTTAGGTCCGTATTAACATTACGGGAATCCCATTATCTCTTATGAATATATCTACCAATATTATGTGATATAAAAGACACCATTCATTGTTAATAATCAATATGTTTCACTATTCCATCCCATGAATTATATAAAAACCCATCATTTTGAGGATGAAAAGGTATCATACGAAATGGTAACCACCAATCTCAAGGGAACACCCCTTCAAATAGTGAAAGCTTCCTAATATGACCCCTAATGGAGTATCAAGAGACATTACCTCATAATATTACTCAATATTAAGGACATGAATCCCCATTAAATACATAAATTAGAATTAATGTAAAGTTCCCTTGTAAAATAAAGAAGATACTAATGTAAAGTTAACTAAGATCCTATCTTTTACTATAGATGGGTTGACAAACTTCTCCATAGGTTTAGGTATTACTACATGTAACTGGCCAGGCCCACAACCCTAAGCTAGAACTTGAGATCCCTGAGTAGGTATGTTATACTACAACTTCACACCATATTTCTATCATCTGTGACCTAATCCAACTCCTTAGAATATATGACACTTGGTACTCTATCATCTTTATTGATGTGGAACTATTGATTGCACTCAATAATTTTAACCTGGTGAAAATCCTATCAAAAAAGGAACCAAGGAAATTTTCCAACAAAATATTTGAAGATGGACCTTCTAAAAAAATATTGGAACTCAAATGGATCTCTATCATAAAAATACATCATGTTATCTTTTCTTCTACACTGATGGAATACAACCTAACATGTAGTTTATATACTATGACTACCATTTTCCTAATGATAATTCTCCAGGTAACAATTCCAACCACTAGAATATGTAATTAATAAGATTGGGTCTAAACTATAAAGTCATATACCTCTAGATTATCTCATACTACAGTCATAGATAAGGTCCTGATTTACCATAACATAGATGAAATTCAATCCGAATACATTTAGCTGATATCATAGGGAATAACTAATCCCTTCCCAAAATGGCTCATTTTTCATAGCTCATCCGCTATAAGATTAAGTGTCGAATTCTAGATCTTAGGGAATTTAAATCAGTAATCCATGAAAAACATGGACCCTTCCTCTTCTTTCATAAATTATATTCCTCTATCATCTATCAATGTATTTGAGAAAAATTCATCATCGAAGGTAGTTTGCAAGTTCTCCTACACCATTACCAAAATCTAATATACTAATGTAAGAACACATCACCATATCATAGAAGTTCTATATAGAAAATATGCTGAAAAATTAACCCTCACACATGGGGGTGTTTAAAGGTACTTGATGACCAATAACATAGAATCAAGCAACGATTTACTTTCTTTGGGACCACCTTCAAAATAAAATGTATGGTTCTGTTGCAACTTGAACTCCCATTTCAACTCTAATATAGTCAATAAAGGTCATTGAGATCACATAATGGACTGAATTAGGAATAGAAAACTCACCCTGAGTTGAGTATCAGTGCCCAATCTGGGTATGATAAGTGGTAAATCAAGAGGTGGGGTATGTGGCACTATAGGTAGGTTAGGTCCCACTACCTCATAATCATAGTCACTAATATCTTCTTGTCACTCGAACTAAGTCCATAATAATTGTATAAATCTATAATTCTAATAATACATCTAATAACTGATACAAGGAAAATTTTATCATAGATGGTGAATAGGCCCATGGACCAAGTCCTAGAGATATTCTAGCCAACTACCCATTTCATGTGTTAAGTTATAAGGTATGATTCCAAGTTCAATAATGTGGGTTCCATTATATGTATTGTAAATTATATGTTATAGTGGAAGAAACTCTTTAAAATTCAATTATAATACACTTTTAATAACATCATGTTCTTGAAAAGTTATAATTCAATAACTTCATCATTATAAAATTTTTCATTTATATGTACACAAATTTAAATGTTAAGAAGACATAATATTTATATGTTATAATTATCATTCCAAGTAAAAAAAAATTGATTTTTACACCAAGTATCTATATGTAACAATATCATAGATGATATACCAATTATATGGATCACCATTACCAACTTATTAAGGAATAAAATTGATAAATTACTATTAATATCCATTTAATTGGAATGATTTAATGTTATAACCCATGACACCGAGGTTCCATGGATTAAAATTTAATATTTGGTTAGTTAATGTGACTCTATCTTATTAAATTGATAAAAAACTTTTTATGTTAATGAATCCATATTAATTTATGAATTATTTTCCCCAATTTTCTTTTAGAAACATAAGAGAAAATTAACATAAATATTAATCAGAGAATATTCATTAAAAAACAAGAATTTCATGAAATATAATTAACATGGAATGAAATATTCCTGATATATATATATATATATATCTATGTGCATATTAGGATGCATGAGGTAATTTTCTCTAGGTATTAATGCCTATGTGTAAAATGAATATCAATAGACATAACCTAATAAAACATGTACATCACCTAATAATTGAAGTACTGAAATTATAACTGGTGAAATCTAGAAAAACAAGTACAAACCCAATTAACATTGATTTCCCCCGAAATGTGGGTAAGATACTCCTATAAATGACTCATTACCATGTTCTGACTTATCTTAGTCTCAGGTGTACCCACCTAGAAATAGTAATATAAAGGAAAATAATTTGATGATAAAAATTTGTGATGTACTGAACCTTGTTCACTCATAAGTAACCAAAAATAGTTAGCCACATGGATTTAAGAATTTTTACTTGTATATGGGAGGCTAATAACTAGAATCAAGGGTCTATAGTGGTAGTATGGTGATACTATACCCATTTTATCATAGTGGCACAATAGTGAATAATAAATAATATATTAGAAAATTTAATAAATAAAGGAAATTAAAATAATATTGAAGTAGAATCTGAATAATCAAAGTGATATATAATAGGCAAATTAATAAATAGCATCAAATATAGATGATTTCATGATGATATACAAATTAAATAGGCATACATGGTAGTAGGAATGTATACAATACATGTATATAGAAAATAAAAAACATAAAAACAAAAATAATAATGTGAATATTGAGAACCATCCCAAAAATTTTCTTTCCAATCCTATACAAAAAGAAATCTAGCATCAACAGATGAGTGATTTCATTTTTTCATACCTGCATAAAAAAGTATATTAGGGTACCAATCGGTAGCCTGAAAAATGTGTCCGTAAACCATAAAAATCCACCACCAATATTAGGTACTATAAATCTAGTATTGGCATATAAAATCAAATTGTGTGCAGGTATTGTAAAGGTAAATATGTAAATTAATATAAACCAATTCAAGTTCAGGTTTCTTATGGGATTCTAATGATACCATACCTTCTATGGCCTAAGTCAGGTGTCTCTAATATTATGAAAATTATTTTTTTAGGGGCCCAATGAACATAAAAAAGGATTCCATGTATAATAATTATATGAAATCAATGAGAGACCCATAGAATCTATGAAAATAAAAGGTTGATCATAATCAATATAATGAAATCAGTTTTAAGGTTATGAGGTATGATTGCAATCTAAGGGAATAATTTTTTGACTTTCACCTGAAGAGTATTTAACCAAGCCTGATGAAAAGTACACGGTAGCCTCAGAATAAACTTGATTTGAACTTATGGTCATAATATATGGTTTTCCATGTATAAGGACATCAATAAAAACCCAGTGAGTTAATCCAAGGAATTCTAATTTCAAGAAAAATATGGAAAATAATTAATTTTAAATAAGAGTTTCATAATCTAAGAAATAGATTGATCCAACGTTTGGTATCTAACTTAGTGTTTGTAATAATGAAATCACTGGAATCCAATGAGTCCACCGATGGTTTCTTATGATGGTAACCCAAGTCTTATTCATGTTATCCCAAACCATTAATAGTTCCATAAAGGTGTATTAACTATATCCAGATGATATTTAATAATTAAGCATAGGACACGATAAATATAAATATCATTTTATTTACTTTTGATTCATTTTATTAGTAATCTCATATACAATTGATTAAATAGGTATAGTAATATATCCATATTAATTAACATTTAATTTAATTAAATTATGATATTCAACTAACATGCTGTAATCTCTACCCACCCAAGGGGTGGTTTAGTCATAATGAAAGAGTTGTGGTCCTTATAATTTAATAGAACTCACCTTGAGGGGTGGTTCATGTAAAGTTCATGAAACTCCAAAAATGTCCACATTTCCAAAGAAGGTTATATGACATGGTTTAGAAGATTAAAAAATGGATTCAAAAAAATTGGAGGAAATTTAGGGGAATTATAACATGTGGTACAATGATGAAAAATTATAAACACCATTGATATTAGAGAGAATTACTAGACCACCTACCATATCCATGTGGTTGATAACTCATCTAATATTAGCGAATTTTGTTAGTTTGAATGAGATAAAAATGGAATTAAATAAAAAAAACCCTCAAAATAGGGTATATTAGGTATTATAAAGATAAATCTTGTTATCATGAATAAAATTTTGAAAATAATAAATTGGGGTGATATATTTTCTTTGGGGGGTGTCCATTGGTTAGAACGATGATTGAATATGATTAAATACTAAGGAGATAAAATATAACCATGAATGGGGAATAAGAAGAGGTCTCCTGTGTGTGGCTGTAGAGTGAATGAGTAGGGGGAAACGAGAAATATGGTTTAAAAAAGAAGAAGGGAAAAATTAATTTTATTGGGATTTTTAAATGGGTGAATTATTTTTCCACATGGGTTTTAAACCATCCACACCTAATAACTTGGTGCATACCCATCACAGGGTTCATGTTAATTATTAGAAAAACTATTTAGAAACTCTATGTTTGGCTTTATATTAAGGCACCCACCCAACCTTATCTATGAAAGTGTTCATAAAAAACTAGCATAAACTTGTCCTGGTGATCCAATAATAAATTGTATGTTTGTTAAAATACATTTCCCAAATTCAATGGTTTAAAAAACTAATATCCTCTCTCATAGGGCCATATATTTGAGGTTCATAGTTAGTGAATACTATGTTCTAACTGTGTACCTCATTATATTTCTCCAAACAATTAAACTACAGGCCCAAACCCAATCATGAATTCTCTTTAAACCTCTATGACCCCTTTTCACACATGAAATATGGTATATATGTTTTAGAATAAAATTTTCACGATCCATACCACTATAAAAAAACATATATCCTACAATCTTCTTTCTCAACATTTTAATAAAAACATTAATAAAATATATGTTGACGAAAATAAAAAAAATTGTTATGAAAGAATAACAATGTATATTAAAATACATTAATTAGAGATAAGGTTTACTCTTCTTTTATTGTTATTCAATTAAAAAATATATATAATTTTTATAGAAAAAGGGGTTTCAGTATATTTTTTTTTAATATTTAGATATTTTTTATCAACTATAAATTACTTTACTGGCATCCTAGAATCATTAATAAAATTTTTATAGATTTTTTAAATGGATAAAAATTATTGGAATGTGAAATTTTATAAAATAAATATTTAGTTGAAAAATAGTCATGGTTTGTGAGGTTTTTAATAACAATGATGTATTTTAAAATGAAAAATTTAGAATAATAAATATTTGTTTAATTTTTGTATACATGGTTGTGAGGAACACAATGTATGTTCTAAATAATGTTGTATTTTTTCAATAAATTTTAAGAATAATTTAAATATTATTTTTTATGTTTTTAGAAGTTCATAGGACTTTTTAATATATTTTTAGGTGTATTTAATTACTATTAGTCAAAATATACCAAATTTGTTTTTTAAAGAATATATTTTAAGATAACAATGTTAATTTAGAAAACAAAAGGCTTACTTATAAATTGTTTTCATGCATATGATATTTTTTTGTAGAAATCTATAAAAATTGAAAAGGATTGTGATATAAATCCAAATTTTAAGATAGATAATATATTTTCTAAAAAATAATTTAAAATTTAACATTTCAAGAATCTCACTGTAAATACATATCATCATTGATGATATATAATATATTTTATGGACATTAAATATGGGAATTTTTCAATGTTTTGAAATATATAACATTTTTTTGATGTATAAGATTTTTATGAGACTCACATTAAAATTAATTAAAGGAAAGATAATAAATAATTCATATAAATTTGAAAATATTATTCATGGATCAATTTTTGAGATTTTCTCAAAGGTAAAAATACCAAAAATTTCCAAATGCACAATAGGATTTATAAGTTTATGATAGAGTATAAGTTTTTTTATATTAATTTTTTAAAGATGTAATTTTGGAAGATGTATTATGTAATTAATTGTAAAGATGTAGTGATGGTCTTCAATTGTTAAAATATCATAGGCTTTTGGCTGATCTATGATTCGACAAAATAATTTTAAAAGTGAAAATGAGATTATTTGGGAATTATTTTGGATGGAGTTCTAAATTGAAATATTTCAAATCCATTATTCATATCAATCATGGGAACTGTTCATGAGGAATTGAATAATGTTAATGGTATTTTTGAAATTCAATCATTAATTTACATTATTTTAATATTAGTTAAATAATTGTATGTACAAAAAAGGATAAAAAATATAATGGAATAAAGAGTGAATTACGAATCTAATACCGTGTAATGTTTTTGAATTACAATATTGAAGAAAGAGGAAAAAAATTAATATTGAATATTTAAATTTCTATTTTTTCCATATGTGCACATGTATGCAAATATTCAGTTAATCATATACTTTCTTTAGTATAAGGTGGTACAATGTTAAGAATTATGTGTATTCCTTAATCTATAGTTTATTTATACCATAATCTTGAGAAAAAAAGGATAACATGTATGCTATTCCATTAATATATCAATTGTAGTTTAAGGATAATATTTTGGAATAAGATCGTATTCTTAGATTCATATGTATACAAAATTTCAGTTAAGATAATTTTGACACTCAATACAAGAAGAACTTATTATATGTTGGTGGTTCTGGAATATAACATTCTATAATTTTTTATCATTGAACAAGTTCATGGATGTTAAATTACCTTATTTATAAAATTGGATAGATTTATCCATAATATTTCTTTAGGAACATTTCCTCTCTCGAATATTTAATTGAATATTATAGTGAATATCCTTGTTTTATAACCCAACTAGAGAAGAAAAAGGATTGGGTAGCCTTATTGGGATTGATCCTTTTAAAGAAAATTGTGCATTGTGTTTATTTACATTTCTTATGAGTAAGGTTGATATTTGAAGAGTATTGGATAATAACATAAATAATCAAAGTGGTTAATTTATAGAAGAGAAATTATAGAAATAATGTCATTGATTTACCCCCTTCTCAGTGTTACATTAATTGTCATAGGAAATAAAAGAGAAATCAGAGCTAACTATAGTTCCTCTAAGATCATATCCTATCCAGGGTGATGTATAATGAATCTAAATGGTGTTAACATTATGGGTGTTTCTATTATTTATGGAAATAAATTTCATGGATTTAAGATCTTGATTCTTGATAATCTTCTATCATCAAGAATTGAATTGTGTAATGTTATGATAACAATTTTTTACCCCATGGGAGACATTATCCCATGAACGTTATAGGTAAAATAAATGTAGATGTATATGGAAAATCTAGAAAGTACTATTTCATCAACCTTATCTGATAATGTAAATAAAAATTTAATGGGGCTGAAAAAATCCAAGGACATGTTAGTCAATCTTGAGAACTTATATGGTAGAAATGTCAAAGTTAACGAAATATTTAAATTCTAGATAGATAAATATATAGATATTATAATCATTTAAGGTTATAAAATTAATGACTATTTCACTAGGGTGAATGAGATTATGAGTCATATATAGGTATTGGAGGAATATATGAAAAATAAAACATTTTAAATTAGGTAGTGATAAATTTTCTTGAAATACATAATCAAAAGATAATATACATAAAATAAAAGGATAACTTATCCATTGTTGAGTTTTATAAATAATTCCTTAATTATGAGATAATAAAACTCTTATATTAAAAAATAGACCAATGTAGTAAATTAAATTCAGATCCATAAATAAACTTATGGTTAATGGGGAGGAATTGGAACCCTCCAATTAATTAGAAGATTATAAGGGGGAAGATAAAGAATATTAAATAATAATAATTCTTATCATTAAAAGCATAAAAGTTGGAAAGGGAATGTATAAAAAAGGTCAACTAAAATTATAAATATATATTGGAAATGGATATTTTTTGGTTGATTGTTCAAGAAATAAAATTTAGTATGTATGAAGATGATAAACATGATTAAATAACCCAATGTAATAAATTGAGAAGACGTTAAAATAATGTTTATAAATCTATTTAGAGTATTTAAAATTTTCAAATGATAAAAAGGATGAATATTTTGATTAAAAAAGACAAAGAATAATTTAATGAAAATATTCATTATAAAGAATAAATTAATGAAACATTTAATAATTTTACCATTCATGTTGAGTAATATAAATAAAGTTCAATAAGTGAAGAAGAATTAGAATAAACTGTCATTGAACATATGAAAAATGTGAAAATTGAATTGAGTCTTGAGAAAGATGTAAAATAATGTAGGGAAATTATCTCTATAAAGAAATTTGGTATGAATTTCAATAAATTTAAATCGTATTTATATAATAAGGAAAATTATTATGTTTTTTAAATTAATGTCTTTAAAATGAATATTGTTGAGAAAGAGGGAATAATAAAATAGTATAGTAAAAATGATTCTTCAAAGATGAATAATTGAAAATCATTCAGTGAAGGTTTCTAAAGCAAGAAAATAACAATAAAAAAATGATATGTGATTATGATAAAGATATGGAAATAAAATCTTAGTCATATCTACCGACTGATAATTGTTCTACACATACATATGTAAAAACAATACCCAATTCACAACAAAATATAATTTTTTCACCTAATGTTGTAGGTTACAAGAGAAAATCTAAGAAATATTAGAATCATAAAAATATTGATAATGTTAGATTTACTTAATAGTTATTTTATAAAAAATTTAAATGAAATGTTTCTCTAGTGAAAAATAAAATTAAAGAAAAATCTCTACCAATACATTGAGAAATATTCCATAGATGGACTAAGAAGTTTCAAAAAATATCTGAGTTTAAAGAATACTAATGGTTCTGTGGAAAATTTTGGCATATGTCATTTGGTTTATATTATAATATATATCATAAATGTATTTATATAAGGAATTAATTGATGGGGGCTATCCAATGAAGAGTGGGAACAAACATGATAAGGAGATAATAGTAAACAAAAAATAATTTATGTCACCTATACGAAATAAATTTTACTGTATGGAGGGCTTTTATGGAAGGTGTGAATAGAAAGGCCCCAGTGGAGATAAATATATTAACATTCAGATTACAAAATCTCAAAATGTTGACAAAGGTAGAATAATTAAAAACAACATAAATATAAAAGTAACTTATTTTAAAATCATCTCTTAATTATTAAAAGAGGATAAAGACATAGATTCTTGATTGTGGGTGCTTATCCCATATTACTATATATACCAAGATATTAATTAATATTAAATATCGTGATGTGGATTTTTCTACCATTATGAATTAAACATTTCAAAATATAAAATGAACTAGAAGGCCTCAAATTAAATCTTGAAATACAAGGTCAAAATATTTCTTATTTATTGATGAGAATAAACAAAAATTGATTTGTGTGAGAAAGATTTTTCATAAAGGAAATGAGAGTATTTTTATAAAAAATCTTTCTACATAAAGTGGAAAATATATTCAAATATTGAATCTTTAGGTGAAATAACCATTGTTAACCTTTTTCTAATAGGAAACCCAAGTTATTATTTCAATTTGGGCTAAAATGATGAAAAATTTTTAGATATAGAATATTATTCCACCACTATCAATGAATTTTAAGGATGATTTAAAAGGTATATAAGGTAATAAACATCCATTATCTCAATAAAGAAAATTAATAAATATATAAAACCTATCAGATGGATAAAATGACACAAGGTTGTCACAAAATAGTGAAAACCTAGCCCCCATGAATCTGGAGATGATACATTAAAATTTGCATGGGGATATGAGGCACAAATCCACTTAGGGCGATCTTTAATTCATCAAATTATATATTAATTTTATAATAATTATTAATTTTGTGTTTATAAAAAATAATTAATAAGTAATTGAAATTCTTAAAATTTCAAGTAGAAAATTTGAGAAAGAACTAAAGATATTTATAAAAAAACAAAATCTAATAATCAAATGGAGTCCACTAGAAAATAATTTGAAACTAAACTGAAAATTAAGGGATTAAATATAAGTATATTACTCCCTATAAACTCCATTAAAATTTATTTGTAGAAATAAATAAAAATATATTGGTTTAGATGTTGAGAACAATGCTAGTAGATTAGAAAATAATAAATTTTTAATAGAGAGAGGTTGTATGAAACATTTTGAGATTTAGAATGGGTGACTTCTATGAAAAAAATAAAATATATCATATTTTGAGATGTGGTAAGAGAATAAACAAACTATGGACTACTTTATAATGTTTTTATTCCCCGTTTAATGAATAATTAATATTTGGGAATGTTTATTGAGAAGGATTAGGAAGGTATTTTCTTAGATTATTTATCTAATGGAAAATGCTACAAGTGATGAAAAAAATATGATTCATTGATTGGTATAATTTTATGAGGTAATATTAAATGAGAATAAATCCAATATTAATGTTCATAATGAATTAAAACATAAATATTTTGATGAAGGATGTGATTATATTTTTAACAATGATTATGAATGAAAAGTTGGAAAATAACCACATGTTGTTGATGTTGACTCTAATTAGAACAATAAGAATGAAGAGGGCTATAAATTTAAAAATTTGAAGTATTGAAAAAAAATAAATCCTTTGGGATCAAATGTTATAATTATAAATTATAGTTCATTATTTTTATTAAAATGTATAATGGGGCCTTGTAATCAAACAACTCTTATCTCTAAAATTGTGCCTCATTTAGTTGTCAAGGATATTATGAATAATGAAAGGGTTGATGCTAAGAATTGTGGACAATTTATGAGAATACTAAAAATTGGGATATTGTCTCTATAAAAAGGTAAAAATGTGATTGATACTAATTGGGTTTTCATAAAGAAACTAAAAACCTAAGGAGAAGTCACGTGGGGGAAGGGAATAATTTTTTTAAAGTTATATTCACAAGTTAAAGGGGAATATTTTATAAAAACCTTTACTATTATTTTAGTATAAGATTCTATAACAATTTTATCTATAGTTGTATCTCATATATAGTATAAAATATACCAAATGGTTGTAATAACTTCCCTCTTATGATGGATAGTTCAATGAGGAAAACTATATATATAGAATCCAAAATAATTCATTCTGGATTGTGATGGAACATGTATTTTAAATAAAAATAAGGAATATCATCTATTAAAATATCACAATAGAGCCTAATATAAAAAAGATAGATTTTTGAGATAAATATTGTCCCCTAAGGGAAATGTAGATGGAAACCATTATATTATGAAAATGAAGAAAACCATTGACATTATAATTGTATATGTTTATTAAATTAATTATATTGACCATTAGAGTTCTTTAAAATACTTTTCTATTAAAATAATGACTCATTTTGAAATTTCTATTCTTGGATAATTGAGATACAATATGTGGTTTCAAGTTTAATTAAATGAAGAATTATTTTTATTTATCTGAAAAATTAAATAAAGAAATTATTAAAGAAGTTTGAAATGGAAGACTCCAAACTAGTGTTCACACCCATAAAGGTTGGGATGATTCAAGGAAATAATATAAATAAAATAGTTTAATTATAAATGTCTCTAAAAGATGTATTAGTCATTCAAATTATCACAATACATCTAGAAATTGTATTACCTATATAGTTATCTTATTAGTATGGTATAAAAAGTAATTAGGAATGAAATATAATGGTTGTAACAAAATAAATTTTTAGTACATTAATGGAACAGTAATGTTTTAGATGATATAAAAAATAGGCAAGCATCTAAATCTATTTGGATTTAATTATGTATATTGGTTAGGTGATTGTGAAGATAAGAAGTACACATCATTTAGAATATTTTTTTTTGGAATAATATATGTGATTTGGTGTTGTAAGATCTATAATTCAGATACATTGAGAACCATTGTGGTAGAGTACGTGGAAACTATATATTTATGTACCCTGATGTTTTTATGAATGAATCATTAAAAGGCTTTGGGTTAATATTGATAAGACACTTATAACTTCATTTTATAACCATAGTTTAATTTATCTCTTAAAAAATATAGTGCACCACTCATTGTATAAGCACATTGATATGAGATTTCACTTCATCAATGTAAATGTTTTCAATATTGACATTAGGAAAGAACATATTCCTTTTAATGAACTAGATGATATGTTCAACAAACTAATTCCAAATTGAATCTTAGTGTCTTAGAGGCTAAATAATAATGTTCTTGTGATACCTGCTATGTTAATATAATTTCATTTCATGCAGTTGTATAAGATTGATTATTATTTTAAGTTTACATAGTGATTAAACATGAAACTTTGGAATCTCATTTTTTTTCTGCATATGCACAGCTTTAACATATGGTTTCGGGGAAACCATGTAGATACAAATTCTCAATTGGTTTTTTATTTTTTCTATGCAAGGGGTTTCATCATGGGTGGTGCATGGAAAATTCCAAACCATAAAAGTCATCATATAAATTATGCACAACCATGGTTGGGTCTGGGTTGAAGTACATATCTTTCAAACTATTTGGAAAAGTGTATGAAAAATTATGTGTACTCCATATATAATATTTCAGTTTTTTTTGGCAGGGTTAGAGCTTTATTTTTTCAATCATGTGGTACCAAGTAGAAATAGTTTGGGTCATGGTTTGGCTAGATAGTTTCATGTCCATAATTTATCAAAAATTATAATAAAACCCTAAATCCTTTCTAGACTCAGGAAAAAGTGAATATTCACTTTTTACCCAATTTTTTTAGGCCTCTACCCCATATTTCCTACCCCTATCACATAAACAAACTCAGAACCTCCCACTAAGGAGTTCCATTCATACATAAATTTTTGTGTCCTTGACCCTTTTATTCCAGTAGATTCTTCAATAGTAAGTCCCTCTGAACCTCTCCCTCACTTATATTTATTCTACCCCCTTGATTTTTCTTCAATAATCAAAATTTATCCTTTTATGGTACAATTTTAGGGTTGGAATTAGTTTGAATCAAATGTATTTTCACAAATAGATATTATATAGGGTTCTTTTTGGCTTGGGGGGGGGGGGTTATCCATCATAGAAAAAATAGCTAGAATGTTCACCATTGAAATGAGTCAGGTGTTTTTTTGTAGCCACATTATATTATATGACTTTAAATTATTTTTTTGAAAGTGTTTTCTTATTATGGTTATGTTTATAAGTGTTCTCGTGATGATTCTTTTTCGAAATGGTTTTATCCTTTGGCATAGAATTAGATTCCATACCAAGTGTTTAATATTTATTAAATTTTTTTAAAAAATAATTTTTTTGGGTATAAAAGTGATGGAAAAAATTCATTTGAAATTTTATAAGTGTTAGTGAAATATATTAATTTAATACCAAGAGTTTGAGTGATTTTAATGTGTTTAAAATATTTTCCCTGGTTTGTTTGATTTCAAATGGAATTTGTTAACCCTTTAAAATTATATTTGAAACATTTTTAAAATAGTGTTAAATTTTAAAATATTGGGAATCATGTGTTTAATTATTTTTAAATAAAAAATAGAATGTT
Organism: Viscum album; assembly: GCA_963277665.1. Taxonomy (NCBI): domain Eukaryota; kingdom Viridiplantae; phylum Streptophyta; class Magnoliopsida; order Santalales; family Viscaceae; genus Viscum; species Viscum album. The sequence goes on along the minus strand of OY728134.1, from coordinate 390,098,064 downwards.
TGGTTTCAAAGGTGTTTTATACCATGTAAATTGTATTTTGAAAGTCATTATTGTATTGATTGTTTTTAAAGGTTTTATAAATGGAAGAGTGATTTATAATTTCAGTTTCAATTGTGGTTTAATACATTCGTCTCCTGTATAGATTGATATGGATTTTGTAAATGTTGTATTGGGTTGTAATTCCAAAAATGTTTTTAAAAGATAAAATCTATTTGTATTCTTATAAAGAATGAGTCTTTAGAAAAGGTGAAAGACCACTATTGATTTCCCCATGAATTGTCTATCCATTATGTCTGTTACTTATCACAATATGATTCTTATTTATCCCTTCTCCGGGAATAAACATGTTCATATGAAGGATGCATGAGATATATGAGGTATTAATTGTAAATTTGTTGGGGGTGAGGGAGATTTATTTCCAAATAATTGTGCACTAATATTGGACTTTATATTTTACAAACACACTTATTTATTGTTAATTGGAACCCTGGTCCTATGTGGGAGGCCTATTATATTTAAAAATAGTTATTAAACACACTTATAGTATCACTCTAGTCATGCATGTCACTAGGTCAATGAGAGTTGTCCCATTTTCAATGATGTCAGTGTGGGATAATTTGTTGGAATGTGATTTTGAAAATATATAGGTTGGAATTTGGACTGTGAGTGAAATAATTATGGTAGAAAAATCTCAATTTAGGGATCTAGGGTAGATTACATGATACAATTGATTTAATTAAAATAATTTATATCATTTAATTTATCTAGTTCTTGATTATAACATTCAGGTTGTTTTTGTTATATGGAACCTATATTATTGTTTTTGGATATTTTTTTATGTAACTAAAAAATGTTGTGCATGTTTTTATAATTACTTCCCTCTTTTTTTGTTGTTTACCTTTAAAAATTTTGGAATGGTTTCTGAAAATTTATTTAAAAAAAGGAAACATAATTTCTAATGTTAAACTGGATTGAAAATAGTTTTTAAAGGGCTTGAAGGATATGTTCTTTAATGTTTTAAATGATGTTTTCCAATGAGTTCATGAATGAGTTTCAATGAAAAAACTTATGGGTATATTTTTTAAAACACTGAGTGTGTGCAGTATTAGATAACAAATTTTTACGATGATGTTCACAGTTTATGGAAATTTTGGTTTTTAATTATTTTGGAAATTTTTTAATGTAATAATCCTTTTTTAATCTTGAAATGTGTATTTCTCAAAATAATAGTTTATTAAATGGTAATAATGTTTGAAATTAATGTTTTGGTTTATACAAGAGGTATGGTTTTGGAAAGAATATATTCCAAGGGATTATTTTCATTTAATTAAAAACATGTTAAAATGGTTTTAATATGATTTTGAATTATTACTTTTTCTCTTTTAAATCCTTTAAAAAATGTTTGTTTTTATTATATTTAAAAATAAAATTGTAAATATGTAATGTGAAAAGAAAATCATATATTTAGTGTGTTGTGGTTACCTAATAGGATTTTAAGTTACACATATATTTTATAGGTTAATGTTTGATCTAGTTATTGTCCTTCTTGGATCTTCCATTGGAGATAATCTAGTAGATTATGTCCATGGGTCACTAGGTGTCTCATAGGATCCAATTTAGGGAATTTTTTGTGTGTTCTAAGAAAATTTGTCCCATTCAATTTTATTTTCTAAATTATTTATTTCTATTTCTGCTATTTTCATTATTTTTGTATTAGATACATATTATTTGTATGTTGAGTTATGTTTATGTCATATTGCGTGTTTATTTATTGTCTTTCATTTACATGGTTTATTTATAATGCGAGATGGTGGAGAAATAATTCCTACAGTTCATTTTGTTATTCCATATCACTAATTTCTAGCTTATGTGGTTCGGGAACACCCTTCGGGCTATGTAGTAGATTGGGTCGGGTTCCTGGTTACAAAAAACCCTGGATCATTTCCTTAAAAAGTGGTGTTATAGTAGACGTTCATAGTGGGAACTAGGTAATCAAATTAAATATTATTTGTTTTAGGTTTTGGTAGTTTAGATATTGGTCTTTAGGGACTCCGAAATTAAGTATAGGGAGGGTGGTGTGGACACTTTCCCACCCCTATCCCCATGTTTCTATGGGTGATTTGTATTTTTCCATGAGTTTTCGAATTGATGGTGATGTTTTATTAGGTTTTATGCCTATGAGAGTTGTGTTTTGATCCTAATTTCTATGGATTGTCTTGTCTTGAAGGTCTTATATGATGTTCTAAATGAGGATAAAGAAGGATGTCAATATATAAGGCTCGTTCATATATCATGAAACCCCACGAGACAACCAAATACTTGATTCATGACATGCTCTAGGAAACATTTAATGAATACCATGTGGAAAATTCAAGCATGGTTCTGTATCCTGGGATTTTTTTACTTATACCCCTTGACACTTGGATTTCTCAATGTTCTAAAGAAATGGGTAAATTTTCATGGTTGATATTTTGATATATTTACATATTTGGATTTAGTTTTGGTTGAGGCTGGTTTACACCCCTATTAATGTGTTTTTTATTGTTATTTTAAATTCATATATTTATGTAAAAAAATATTTCAAAATAAATAATATTTTAATTACAAATCAAGCCCTTAGGGATTATAATTAATGTGACCTTGGTTTCTTTAAATTTTGAAAAATGGTTGATTTCATTTTGAAGTAAAGGAACATATTTTTTTATGAGATTTATTATTTTAATCAAATATACATGGTGTTTTAAAAGATTGGATTCTAGTTTATGGAAAGTCCTTATTTTTAAAATTGATATTTTATCCCTGTAGAGTGTACATAAAATGTTTAAGTGAATTGAAAAGTATTACAAATGAAAATTGTTCTTGTATTATGAAAAAAAGTGTGTTTTTTAATATAAATTTATGAAATTTTTCCATTAAAAAATTCAATTTAGGGAATGTGGTTTTAATTAAAGTAAATGGTTTCCATTTTCATTTTAATTAATGAAGGACCAATGTTTTTTGATTCCATGTTTTTCAATATTATATTTTGTAAAATCCTTGATTTTTTAAACAAACTAGGTGTTTTTGTCCCTTGTGTGCAATGGGATATCTTGATGTAATTTTGAGACATAATAGTATATGGATATATATCTTATAATGTTTGACGTTATACTCCCCTATTGTATTAGTATAGAAGTAGATAATTTATCATAGGTGTTTTTATAGTTTCTTTAAACACATGTTAAGATATTAATAGATATACAAGAGTTGTTTACTTTTTAGAGTGTTTTATTTTTGGGTCTAGTGGTGTAGACCCATAAACATTGGATTATGGGTCAGATTATAGAGGTTCATTTTTTCTTGGATACTCTTGTGTGACCCTGGGTTAATATTGTTTCATTGGTTCTTCTTGGAAGCATTTTAGGTTTTATAGATGAGGGACAATCATTAATTGTATCCTTTCGTTATTTTATTGTTCCACTTTTAGATAATATTCCACCTTGGGATTTTTGTTTATAGTGTTTAGAGCAGTGTTATCTTGAGGACTAATTATCATAGCCTTTTCATTTATTCTCTTTAGTTTCCCATGGCATATAGTTTTCTTTTTGGGAATTTTTATGCTATAATTCTCATTGATAATATTTAATTTACCTTTTATAATAGAGACCATGGTTTGATTTGTAGTAGTTACCTTTGACATGGTGAGAAAATTGGGTGATTACAGCGGTATTTCAGGGGGGCGGGTGTTTAATTTTTTTTGTACCATGGGATCCACGAGGATGTTTTTACATCAAAACCACCTGGTTAAAATATTCCATGGAATTGGTATCTAAACTCCCTCAAGTTCCAGAAGTGACAGTTAGGTTAAACCATGTTATTTCTTATTGAGAGAGGTCTCTATTTTTGTTATCCATGTTTGGATGAAGTGTTTTGGTGATCCATGAATTCAATAATTTTGGCATGTTATTGTACTAGAACCATTTTTTTTGTTTTGTAATGGTTTCTTATGGTTGTCGTTGGCTAGTAAAATTTGGTCAATTCCCATTAGAGATTTCATGAACTTAATTGTTTAGTGGCGTCCGCTTGTTTTGTGATAAGAGGTTACCAATTATTCCATCTATTTATATTAATTCTAAATGGTGGGGATATTTATGGTCAGTATTAATATATTTTAGGATTCTCCTTGGTCCATTATCGATCTATTTTTATAAGGATTCACTCATTTTATTGAGGATATCATGTTCTCCTTTTGAGTTTTTTAGAGTTCATTCTCTTTTAAAATACACATGGACCTATAAATTAATAGGAAAATAAGTTTTATAGTGGTAATAAAAGTGATATTATACATTTTAATATAGTTGTCATTTCTTAATGTTTTATGATCTTGATGTTCATTTTATGTTTCTATGGATTTTGAACCAAAACATGGAATTTTAAATTTTTTCATTATATAAATGGTATTTATGCTTAGTTTAGGTGCAACTATATATATAAGACTTACTAATTGGTTATATATTTCATTATATTCAACACATGGTTTTTTAGAATGTGTGGAATAGAGTTATGACCAAATCATACATATATTAAGAGTTGTTTTGAGGGACTTGGGTGAGTCTTGGTTGAACCACACGTGTTGCACCCAGTTGGAAATATGTTCATAAAAGAATTTGGACATCAAAAGAATTATATCAGTTATATTTGACATAGTTGGTAAATTATTTTCCCCACCCTGAAACACCTAGTAGAAACCAAGAGGGTTATGTTTTAGCAATGCAGTTCCCTATGCACGGTTGGAACATAGTTTGGACAATCATATGGACAAACCATGATTCCTTCAAACATTCATTGAAAACTTAATTTCTTATTTTACCCTTTTTAATCCTTTAAGACCTTACACACCCCTATCACTTGAACAATCTAGATACCCCCTTGGGGGATCTCTTCCACATCCTTTAATTTTTGTTTCCTCCCTCAGATTCAAGTGGATTCTTCCATTTTATATACCTATAAACCTATTCTTATCTTTTTATTCTTTCTTCCCCCTTTACATCCCATATCCCATGAACCATAATCTATATTTAGGATGATTTTTGGCTTGGTATTGGTTTAAATAATGAGGGTTTTCTTATTTAGGGGTTTTAGAGGGATTATCTTGTCTTGGGTGGGGGGGGGGGGTGTGTTCCCCATCATAGGAAAGAACATATAACAAGCTTTCCATTGAAAAAATGTGTATGATTATTTTTTTACTCTTTATATTACATACCTTTAAATTCATGTCATTTTTAACATGATTATTTATTAAGGTTATATGTATATGAGTTCACATAAGGGAGAAATATGCTTTTCAATATTTATTATCCCCTAGAATGGAATGATATTTCATGCCTAGTGATTGTGAAATTTTATAATTGGATTTTAAATAATGAATTTAATTTTAAAAGTGGTGGTGAGCATCAATTTGATGTTTTAAATATGTTTATTGAATTAAATAACATTGAAACCAAGAATTTTGTTGTTTTGACAGTGTTTAAAAAATATAGAATGGTTTGTTTGATTACAAAGGGGGTGTGTTAACCCTTATCTATATTTGAAAAAATTTATAATAATTATTGATTTATAGATCAAAGATTTTATGTGTCTAATAATTTTAAATAGAAATTATTTTTTTAGTTTCAAAGTGGTGTAATCCCATCTGAAATGTATTTTGAAACACATTGTGGGTTCAAATGATTTTCAATAGTGATTAAAAAGTAAGAGTGGGTTCCCAGTTTAGTATCAAACATTTTTCTGATAATATTAGTTAGAAGATTAGATTGAAAAAAATGTTTGATGATGAAATTTCTTGGAATTCAAATAATGTTTTTTAAAGATAATCCCCTTTTGGCATTTTACCCCAGAAGTCAGATCCAAGCACGCTTGGACTGCAAATTTATTAATAATAAGAAAAGTGCAGAGACAAACAAGAGAAAGTGGACGAGATTACATGTTGGAATAGTCATAAGCATCACATTCATACCTGGCCATATCATCTGCATCAGCTGATTCCCATTCTGATTGGGGCTCATATTGTTTGTGCAACTTGATATACTCTTTTCTTCGCTCTAATTGCTCCATAGATAGCTTCTCCTTAGCCTTCATGGAGGATGACCTGGTGGTCACTATCCTCGGAACCACAGAGTAATATTTCCTTGGTTTCCTTTTAACTGGGGTAGGCAAAACACCCTCACTGTCAGAGATTATGTTCTTTTCTTTGTGGCATTTTATTAAAAACAATTCTTTAAAAAATGTGAGAGACAACTCTTGATTTCTCCATGAATTATCTATCCATTGTGTGGAATTCTTATCATTGTGTGATTATTTTTTCCCTTGAGTTGTAATGGATTTATATGTGTTGTATGCATGATATAAAATCATTTATACATTATTAATATATTAGAGGTGGGTGAGAGTTATATCTTATGCATTAGATGTTAAAAATAACATAAATGTTCTATATAATCACATAAATATTGGTTATAAGAACCTAGGTAATATGTGGGAGGTCTATTAAATATTAAATTAGTCAATAAACACATTGTTAGGGTCACTCTTCTCATTCTATAAATTAGGGCCATGAGGGGTTTTCCCTTTGAAAAGATGTTAGTTTGGTCTAGTTGGATGGATTTTGATTTGGAGACACAATTTTATGGTATTTGGTCTGTGAGTGAAATAATTAAGGTATACATGCTTCATGTTATGGATCTTGGGTAGATCTGATGACGCATTAAATAAGATTATTAATAATTAATGGGGTTTCATCTAGCACTCTATTTCATCATCCCATTTATTATAAAATTTTAGCCCCAATGTTTTTTATTATTATTCATATTTTGTAAATTAACATAGTAATGTTTGATTGAATTATTCCTGCTTTATTTTTATGTGGTTCACATTTCCAATGATTTGGAATGGTTATGTGAAATTCTTTATAGTATGGAAATAGAATTTATGATTTTATTGACAATTAAAACAAATTTTTTAAATGGTTTTAAATATGTGTTCATTAAAATGTAAAATGTTGTTTTGAAATGATTATAGGAATTGGTTCTAATGAAAAGTCACATTTGTATATTTTCTAAAACTCGTCGTGTGTGGATTTTTAAAATGTTTTTTATCTCGTTGTTCATAGTTTTAGGGACATATTGGTTTTCAAAGATGCTATAGAAAACCATTTTCAAATTATAAACCACCATTAGGTTTTTATATCTGTTATTATGGTTTTTATGAAATGTTTTTAAAGTGAGACATTAAATTGGAGGTTTGAAAAAGTGTTATTAGCCTAGGAAAAAAAATTTCAAACTGATTATTTTCATTTAATGAAAAATAGGAAAAAATAGTTTTAACTTGATTTCGAATCTTTTTTTTTTGTTTCTTTTATAATTCATTATAGAAAATTTCTATTTTTATATTGTTATTAAAATTATAATTTTTGAAAAGTAATATGAAAGTAAATTCTTGATTTAGTGGGTTGAGATGACCTACATGGATTTTAGCTCATGGGTATATTTTATAGATTTGGGTTTATTTCAGTTATTTCACCTTAATTGATCTCCAAGGGAGATTTTTTTTTGGATTATAATCATGGATCACTCAAGGTCTGATTAGAGAAGTTCTAGGTCTTTTATTTAATTTAAGTCTACTTGGGTAATTTAAATCGTATTATTTTATTCTTGATATTACATATTTATTTTTCGATTACATCCTTCATTTATGTATTAACTTTTTTTATTAATTTGATGTTGAGTTTTTTAATATCTAGATATGTGTCGATTGTTTAACCTTTATTCTATTAATTTATATTTTTATATGATAGATAAATAATTCCCATGATTCATTTTTGTGATCCTCGTGCACTAATTTCCATCTCTTGGGGATCATGTATTCTCATTGTAGAATGTGGTATATCATGTTAGGTCTCATATAGATATTACCCTAGGTTAGCTTGTTATTGTTAACCCCTTCACTCACACTAGAGAGCCTTTTGGAAAACCATATTTTTGGATTTTATCTTCAAATGGGGGGAAATATACAAAACTCTTGTGTACTATATATTTGAATCAAAATCTAATATTTTCATAAAACGAGTGTTGTGAGTATAGTTTTAGGGGGAGTAACATTATTTCACTTGAATATCTTATTTGATTGTTTAAAATGAGTTCAAGTTTGTTTTAATAAAATTGATTGAAACACCTCTTGGATGTGATAAATGGTGTGCTATAACATAATGGACATTTTTATAAACACCAGTTCTAAAAATAACAGTATAGTTTCTATATACAATTTTAGAAACATTTATCAAATAATTCTATAAATATAAAAGCTTAAAATGGATAAACTAGTAATGGGGGAGTTAATATGATGATAATGTGTAATGTTTCATAAATTTGTATCCATGAAATACGATGAAAAATAAGGTCAAAATTTATTTTTACTAAACTATATATCTATTTTAAGGAATGAAAATATATTTTTGATCATCTGGTGGATTATATTTTAGGAGGAATAAGATCAAGATATTTGTATTATCTCATACATAGTTCCATCATTATCAATTATTGAGTAGGAAAACCAATGCTAATTTTGTTTTGTTGATATTTTTTATAGTCAATGACCTAATTTTTGGAAAAATATATTATTATTAGATATATAATCATCCTAAAATTTATTAATGATCTTGTTTATACTTAATGGAATGCGAAATATTTGGGGGAGTGATGGTTCCATTATAAATAATTCCATAGTATAAATTATATTATAAAAGACTATGGATATATATTTCCCCTTTTTTGTAATAGTATAGAATAATACAAAAGATTCATAGAGGAATATTAAACCTATAAGATATTTACATGAAAATCATAGTGATGATTTTGGTGTTAATACTCATCTAGAACAGAATAATGATTATGCACCCACATTGGGGCCAAACCATATAAAAAATTAATATCTAGGAATTAAGTTGAATTTTTTTCATAAATGTAAGGACAATTTTTTATGAATAGATTATTGAGATTAGTAAAATTAAAGTGGTCAATGTATAAAATAGAAATTATAGAAAAAGTAAAATAGATTCATCCATAATTTTCTTTTGTACATTAATTTCCCGGGGAATTTTGGGTTTATAAATATAAAAAATTACAAAAAAGAAGTTATTATGATCAAGGGATAACATGGATTTACATAGTTTATAAATTTATAAAGTGTGTATATATTGAAAAATAATATTTATACAATGGAGTTTATATTTTTTTAAAAAAAAATCATATTTAGGATGGATTAATTGAAATCTATTTAATCTCGTAATAAACAAACTTTGCTGATTTGAATAAATATTTAAATAAAATAAAATATGTGATCATTATTTTATATAAAATATTATATAAAAATTTATATTTTTGTATTATTAAAAAAGATTCCAAATGTTTTATATATTTTAAAATATGATATATTTCATACTGAATATCATCTAAATATTTAAATAAATATGAAATAGTCCTTTATATTCATCAATGGAAAGTCTCTAAACCAAGATAAATTGTAAAAAGTATATAATTACTTATTTTTAAAATGTTTGTAAATGTATATCTAATGTATAAATATTTGAAATGTTTATTTTATTAGTATATTAATTTTTAATTATTCATTAATATATATTTAAAACTTTCAAATAGATATATTCCTTATTATAAAGTGATAGAATTCTTATTGTAAATGTTAGGACATGCATATAAGGATATACATGGTTGGTAAGAAATAACGAATTTGTTTTGATTAACCATGGCTATGTTTCTTTATGGATTAAAAAAATTAGAGTAAAGGTTGATTAAAATTATACATATTCAGTGTTATAATTATATTGGAATTATTTTACTACATTGGTATTTATCTCGGGATAGTGTGACTTTGGGTGAGGCTTCACTGTCCTAGGGACCTGTTTTGTTAAAAAAATTAATATCTTTTTAACTATTACCCTATATTATCCCTTATTGAAATTTTATAGTTATTTGACTCTATTACTTTACATTAAATGTTTTAATATACCTTATGAATGGTATTCATTTATATAAATGTATATATAATTATATTTTATTTTCGTATAAGTACTAGATATCCAGTGTTGTATAAAGTGTTATACATTAATATGATTTGAATATATTAATTTTATTTGAAGTTATAGAATTCAAAAACTAAATTTTTAGGAGTATTAATACATGAATAAGATAATGAGGTAATATTGTGATCTTTTATAAACCACAGAAAAATACATAGTGTTATATTCTTTTCAAAGTGAACACTTTGAAATAAATTTGTCTTTCTGAATGCGTAGTTTTTTCCCCAACATGATGCTTTTAGATTATATTATTTGAGAAAATTATGTTATGGGTGACCCTACTAGGATTAGCTACCCATATCTAGAATATGATTTAGCCTTTAGTTATCTGGATAACCATAAAATGATAGACAATATTAGAATATAGTTTGTATAATATATATAATGAATTTATGTACTTTTGATTATCCATCAATTATATATGATATTATTGACATCATGGAATACCCAAATAACTAGAGATTGGGAATAAATTAAATCCAAATTAGTGGTTTAGTGGAATATACACATTGGTCTCACTAATCGATATGGTCTAAATTCAAGAGGTGCAATGATTTTATTGGAAGAAAATTTAATAAAATTACTTATTAAATTATTGTAGAACATGATGCTCATATGATAAATATATCCATTGTAGATAAAATTACATCATCAAGATCAAACATAACTTTGATATAGAATCTTGAAAAATAGAATATTAATAAAACATACTATATATAGTTCTATAAAAAACATAAGAATTGTTCTAAAAAAATAAGTAAATATCTATGTATTAGAGAAAAACCTTTTAGAGAATATGAATGGTGAATTAGTTCAACAAATGGAACTATATGATTATGGTATGTATTTAAAGTACTTATTTGATGTTTATAATATCTTATTTGTTTACAAGTAGTATTTACGGAAAAATTTCTATTAGAAAATTAATGTTGTAAATTTTACATATAACATAAAGAAAATAAATCAGAAGTAAGCTAATAATGAGATATTTAATGTTTCAAATGCATTTTTTATATATATGATTACCAAATGGACATCTATATACACTATTTTAGTGAATATTTTTGGTTATGTTAATATTTTTATGTGATTAAGGTATTCTTAAAGGATTGATTTTTATGTCAAATTCATTTTATAGTTATTCCTAGAAAAGTTTTGATATTTTATTATAAAATACTATCTAAAAAATATTCTTTTGATTTTCTAAAATCACAAAGATTAATTGGTACCCATGAAGAAGAAGTTATCCTATAGGCATACTAGGTTGTTGAAAAACAAAAAAAACATAAATCCCAACACTTAAACTATAGAAAAACCCATCTTATAATAGAACATTCTCAAATAAAAAAACCCAACAACCAAATAGTAAGACAAAAGAACATGCAGGATGAGGATGATTGGATTAGGAATGATTATTGAAGTCACATAATAAATAATTAAATATTGAGTGTCTTGATCTATGTTCCACCTAAGTATGAATGGAACTGATCCTATAGGCCACAAGACGATAGAGTTCTCACACCACATTCGTGACCACCATTGTATAAATGAAACTATAACCAATCACCACAACCACATTAATGAACCACTTATACCATGAAATATTCTCGAAATATAACTTCTTTAGGTTTTCACTAATCTATTTTATTATCACGGATCATGTACCACAATTATATAAATAAAAATACCTCTAATGTATGAATCACTATAATAACTTCATGTGAAAAAAATATCACTATATTCACTTACAAAGTAAAAAATGATTTCTCATATCACTGGAAATAGTTGAAAAATTCCAATCCTTACACCTTAACCCCACATCACAGTCTTTATATGTAATTTCCTCAAAAATATTTCCTAAAAAAATTTAATACACCACCATTATTGTAGAAGAATTCCATAAAAAAGCATTCCAATATGAACCCCAAAATTTCAACAAAATGAAAAAATATTGGAACCAAACCAAATAAATAAGAGAGCTAAGGTAATGAAACATCCACCACTATAGGCCAAAAAGTAAACATGACACAAGAAAGGTGACTAAAAAATAGAGGTGAAACCACCAATACACTAATAGAGGAGTCAACATTGACATAGGTAAATCCCAGGTGATCAAATATTAAATGATTCCAATAAATAATACCCATGATATAATAAATAACATTACATCAAATAATATATATTCATGGAACAAAACTATAATAATCAGTACCATTATGAAAAATTGTTCAATGAAAAATCCTACCCAAGAATCAATGGAAGGTATAAAACTGGATAACCCCCCAAAATACCATGGATTGATAATGGAAGGCTAGGAAATAATTGAAAAGTTAGAAAATTATTGTGTCTTTTAAATATTATTAGTAACAACAATCAATATCAAAAATAACCAATGGTGAAGACATGACAATAAAATCCATGAGAGATAATGTCCACCACAATAATGGGGAGGGGTAAACCAATATATAAATAGATTTTAAGGAAAATCAGAAATAAAATACAAATTAATCTAAAAATATATGAAATTTTAATATAAAAATTGGCAAAGGAAGTGGTGGAATATGGAGGGAGACATGATGAAAATTAGAGTAATCACCTATGGAAGGGTAAACCCACTCTAATTTAGGTGCGTTGTCTAGGATCTTGTGCTATATTGATATTATAGAAGTGTAATTTTTTATGAAATATGATGAATATTATAGGGTATAATAGAAATATTTTTTTTGCTGAAACCTAAATGATATGGTCGGATTGATGGTAACAAACTTATTGTTGAAAATATAGTCACTTTAAGAAGAAATGAGAAATATATTTGAAGGGTTTCATGAGATATCATGGAGAATCCATTTTAGGTTATATTTTTATAAATGTTAATTATTCATTTTTGAATAGTATATGGGATTAAAAATACATTTTATAAAGATTAAAAATAAGTAAATTGGTTCAAATATGATGAATATATTTTAAATAGATATTTAGGCTAGTATTCAAGTTATACGGAAATAGTTTACCATATAAAAGAGGTAGATTCAATAGATCGCCTCTAATCATAGATAGATCTGAATAATAGATGTTTATTTTCATCCGATTTTACCAATATTTTATATGAGAAATGAATTGTGAATTTTTTTATTAAGAATAATTTTATATGATTTTTAATACATATTTATTTTGATTCATTTAATTTCATAACATGTTTGAAGATACGAAAATGATAAATAATTTTTACTGAGTGTAAAAGAGATTATCAAAATTATTTATTAATATATAATGAAATGAAATTATATTACCCAATAATGGCATATTTTAATGAATTAAATATTATTTTTTGAATACTCCTCCAATAATGTTGAATAATATATGGGATATCAGTATTAATGGTGGATTTTTTAAATATTACCATAAAAAATGTTGGTTATATGTTTTATCATATTGGTGTTCTTATCTTAGAAAACAATTTTGGAGAAATTATTGTTGCTACGAAATTTTATATCATGCTTATACTTAAAGATGTTTAAAAACATAAATAAAAACTATTATACGAGTCAAATTTATAAGAGATGTTCAATTTAAATACTAATGGAGTTTTAAATAAGTTGATTAAAATGATATTAATAGATTGTTTTATAATTAAATTTTTTACCAAATTAACTCAATGAAAATTTTCAAGGGAAGTCTTAAAATATTTGGATCATTATCATAGAATGTGTTTTAAATATTTAATTAAATATAGGTTATTAACATTGTAACATTTGATTTTATGAAGTAATACTTCTTGAATACTGTGTTATAATTTCATAATATAAAGATTATGAATCCAAATATCACTATTATTTAGGCAAGAATCATCCATAGATGTTATCCCATTAAAAGAGTTTAATGAGAGTATGTATCAGATTGTTACATCGAGATGTGAAACGAATTATTTTGTGATGTAATGAGTTTAATGAAATGCTAAAAAATATTAGAAATATAAGGGTTATATGGAGATATATAATATCTGATATGGAAGTACTATAGAATAGATATGGTTTTAATATCATTCTCAATAGAGATTATGAATATAAAAAATGTATCATGTTATATAAACTTTTGTCTCCACTTTTAAATTATTATTATTTTTTCTTCATATATTTCATGATGTGAAATGATAATTGACCTATGAAAATATTACATTCAATTATACGTAATTGATGGTTATAATGTATTATTATAGGTTGTGGTGAATTTCAAGGATTATTCATCATTAGGATTCATATAGAGATACATAATTCAATCATGGGGCCTAAAATGAATTTTATTTACTATATAAAACACTATATATGCTGTATAAATTATTGGAGACAATGTAATTTTTTACCATGAAGGGGTTTAAAGGAATTAACTATTCATATAAGTAGTAAAGATAATAGTAAACACATTAGAATATATATTGTGAGTGATGTTAATAAATAGAAATAATAATACAATAAAAAAATTACACCGCACTATCCCCACTTTTTATTTTTAATGGTACTGAGTTTTATCATTTTACACCTATATAAATGAGTGATTTTACTTCTCTAAAGGCATCTACCAGTCTCCAGAGTCACTGAATGCTTCAATAGAACATATTATCAATTAATTTTTTGGAAAAAAATCCCCTTTAATGGAAAATGGGGACAAGTGAAATTGAGAGAGATTTTTTCAATATAGACTGGTCTCGAGTGCCACCAAAATGAGGTTCATGAATTCCCTTAAATTGTGATATATTTTAAAATGACACAACCTTTTGGAATAAAAAAAGTTTAAAATGTTTTGAAATGAATTATAAATGTCATAAATAATATAACAGTTTCCTTATAGATTAAATAATATTTTCAAACAATTTTAAAATCTTATTTAATCAATAAATCATCATATGATTCTCTTCTATCTAAAATAAACCTGATAATCATGTTTGAGGTGTTAGTAAAATGATATCATATATAATTTACCACATGCACCATGGTGTGGAATTGATTAACATTAGAAGAAAATAGAGTAGTCAACAATGAATTGTATAATATTAAAATATCTCTGACTTGCATATAATCCTTGTAGAATTTATGTAAAACATTATAAATATTTATGAATTAATCAAAATATCATTGAACATGTTTATAATAATCTCTCCAAAATTTTGTATAATTTTTTAACTAATGTTAATACATATTCCAAGGTCTTATATGTGACATTACCGACCTTTTTAAAATTTAAAATAATTATAAAATAACTCATTAATTATTTTTATCAAATAGAAACATCCAGAAGAACACAATTTTTACTAAATTTATAAAGGGGTCTACGTTGATTATGAACAAACACACCCATATCTCCCTATGACCATATTAGAAACATGATATATCTATATAAATTATATATAGGATAATATAATATTGTTCTCTAATACATCAACTAACCATTATACATGGACAAGGAAAACTATTATAATCCACCTGATATGATCATAATTCTCATATAAAAATTGACCAGATTGAATGAATACATCACATGCTGTTTATTCTTGTATTTGATCTCATCACATTTCCCTTAAAAAATAATAGCCATTCATTTCCCTAATCTAATTCAATGATGGTCCTAGATGTTATACCTTTCATATATTAGGTGAAATCCCTTCAAGGTTAAACTAAACTAATGACATTATCAACAACTTACATATTATCCACAAATTAAGAAATGATCAATGTTATAATAATAAAGATATCAATGTATAAAGGATCACATGTTACATATCACTTCATACTCAGGTAATGGGAATTATTATTTAGTATACACCCTTATTTATATCAATGACCATATAATATTGTATGTGATAAAATTCTTTGGTCCAGTACACTTAGTAAGTCTATTCATATTATCTCATGATTTTACTATATATCAGATAAAATATCACCCTCTTTCAAATATTAACATATCATTATGATAAATATTTTTCCATGATGAACATAAATCCAGGAAAATTCATTGTCACATTTTTGGGGATTTTATCATTCTTTACTTTATGTAATATATAAAGCATTCATGAATAAATGATAAAAAAATTAATTCATTTTTTCAAAACAATGATAAAATCTCATTGATATGAATCATTAAATCTAGTATATAATGTCATTAATACATAGATACTTCACATGATCCTTATTAATTAACTATTCTAATGTCATTCATCATTGGATATAATGGATTCCTCTCTATAACCACATGATATATCTTTACATTTCTCCCCTCAATGATTTTTTTTTGAATAATACGGTACTTGAAAAGGATTTTTTTATCCATTTAGTTCCAGTATGGATACATATGATGATTAGTAACCCCAATATTACCAAAATAAGTTTCATTTAGACTAAAATTCATGGAACCACCCCATGTTTATTAACAAACATTTCAATCCAAATAGCTTCCTTTACAACATCTGATACATTGATATACTTTATTATTATCATCGAGTCTTACATGGGGGCTTATTTATAACTATTAAAAAGATATGTTTATAGATTATGAAAAACTAATATTTTTATCTCATATAATCTTCATCAATGAATAAAAAAGAATTATAGTAACCCCTTTTAATGCGATTATCCTTATCTCTAACAACCTTAAACAAATCCATACATATTCCACGGTACCTAAGAATATTGTTCCATGAAATCCAACATATATCACATGGATTTTATTAGTATTTACATATTATTCTCAAATCATAAGTATCATCAGGATGAGTATATAACATGTAATATATGATTGATCCTATGGTGGATTCATAAGAAATAATATATCTAGTTTTTATCTCATTATTAGGATATTTAATATTCATAATATCCATGCCATTAAATATTATTCGTTAAAATTTATTGTAGTTATCAATACAAATACATGTTGTAACTGTACCAATATATGTGTTTGGAAGTAGTTTAGAAACCTATTATGTATACTTATATAGAACATTATAATGAGTATGTAGGATACATCACCTATATCAGTCGCTAAAAATATATTTCCCAACCAAAAAATTAAAAAATTTAAAAAAGTGAAAACATCTTTAGTTAGTATTATTTAATCCAAATACAACACTAGAAATACCATAAAATTCCCACTAACACACTTGCATACAAAAGAATCATATATATTCATGATAAAATCATACCAATTTATTGTTTCATCATACAAGTAATTCTAACTTCATGAATTTTTATTCAATCCATAAATTTAATGTTTCAGGTTATAAACCATAGCATAATCATTTTTACTTAAAAAACACAAGGTTGTTTAATATATTGATCCTACAAAAGATTATCATAAAAAATTATTTTGACAACCATTTGATATATCTCATAATCATAATGAGTTACCATAGAAATTATCATCTAAGTAGACATTCTCATCATATATATTTGAGATGTCTTTTTATAGTCAATATCATGATTTTTTCATCATTTTTCTATTATATGAGATTTATAGGTAGAAAAGATATCATTCAGGTCTATTTTATTTTTTAAAATCCCCCTTCATCTAATTATTATAACTATTTTGGGTGTATCCACCATATTACAACCAAGGTAAGTGTAAAAATATTCCATATTTTATTTTACATCCTCTAAAAATTTCATAAAATCTTAACTCCAAATGCAATCTTAGTAAGTAAAATTTTTTTCAACTATGAATATTACATTATTATTATTTTACATAAGATATCCATATGAATCCATCTCATGAAAATTTCTACCATAAAATTCACATTATCTTGTAAACAATGTTATTTATCATTACACAACCTTTTATGGGACTGACAGAATTCAAATCTTAGGAACAATTCCAGTATATTGGTTTGATACATTTCAAATTTGAATTCCCCCCCACTAAAACCTTAATTTATAAATTACTTATCAAGTAGTATGAAACATTATTCTATAATAACCTTGTGCTCAATAATATTATAAAAATGATATCCCTTAGATTACTTGGGGAAGCTAACAGATATTACATTTTCAGATGTGGGGTTATATTTATTAGACAATATATAATATTATCTATCATAAATTACCATAAAATAATTATGGGTATTATTCTTAGTAAACATATAATATGGGTACTTTATTATCAATTAAATGAAATATAATTAAGAACAAACACAAAAATGCAAAGTGAATATCACTAAAATGATATATGATAGCCAGACTAACTCATCATTTTCCATGACTTGTTGAAGAGGGTACAATTATACTATATAGAAAACCTATTCCAAAATGGTATTCTATAAATAGTGAGTTATGATATAATTCAATAATATATTACATGATAATTATATTCCAAGATTAATTAATCACCATCCCGATCTAATTATACAACCTTATTACTTTTTAAAAATTGGTTTTGTAATTTTCACCTATAAAATTTAATTTTATTTAAAGGTTTCATGCTTTTGTATAATAAAAAAAACATAAAAATACTAAATAAAATCATCCTCCAAGATTAGAAAGTATTTATACACACAACATTATTGAGTTCTCATAATTCTTTATACATAACTAATTATAGATTTAATAGTGAATGAGACCAATAAATTTTTTCAATAAATGTGGAATTAGATATTTTTTCTATTAATCTATATAAAATGTTTTTTAATGATTTATAATTTAATGTGTAAAAAAATTAATTAATATATATTTATTAAATGAATTTATAATTTATATATCTGTGGTAGAAATTTGAAAGATAAGTGGTGTTAAAATCAACCATGAACTTCATAACGTGAATATTATGGATTGAATTATCTATTTTATAAATTTATAAATCATTCACCATATTTATAATAAAATTAAATATTTAATTATAGTATATAGAATAATGATTTTATTAGTATTTAATGATAATTAGTTCTTTTCCAGAAAATATATAGAAATATAATTTCTATTTATGGAATGAATATAGTAACCTATTCCCAATTCTATATATAATTAATTTGGCATACATAAAACATAAGTATTTACATCTAATGAAAAAAAATCCACAATTGAAACATATATATCTACTTATACATAACCAATTCTCTCATATTTTGTAGTATTTTTTATTAGTACAAATTTTAGATTCACACCAGGTATCCCAAACCCATGAGTAAATATTTTAGAAATTTATTTCAATAGAATTCATATTTTAATGATCATATGTATTATCATTTATAAAAAATATCTACCGTAGATACCAATATTGAAATATATTATAGGATATATCTATAATATATTTCAAACAATAATCATGATACATGACATGATAAACCAAAATGACATATCTAGGGGTGAGTATCATATTTTATAACATTTCATCATGGGATTTTAATTAAAGAACTCCCACTAAACATGATGAACCCTTACATCATATCATTTTAATGGGAAAATATCTCATTTCACTAAATAATATGTTTAATTAAAAATTTCAAAAAAAATTTGCTACTTATTTTGGCCATTATTAAAATAAGATCACATATGCCTTTTGGATAGTTTGAAAAATAAATCATTTCCCTATTCATCCTTTGAATTATTATAACTATATTCATATAGGTACTTAATCTTATTAGGGTCACCCAGATAAGTGTGACCAAAATATCTCAATTGAATATGGATCTGAATCCTATTTGGGTAATCCATTCCCAACATGTATTACATAAGATAATTTATAAGAAACCATCTTTGACATTACCAACATATTTAGATGACTAAGGTTGTCAATGTTTTTCACATTAGAAGTTATATTATATATACTATCTATAATGGACTTCATATATTTTCCATTCTTATATGAATAATATAAATATAATTTTCTAACCATTTCATCCCATTAAATCATTATACTTATTATTATCTATCACTGAATTAATTGCATAATTGTTTATAATAATCCGAATTTGATATTTCTTAAATCATACAATATTTTCCCATAATATAAACAATATATATATGAATATTTAATGTGTTATTACACAAATAAATAATAAATTAAATTTTAAAACAAGATATATAAAAACATTAGACAAAAAAAATAATAAAAAATTCTTTTTATATGGCTTAAAGTCATGGGAATTTTGTTATGACCTCTTAGGCCCACCCAAATAAAGATTTTTGTAATTTTTAAAATTATATTAAAGACCACATCACACCACAATTACATAGTCTAATTGTGCAAATTCTTTTGAACTATGAGATAATATATATCTTCATGATGATTCATTTATTTTACCTCATCAAGAAATACTATTAAATAATTATCTCCATGACATAGTATTTCCTTAGATGGTCCTTAGAGCATCACATGAAACGCGATTCTCCCAAATCAGCGATCTGGTTTCAGCTCCCAGGACTCCCTCTTCCGTTCCTAAACCCTGGGCTGCTGAGGTCGATTGGTAACTCCATTGGTCGGTTCATCTGTTGCGACCAGCAGACGGCTTCCATGTCGAATCCCTCGACTGTGAAAATTTGTGTTGAAATGGATCTTTCACGAATCCCACCGGCGACAATATGTATTGTAATTGAAGGAGAATACAGGCATGCTCAAAAAATTGTATATGATTCATGGATTCCATATTGCTCTAGATGTTGTAAACAAGGCCACGATTCTGAGTACTGTCATAAGAAATCTTCACGGCTGGGCCCTATCCCGAACGCAGATGTTTCTGCAGGAAAGATGGGTAAGGCTGATACTACAGAAGAGTTACAGCATGGAGGAGCCAGTCTGATTCTTAATAGAAGGAATTTCGATGCGGAAGCTTCATTAGCAGGGGGACTGTTGCAGGGACATTCAATGGCGACCGCTGATATGGATCATGTGCCAGTGGAGGAAGGGAGGAAGGACGTGGTTATCAATATGAATGCTGCTGCCCCGGGTACACAGGCAAGTCTGGATGAATCCAGCAATAAGGAATCCAGTTGTGTTGTTGCTGCTAACAATCAATTAGGAGATTTCAATGTGCATGATTCTGACACTGTACAAGCTGGAATTCTGCAATTGCATGCTGATGGCTTGGGTGTGGATACTACAAACGGTGAATTCCAATTTATGGGAAGGGGCTTTGAGCAGGGGCAGTGTTCTACTGATGTAGTGGTGACAAAGCAGAACACATCTCCCATTTTGGTGCAGAGTAGGTCTGATGAGGGGTTAAACTGCACAACAAATCGCTTTGCAGTTCTAGACAGTGCAGAGTTGAATGAGGCTGAAAGGAATGTTGAGCAAGAAACAAAGGAGGGGTGTGGAGGAACACAATTGAAGTATACTCCAAGTCTGGAAAAGGAGGTTCCTGAGGCAGTGGGTTGGAAAAATTCTGAGAAAATGGCATGTGATTGTGATACCTTGGGGAAGGATAATGACAAGGGGATATCCTTGGAAGGGCAGGTAACGTTGAGTTAAGCAGCATGAATCAGAGTAAAAGGGAGCACTCTCCATGCTTGCAACCTATGGATGGTAATATGGAACCGGCAGTGGTGGATGAGGGCCCAAAATGGTGTATAAGGGGAAAGAAAATCAGGAAGATCGACCAAAGGATCACAAGAAAGAGTCCTACAGTGAAATTCTTCGGAATGGGAGGAAACAGAATGTATTCACTGGAGCTTCCACTGCTCCACCGAAGCGGAAGCCCAGAAAGGACTATTCTAATCTGCCGAGGACCGTTTCCACTAGGTCCTCTACAAAAAATGGAAAATCAAAAGACCCGGGGTCAAAGTGGGGAGAAAGTAGACTCACTGAACCTATGTATCCAACGCAGTTGCGACTGATGGAACAGTACATCCAAATGCTTAATCAATATGCGCCACAATATGAATGGGAATCGGCGGATCCAGATGAGTTCTCAGAAGGTGGTGGGGATGTTGACTATGAGGTATTTTGATTTCTTTTGATGTATGACATTCTGGCTGCTTTATCTTCCTTCTTTGTATCTTGTACTTTCTTTTATTAATAGATTTTGGAGGACTGGGCACTCGGCCTAGTCCTGCACCTTCCTGGTAAAAATTATGTTTTATATTTTAATCTTTCAATTTACCTAAAAATGTAGATATAATATGATGTGGTAATCAAATAAACTTTATTTAAGGATAAGAAATTTTAGGGACCATGATATTGTGAAATAAATACAACCATGGTTCAAAAAAAACATCAAATCAAATTCTTATCTTATTGATTCATTTCCAATGTTAGATTCTATACCACAATAGGATTTCTTGGTATACTAATATTCCAATAAATGAATATTAAAAATTAAACTTATAAAAATATTGATTAGTATTTAAATTAATATAATGAATTATCCAAACTATAAAAAATATTTCCTCAAAATCTATTATTTTGATAATAAATTATATTATGTTTTATCGAGTTAACGTTGTATAAACCAATTGATTCCTACCTAAAACTATATACACTAATAATTAAAATAAATAAAATCATTGATATGACAAATCTTTAAAAATGGTTTTCTAAAACATACTCCATGAGGGATAATAAAGAGATGTGTAATTAAGAGATATTCAAAAAATTGATTCTAATCTCTAGTGTAACTCAAATAAATTTTTTGAATACCTGTAAATAACGAAAAATTATTAGATTAAAATTAATATTTGAATTAAAATATTTCAAAATTTTTTAAATGGATAATAGTTTGCTAACTCAAAAGGAATTAACCTTAGGAATAAAATTAGATGTAAAAATCTGTAACATCCCTGGTAAATAAAGAATAAGACATTTTCATATTTATTAATATTTTTGAATTGAATATTAATTTTACTTTAATATGGTTTCTATTTTCGTTGGAGAACCCTATATAAATATAATTTTGGTCACTCTTATACTTTCTATTGGACCAAATAAATTTTTTCTTTAGAATCCAGACATCAAAATTTACTTTCTGTAAATTTTTTGTCTTTTCTGATAATGTTCATTTTTTTTAATGAATAGTGAAAAATGTTTTATTTTAACTCAAAACCTAATTTTAATATAATTTATTTATAAGGATAGATTAACATTTTAATTTGATTTAAAGTAAAATTATAATATATTTTTACCATTTAATCCAATGATGGTTATTGGAATTAATATCACTTTGAAATTGGACATAAACAGGTGTTAATCTTTTGATAGATATTATTTCTTAAAAACGTGCTATTTGTTTTGACAATGGGAATTAATTATGAAATTAAATAACACAACTATATGTTTTGAATTTTTCAAAATAGACATCATTTTTTAATTCGGAATGTCAAATATAGCTTAGTGTGAATTTTTGGTATTTTTCTGAAGAACTTCAATTTTGGATTAATAGTGAATCCACTAAGTGGTAGTTAAACAAACTGATTTTTCATTTAAATTAAAGATTACCACTCTTGTGTATTGAATTTCAAAATCCTACATATGTGGTTTTCATTATTATGTAGAATGTGGTTCAATGGGATTAAAATATTTTTTTGGTGAATAGTAACTTTTGAGTTTTGTTAACCGCGATTAGAGCTAATTAGTGTAATTAAAGATAAAAATGATATTATAAAAATATAAAAATATCTTGAAACATTTCCTAACCTCATTGAATAGGTCATTTCCGACCAATACAATCCATGGGTCAATTTGGGGGACCCCATGGAGCCACATGAGTGAGATAATGACATTAATACATTGTATTTAAAGTAAAAATGAAAATATCACAAACATGTTTTTTTTAAACAATTATTACATGGGGTTATATAAGCTATATTTTTTACTATAAATATTAATAAAAAATATAAAAATATTTCCTACATCATGTTTATTTTTTTATAATTTTTAGACATCAAAAAAATAAATTATTTTTGACACAATGATGATGCAGTGTTTATGTCATTAATGAATGATTTAAATAAATAAGAAGATAATGTTTAAAATAATATCCAAGACTTTTCAAATTATTATTGGATGATTTTATTTCGAGCATATACCACCTTATCCTCAAATGTAATTATTTTTGGTGCTTTAAAAACCAAATTACATTTATAAAAAAATAATAGTTTCAAGAGTTCCAAAAGAGCCCCTCCCCTACCTTATAAAAAGACCCCACTTACTACCCATACCTCACACTTCTAAATCCCTTTGGATCATCCAAAATCTACTCAAATAATCTCCCAATATCCCTCTCTTCATCCTAGAAGCCTTACCTTAGGCAGAAAGCTCTTCAGGAACCCCTTTTGGTTCAAACCAAGAGGAGTTGCCCGATTTAAAGGTAAAGTCTTATCTAATGTTCTTTTGTTTTATTTTGATTCTCCAACCCCCTAATATCTTTTTATTCCATTATTTTGTAACATAAACAGTATCTTCATTATAATAGGATGTTTTTATAAGAATTATTAGAGATACACTTACACACACAAACGTCTAATGGCAAAAGAACAGACTGTTTCCATGGATGGAAAATTTCTGCCTCACGAAACGATGATTGTTCAATATTATTTTAACACCATTAAAGGTGTCCATTAAGATGAAAATACGTTTATATATGATATATATTATGTTTATGTTTTCCTTATGCTTCTGTATTTTTCATTTATGGCATACCTTTATGGTTCCCATTATGGGTAAACACGATAATTTCATTTTAGGAAGTGCGGACTACCACCCCTCAAAGTGATTTGATTCATTAATGACATATGGGGGACGTATAAAGGATGGGTTTAATGATATTATATTTGATATTATAATGGAATTATAATATACATTTATATCATTAGGATTCCATTCCATTAGATACGAAATAGAAATGAAAGTAGCGTACATGCGTACGTACGGCTTACCATCTCCATGAATGGTGCATTTCATTTCTTACCTCTAAATGTTATTTAATATTATAAATTCATGTATATACTGGATATATATGATATATATAATATCTATATCATGAAAATAATTCTGGTTATAATGAATATTTTACCACATGAACAACTTGTAATTATAAAGAGTTTATTTTGGACTCAAGTACCAATGATCGTTAAAACGACCGTTATTAACTTAAATAATTACATAGTTTTAATAACATTGTAACAAGTTATATAAAATGAATAATGAACTTGAAAAAGGTTCTTAAGCAAGTAGAAATTAACTGAAGTTTATTATTGGGGAGATTAACGAACCATAGAATCAAGTTGGACACGAGGTAAGGGACTTCCTCTCAATCTCCATTCATTGAGGCATATTTTCTTTTATACGAAACATTATTTTATAAGATGTGTAAACCCCTTTTTTACTTTTACATTTATTCAAATGTAATATTTTTATATGAAGCATTTTACTGAATGAGAATGTTAATGTTCTTGTCTTACGTATGCGGCAACAACGACTTCTCCGCCGCCGTGGCCATTATTTGAGTTTCGGCTTCCTCTACAGGTCATAACTTTTTTAAATGAAAATAAAATACCTTGCTTTAAATTTATGTTATTTTGGTATTGAAAATGGTTTTCATAATGTTTTTATTATGTCTATGTGTTGTATTGATATATTGTGATTGAAATATGGAAATGTTATGTTTCCTTTAGGCATGTTTTATGTGATACGATTATGTTATGGTTCTTGGGCATGGTTATGAAGACAGGTGGTTCCATGATAAACTAAGGGAGGGTGAGCCCGATATAGCTCTCCAATGTATTGGGTAACATAAAGGGGTTAAATGATATGGTTTCTCCAAAGAGATATAGGGAATATACTATGATGGGTATTCCAAATGTAACAATGAGGGTTACTCCCTACATAAGAATGTTATGAATGCCTGAAGTTACATTTATGTCTTATGATTTCATTGATTTATTCATGATTTGATGAGGTATGTTAAAGTGATTAGGTTTTATGATCAAATTCTGATTTCATTGATTCTTATGTATACATGGACTAATGTTTTCATTCCATATTTTTATATACCTTACTATGCTTTTTATGCTCATCCGAAGTTTTGGAAATTTTTTCAGAGGTCAAGGGAAATGTACATGATGTCTTGATAGTGTCGAGGAAATGTTATAAAATAATCCATGTTTTATTTTAAATATGTCTCCATTGATGGGAAAAATGAATACTATCTTTTATGTAACCACCTTGTTTAAATGTGGAATGTAATTCATGATTTATGATCTAATTCTCTACAACTCTAAACCTGAAAAGATCTTCAATATGCATTATTAAAATAACTCAATATTAAGTAATGTTTAAGGCTGGGGCCTTATTGCTGGTATCAGAGGTCGGTCTAGATAACTTTAGGAGTTATAATTCTATTAAATTATTATCCTTAAATATTTTTGTAATGGTAAAATTGAAATGATATAGCATTTGAAGATTGGCATGTTGCTTTATCTAAGCCATGTTTGTTCAGAATGGTTTTCCGTAGAGGAAATAGGGAAGCAGTGCTAGAAAGGGATATAGAAGGAAATGAACTTATGAATCAGCATCCTGAGATGGTCAGAATTGGAACTGAACAGTTTGTTACAGTAATGTCATAGTTGACTCAAGTGATAAATGGTGTTGGTATCCATGCACGAGATCTTTCAGATCAACCGCAGATGAACATGTCAGTGGTGGAACATTTCATGAGGCAACATCCCCCATCATTCAGAGGATCATCTGACCCTGTGCTAGCTGAAGGGTAGATTAAATCGCTAGAGAAAATTTTCGATGTCATGGGTTGTTAAGAAAATCAAAAGGTTAGTCTTGTTGTTTACCATTTGGAGGGTGAAGCAGATCAATGGTGGTCGATAGTTAAAAATATCCAAGATGCTGATGAGATTGATGCTCTCGACTAGGATGAAATCAAAGGTATGTTTCTTGAGAAATATTTTCCTAAGGCTATTCGACTTAGGATGGAAAAAAATTCTTGGAATTGAGGCAAGATGAAGACTCAGTGGCTACTTATGAAGAAAGGTTCACTCATTTGGAAAGATATACTCCAAATTTTATCCGAGACCCTGATAGTAAAATCAATCATTTTTACTTAGGACTAAAGCCTAAATATCAAAGTGCATTATCTTCTTGTGAGTTCAAAAGTTATGAAAAGCTTGTTCGATGTGCTATGATGGTGGAAATGGAGTTTGTCGATGACCAAGTGTTATATAAAAACCAATAGAAGAAGAGACCGAGGTTGAAGGAGAAAGGGGAGAATCCTTAAAAAAGCTCTAATGGTAAGATACATGTGTTTTCAGTTTGTGATACATGTGATAAAAAGCATGCTGTGGAATGTCTTTTGAATTCTGTAAAGTGCTACAAATGTGGTAAGATAGGACATAAGGTTTGTGATTGCACTGGAAAACATCAGGGTGATGGTAAAAACAAATTTTATTTACAGTTAGTGAAATATTACAAGTGCATTGAGATAGGTCACTATGGAAATGAGTGTCCGACAATGAGCTTGAATAGTGGGAAGTAGTCAGAATACAAGCAGAAAGGTGTGGCGAGATCCTTTGCAACTACTTCAGTAGATGTTGGTCCATAAAATGATGTTGTATCAGGTTCTTTGTTTGTTTATTCATATTATGAAAATGTGTTGTTTGATTCGGGGTCTACACATTCATTCATCTCAGAAACATTTTCTAGTAAATTGGGAATTCCATCTCAAGAAATGACTCATGAACATGTGGTAAAAACACATGGGGGAAATGTTGAGGAAAAAAGAATTTATAAGAATCTTCCTATCCTTATCTGTGGAAGTAATATAATTGTGAACCTTATTGTTTTACCACTAGTAGAGTTTGATGTTATCCTGGGTATGGATTGGCTCTCTGTTTACCATTCTAAGATTGACTGTAGAGCTAAAGAAATATCTTTTCAGAAAGAATTTTAGTTTGTATACAAGAATGAACCCTTACTATTGATAACATATCAAGAGGCAGAGAAACGTGTAAAAGATAGAAATGAATGTTACCTTGCACGTATTGTTGAAAACAAAGGAACCCTTCAGATTAATGATTTGCCCATGGAAAATGAGTATCCTGATGTTTTTCCTAGTGAGTTGCCTAGAATAATACCAGATCGGGAAGTTGAATTCACTCTTGAATTAGTTCCTAATGCTAAGCCAATTTCAATACCACCTTATCGAATGGATCAAATTAAACATTTAGAGTTGAAGGAGCAATTGAAATATTTATTAGAGAAATGTTTCATTCGACCTATCACATCACCATGGGGTGCTTCTGTCTTATTTGTTAAAAAAGAAAGATGGTTCTATAAGACTATGTATTGATTATAGAGCTTTGAATAACATCATTGTTAAGAACCAATATCATTTTCCTCATATCGATGATTTGTTTGATCAGCTCCAGGGGGCTCAGTATTTTTCAAAGACTGACTTGAGATCGGGGTTCCATCAGTTGAAGGTAAAGGAAGCAGATGTTCTAAAGAAAACATTTCGTATAAGATGTGGCCATTATGAATCTGTAGTTATGCCTTTTGGGATAACCAATTCACCTCCTGTATTCATGTACCTTATGAATAGAATTTTCCATGAGTTCTTAGATAGGTTTTTGGTTTTTTTCATTGATGATATTTTGGTGTTTTCAAAAAGTAAATTGGAGAATGAAAGTTATTTAAGGGTTATTTTGCAAACATTAAAAGAAAATAAATTGTATGGGAAATTCAGCAAGTGTGAGTTTTGGTTGCAACAAATTTCTTTCCTAGGTCACATTGTTTCTAAAGATGGAATAACTGTTGATCCTGCAAAAAAAGGTTGTTGAGGAATGGCCAAGACCCACAAATGTAACCGAGATTCATAGTTTTCTTGGTTTGGCAGGCTATTATCGAAGGTTTGTTAGAAACTTTTCATGGTTATCTAGTCCAATGAATAATATAACTCTGAAGGGTGTTATGTTTATCTAGACAAAGGAATGTGATGATTGTTTTCACGAATTGAAAAGAAGATTGGAGAATGATGTAGTTTTGGAACTACATTCCAGGAATGGTGAGTTTGTTATCTACAGTGATGCTTTATTGAAAGGACTTGGTTGCGTCCTAATGCAAAATGATCAGGTAAATGCTTATGCTTCATGATAGTTGAAAACTCATGAGGTAAATTGTCCTACACATGAATTTGAATTAGCTGCTATTGTTTTCGCTTTAAAATTTTGGAGGCATCATTTGTATGGTGTAAAGTGTGAAATATATACTGATCACAAATGTTTCAAGTATATATTAAATCAGAATGAATTGAACATGATACATAGGAGATGTATGGAATTAATCAAGGATAATAATTGTACGATTAATTACAATCCGGGAATAGAAAATAATGTGGCTAATGATTTGAGTCGAAAAAGTAATGATTCATTAACAATGTTGCATTAAGAACTTGATCCTTTGGTTAAGGATTTGATGATCTTTGGTATAGAGGTTGTTGGTGCAATATGTTCTTCTATTTTGTTTCAGGTATCGGTGAAATCATCTCTATCAGACATAATTAAGCATGCACAGAAGAAAGACAGTGAGTTGTAGAAAAAGGTATAGATAGTTCAGAAGGGTAAGTTGCCTGAATTCAATATTGATAATGATTGTGTTTTGAGATTGGTGAAGTTATTGTGTGTGCCTTGGGATTCACAGTTGAAGATGGAGTTGTTATGTGAAGTTCATAGCTCTCCGTTTTCAGTTCATCCAGGCAGTACTAAGATGTACATAGATCTTCAGGAGTATTACTAGTGGGATGGAATGAAAAGAGATATTTCTAATTTTACTATGAACTGTTTGACTTGTCAACAGGTTAATGTAGAGTGGCAGTTACCGAAAGGGATGCTTTAGCCTTTACTATTTCCAGAGTGGAAATAGGAGAATATCTCCATGGACTTCATTGCGGGGTTGTCGAAGAAACCTCGAGGTAATAATGCAATCTGTGTTGTTGTTGATCGCTTAACTAAATCTACTCACTTCCTTGCTATACGAGATACTTTTTCCCTAGATCACCTTTCCCATTTGTATCTTAAATAGATAGTAAGATTACATGGAGTTCCCCTCTCTATTGTATCTGATCGTGATCCCAGGTTTACTTCTAACTTTTAGAAAGGCCTTCAGAAGTCGTTGGGTACTGAATTAAATTTCAGTACTGCTTTTCATCCTCAATCAGATGGGAAGTCAGAATGAATGATTCGGACTTTGGAGGATATGCTATGTGCTTGTTCGATGGACTATCAGGGAAGTTGGGACCAACATCTTTCTTTGGTCGAGTTTTCTTATAATAACAGTTTTCATTCCAGTATACAGATGGCACCATTTGAGGCATTATATGGGAAGTGATATAGAACACCAAATTTTTGGGATGAAGTAGGTGAAAGGATGTTGATGGGACCAGAATTTGAAAAAGAGTTGGTAGGAAATGTTCTGCTGATACAAAGACACATGAGAACAGCTCAGAGTGGGCAGAAGAGTTATGCAGACAACAGGAGGAAAGATCTCTCTTTTGAGGTAGGTGATCATGTTTTTCTTAAAGGTTAACCAAGGAAAAGTGTGATGAGAATTTGTAATAAAGGAAAGCTGATTCCAAGGATCATTGGACCATATGAAATTCTGGAGAGAGTTCGATCAGTTGCATATCGAGTGGATTTACCTCCGAGTTTATCTCTGGTACACAATGTATTTCATGTTTCAATGTTAAGGAAGTACATTCCAGATCCATATCATATTTTGAGACAAGATGTGGTTCAGCTGGAAGAGAATTTATCTTAAGAGGAACAACCAGTCTAGATTCTTGACCATAGGGAGCAGGTATTGCGGAATAAGGAGATACTTCAAGTAAAAGTTTTGTGGAAAAACCACATGATTGAAGAGGAAACATGAGAATCTAAAAATGCTATGAGAGATAAATACCACCCATTTATTTAAGTGAATAAATTGAGATGACACAATCTCCAAAAGGGGGTAAGGATGTAACATCCCAGGAAAATGAAGAATAAGACATTTTCATATTTATTAATATTTTTGAATTAAGTATTAATTTTACTTTAATAGGGTTGCTATGTTTGATGGAGAACCATCTTTAAATATATTTTTGGTCACTCTTATACATTCTATTTGACCAAATAAAATTCTTATTTAGAATCGGGACATCAGAATTTACTTTTTGTAAATTTTTGGTGTTTTCTAATAATGTTCATTTATTAATGAATAGTGATAAATGTTTTGTTTTAATTCAAAAACTCATTTTAATATAATATATTTACAAGGATAGATTAAATTTTCAATTTGTTTTATAGTTCAATTAGAATATATTTTTCCCATTTAATCCAATGGTGGTCATTGGAATTAATTTCACTTTGAAATTGGACATAAACAAGTGTTAATCTTTTGATAGATAGTGTTTCTTAAAAACACGCTATTTGTTTTGACAACGAGAATTAATTATAAAATTAATTAGTGAAACTTATATGTTTTTAATTTTTCAAAATATATATTATTTTTTGAATTTGGAATATCAAATATAGCTTAAGGTTAATTTTTGGTATTTTTCTGAAGAACATCAATTTTTGATGAATAGTGAAACCAATAAGTGGTAGTTAAACATACTGATTTTTTGTTTAAATGAAAGTTTACCGCTTCTATGTATAGAATTTCAAAAATCCTACATACATGGTTGTCATTAGTAAGTAAAATTTTGTTCACTAGCATTAAAATATTTTTTTTGGTGAATAGTAACTTTTAAGTTTTGTTAACAGCGATTAGATGTAATTTGTGTAATTTAAGATAAAAATGATATTATAAAAATATAAAAATATCTTGAAAAATATATTAACCTTATTGGATAGGTCATGGGAGGCCAATAAAATCCATGGTTCAATTTGTGGGACCCCATGGAGCCACTTTAGTGAGATAATGACATTAATACATTTTATTTAAAGTAAAAATGAAAATTTCACAAACATGAATTATTTTACTAAAACAATTATTACATGGGGTTATATAAGATATATTTTTTACATTAAATATTAATTAAAAATATAAAAATATTTCCTACATCAGGGTGATTTTTTTATAATTTTTAGACATCAAAACAAATAAATTATTTATAACACAATGATGATGCAATGTTTACGTCATTAATGAATTATTTAAATAAATAAGAAGATAATGTTTAAAACAATATCCAAAACTTGTACAATTATTATTGGATGATTTTATTTCGACCATGGACCACCTTATTCTCTACATTATGGATTTTTTCAGCTTTAGAAATTGAATTTAATTTTATAATAAAATAATAGTTTCAAGAGTTCCAAAAGAGCCCCTCCTCTCCCTTATAAAAGACCCCACTTCTTACCCATCCATCACACTTCTAATGCCATTTGGCTCGTCCAAAATCTTCTGAATAATTTCCCAATATCCTTATCCTCATCCTAGAAGACTTACCTTAGGCATAAATCTCTTCAAGAAACCTTTTTGGTTCAAACCAAGAGGAGTTACCCAATTTAAAGGTAAAGTCTTCTCAAATGTTCTTTTGTTTTATTTTTCTTCTCCAACCACCTAAAATCTTTTTATTCCATTATTTTGTAACAAAAACATTATATTAAATATACTAGGACGTTTTTATAAGAAGTATTAGAGATACACTTACACACACCTACGTCTAATGGCTAAAGAACATACTGTTTCTGTGGATGGTGAATTTCTGCCTCACGAAACGATGAGTGTTCAATATTATTTAACACCTTTAAAGGTGGCCATTAAGATGCCACTATGTTCATACATGATATGTATTATTTTTAATTTTTCCTTATGCTTCTGTATTTTTTATTTATAGCATACCTTTATGGTTTACATTATGGGTAAACATGATAATTTAATTTTAGGAAGTGCGGACTACCACCCCCTCAAAGTGATTTGATTAGTTAATGCCTTATGTGGGATGTATAAAGGATTATTTAATGATATTATATATGATATTATAATGGAATTATAATATACCTTTATATCATTATGATTCCATTCCATTAGATATGATATAGAAATGAAAGTAGCGTTCATGCGTACGTACGGCTTACCGTCTACATGAACGGTGCATTTCATTTCTTACCTCTAAATGTTATGTAATATTATAAATGCATGTATATACTGAATCTATATGATATATATTATATATATATCAAGAACATAATTCTGTTTATAATGAATATTTTATCACATGAACAACTTGTTATTATAAAGAGTTTATTTTTGACTCAAGTACCAATGATCGTTAAAACGACCGTTATTAACTTAAATAATTACATAGTGTTCATAACATTGTAAAAAGTGATATAAAAGGTATAATGAACTTGAAAAAGGTTCTTAAGAAAGTATAAATTATCTTTTGTTTATTATTCAGGAGATTAAAGAATGATCGAGTCAAGTCAGACACGAGGTAAGGGACTTCGTCTCAATCACCATTCATTGAGGAATATTTTTTTTACGCAACTTTCTTTTATATGGTGTATAAACCCCTTTTGAATTTTACTTTTATTCAAAGGAAATATTTTTATACAAATAATTTTACTAAATGAAAAAATCAATGTTTTTGTCTTACGTATACGACAACAACGACTTCTCCGCGGCTGTGGCCATTATTTGAGTCTGGCTTCCTCTACAAGCCATAACTTTTTTTAAATGAAAAATAAATACCATGTTTTACTTTTATTTTATTTTGGTATTGAAAATGGTTTTCATAATGTTTTTATTATTTCAATGTGTTGTACTGATATCTTGTGATTGAAATGTGGAAATGTTATGTTACCTTTATGCATGTTTTATGTGATACGATTATGTTTGGGTTCTTGGGCATTGTTATGAAGACGGGTAGTTCCTTGATAAAATAAGGGTGGTGAGCCCAATATAGCTCTCAAATGCATTGGGTATTGCGAAGGGGTTAAACAGTAAGGTTTCTCCTAAGAGATTTAGGGAATATACTGTGATGGGTATTCCAAACGTAAACATGAGGGTTACTCCCTACGTAAGAATGTTATGAATGCCTCAAGTTACAAAATTGCCTTATGATTTCTATGATTTATTCATGATTTGATGAGGTATGTTAAAGTGATTATGTTTTATGAATAAAGTATTATTTTATCGATTCTTATGTATACATGTAATAATTTTTTCATTCCATATTTTTATATACCTTACTGAGATTTTTATGCTCATCTCATGTTTTTGAAATGTTTTTCACAGGTCAAGGGAAAAGTATATGATGTGTTGATAGTGTCGATTATGTGTCACAAAAGAATCGATGTTTTATTATAAATATGTCTCATTTGATGGAAAAAATGAATACTATCTTTTATGTAACCGCCTTGTTTAAAAGTGGAATGTAATGTATGATTTATGATCTAATTCTCTACAACTCTATACCTGAAAAAAACCTCAATGTGCATTCATAAAATAACTCATGATTAAGTAATGTTTAAGACTGGGGCCTTATAAATTCCATTAAACATTCATTGAATGGAGACATTTAAAGAGATTTTAAGGGGTGTTTCAAAATTCCTTAATGATGAGGGAACATGGAGATTCATGAATTTAATAAAATTTCATGTAGAGATTTAGGAAAGGGGGACAGTTGTTTTCTCAATTTAGACAAGGTCATTGTAGAATTAATTTTACAATAAGGGTTGGAGTACTCTAATAGATACCATTCAATTCTATAATGTAGTGTTTAGATAAAATTTACATGAGGAAAATGATATGAATTATTTTAATAACTATTTCATTCATTAGTATTGAACATTTTTTATAACATGATTGTAGAAGATTTGAAATATATTTATAGTTGAATGAGATAAAAAGGAATGAATAATTAATGGGGAAGAGAAAACCACAAAATAAAGTTTTGTGTGTCACACCAAAGTGAATTGAAGATCATAGAGTATTTAATATTATGTGGTATACCATTAATTAATCTATTTTATTTAAAATTAATGGGTTTAATAACTGATATATTTTACACTAATACATAATGACCAACATATTCTAATGTGTTCTACCATAATGATATTGATGTGGAATTATGAAAATAGAGTTTCACCATGAGTGTACAAAATGAAATCATGGGTTTTTACTATCTAAGGGACATGAATGAATTAAAATTTTAATCATATCAATCACAACATAAGGAGGGTGGTTACACCATAATTTTCTAGGCTATAGAAGTTATACGACGCACTAGAATTAATGAGAATAGAGTGTCCTTATATTAATATGGTAAGTCACATTATAATATCAATATGAAATGAAAGGGTTTTTAATAATTTATAAATAAATAGGATATATAGATTTTATGTATGATGTAAATATCCAATCCCATAACATCATTCCACAATACATTATCTCTCTATAAATATAATGAAAACATCTCAATGAAGGTTGTGATTAAACATTGAGATAATTGCTCACCCATTTCATGGAGCATTCCAAAAAGATTTTGGATAGGTATGGGGAGAAGAATAAGGTTTCACATGTGAAATTAACTATATAGGAACATGATAAACAGAATTTAATATTGATTAATATAACTTCCCAAACCCGATTACCTCCATAATTACTGGATCAATATAGTACAAGACCTTTGGTGCACCTCTTGTATTCCAAAGGCCACCAAATAGTAGTGAGAGAGGTGACTTGATCAAGACAAACAAACAAAATAGATTATTTTACATCAAGAATAATTTAATCTAAAAATTTGATTTATAATCCAAATAATAGAAATTTTAGTTTTTTGGGAGATTG
This sequence comes from Viscum album, assembly GCA_963277665.1. Taxonomy (NCBI): domain Eukaryota; kingdom Viridiplantae; phylum Streptophyta; class Magnoliopsida; order Santalales; family Viscaceae; genus Viscum; species Viscum album. Next base: position 390,062,180 of record OY728134.1, on the reverse strand, counting down.
TCTATATAAAAAACTAAATTTTCATTACTTGTGAACATTTCTCTATAATCATTATCCTTTAAAAGAACTTCTAGAAAAATTATTCACAATTATTATCTATATAACCATAGAAACAGAACAATAAGAAATTGTTGAGATTAAATGTCCAGTAAATGAGAAATAATATATAAAAAAATATGACTATATTTAAGAAAATTATACTCATGTGCGTATGAGATCATAATAAATATCCATGAACATTAAATTTAGAAAACATACTCAAATAAAACATTGACAATAAAATATGAGATATAATAACATGAGTACAAAACAATAATGTTTAAAAACATATGAGTGTGCACATAAATAATAATTATTATTATAATATAGTGGTCTAATAATCACAACATGTTTCCTTTATATGATTAGGCATTACTCCCTATTTACCTTGGTGGATTAGAATTCTCTAATTATTTCCATTTAGGAATCAATATTACCAACCCAAATCCATTATTATCATGGGATATAAGGATTTATCAAATTAATTATTGCAATATATTGTTTCTAACAATCAATTATTTAAAAAATATTACATATGTGTACCACAAGATCGTAAAAACATTCATTTATCTATCACCACTTAATTAACCATAGGAAAAGAGACAGTTTTCATGAAGTCATAAATATAACAATACATGGTCCCCCCAGAGAATGAATGTGGATATTATAATAAGTACATACCACTTAATAAATATATAGAACCTAAAAGGATATTAATATAGATAAAAAATATATTATAAGAGATTAAAATATTTTAAGAAGAAGAAATACACTATATATTTTCTCTCAATTTTTAGAAAACATTAATAAAATAAGGGAATGAAACTTTAATTTTAGAATCATGAAAATTTGGAGAGAAATTATCATAAAGATATCTGAAGACATAGGTACGAAAATGTGTTACTAGGAAAAAAAATTAAAGAATAAGATTCCTTTCAAAATTTGTAAAAAAGGTCAAAATTATTGGAAAACCCCAACACAAAAAAAGATAAAATCAAATCCTTTAAAAAGGAGTAAAGTTTTTTAAAATATATATTTCTAAATTAAATAAGTAGATACAATAAAATTCATAAAAAATAAATAATATATACTATAAATTCCCCAAATAGATTATCACTCAAGTGCAATCTATACATGAAAAGGAGATTGGAAAGGAACCATACAACTTTTGTAACCCTTGAACCCAAACACCTTAAAATATATGAAAATATATGAATATATAATATATTTGATTATTATTGAATAAAATAAAAAAATATAACCATGGATGATATATACATAAAAAATAGAACAACTACCAGATATGGTATAAGTGTCAAATTATGAGGATTGTGATTAAAAACCACTTAACATTAATCCTTCTTAACTGAACATGATCTATACTAGATTATATAAGAAATAAGTATCATAATAAACAACATTATTTTATTATTCATATCAATAACCTTTTATAAATTTCATTTATAATCATTTATTAAAAATATATTAGTTTAATATATTTTATTTTCATTATTAGATGTTATTAGTTTCAATTTTTTATTCAGTTGTAGTTTCACTTTGTAAGTGTGTTTTATTATTTATATATTCAATATTAATAATTAAAATATTTTTACAGGAATTTTAATTGATGTTTAATAATAAAAAATCACGTAATAATTTTATTTCATAAGTATTTTATTTTAGATTCATACCGGTGAGCTTAGTGATGAGATTGTTTCTGCAATTTTAATGAATTATATTTAGAATATTAATAATTAGTTATATATTACTTTTGGAACACTATAAATAAATTTATTATTTACTTATTATATTACTATATTAATAGTAATTAGGATTACTTAGTTATCAATGATATAAATTTATAGTGTTGTTCAAGTGGGTGGTTAAATCAACCAACATAAGAACATGCTATAATAGATGGGTGGGAATGGTAAAAAAACCGATTATTATGGAACCATGTCATTATAATATAAATATAATAACAGAATTAATATTTAATTAAACTTTGTAAATATAATTAAAGAAATTTTTATACATAATTAATTAATATATTGAATAACATAAAAATGTAACTTTTGTGGTGGTAGTAGTTTATATGTACACACTTGTGATTCATTAATATTTCATAGATCAAGAAGAAGTTAGAGGATCATTTAAAATTGAATAATATTAATAATTTAATAAATATAATACTAATAATTTAAATATTATTTTAAAACATTCAACTTATGGATGTGACAAAAAATTGTGCATGTCATTCATGAAGGCAGTACTCTACATATATATATGTCGACATCATCATTTCTTGAAATGTATTAGAGGATTATAGAAAATAAATATTACAATATTATAATAATATTTTGGTATTTTAAAAATTAATATCTTATCATACTATCATTTATATAGTTTTAATGAGTTGGTGGATAAATAAAACAATTTAGAGAGCTCACTTTATAACATTATCTATCTCTTTTGATGTTATCCATTGGGTAACACTATAGTTCCCCTTATCTATTTATTTTCGAAATAAAATTAATTATAGGACATGTGGGGAGATTTTATGAGAGTCTAGGGTTGAAATTTTTTGAAATAAATCTTTAAAATTTTGGAATAAATTGGTGGTGGTGAGATCCTATTATAGGTGAAGGGGATTACATTTTTATAAATATAATATTATAATATAAACATATCAGGATTTTTATAAGGTATGTGATGAAACATTTCAGAATAATGGATTTTGGTATGAGATATGGACTATAAGACAAAAAAAAATTTAAAAATACTAAACATGTTTTTAAGTAAACTATTTATATATATTTCAATCTTATCATTTTTTTTGTATTAAACCTGTTAATTAATTATTATATAAGGTTAAAATTGGGATTTTAAAAAAAATTATATCTTATAATTTTAAATATTAAATCCATTTTTTGAAAATATTTTTTTTATTTAAATGAAAAATTAATTTTTACATTAGCACAAATAACGTAAATAAAACTGTATTTAGAAAAAGTAAATTTTTAAGAATAAATGTTATGTTTTAGAAAATAATTAAATTTATAGATTTAAATTTTATTTATTAGTTTATTATTAACCAAAATAGATTAATAAAACGTTAAACAAAATTAAAATAATAATTCCACCTAGAGAAAATTTAATTATCGGTCAAGGGTAAAATAACATTTTTAGTAGAAAATATTGCTAAATATTAATAATGTAAAACATTAGTAATCTAATTTAAATTGAGTAATTTTTTGAATTATTTGTTTCAATCCATAAAAAAAATTGATCCTGAATTTTTTATTGATTTTATGTGATAGATACTCCTTTCTCTACTTATAAATGCTATGATTTCTATAAAAACTTCATTTTCCACTATTAATCTAAAAACCAGACATTTCAAAAAAAATCTCCACAAAATATTATGCTAAATTTTTTATGATGAATAAAAAAGTTAATTTAATTTGGAAAAAATAAAATTCAATAATTATATAAGTTAATATTTAAAAAAATAAGAAATATAATGAAATATTCTTTCATATGAAAATAGAATTTAATCATTTCAAATGTTGTTATTATTATTTCATATCTTTTACAAATTATGTTAATTATTCTATAAAAATATATTTTATATCTACATTTTTAATATAAAGAACCTGAAAATAATTTTTTTCAAAAATACATTTTTTAATGAAATGGGTATTATTTACAACTTAGCTTTAATAATTGAATTTAATCAATGTACTATTATTTTTTAAAAAAAATAAGTCTATTTTTAAAATTTTTAAAAGAAATTTGATATAAAAATATTTTAGTATGTTGATAATTACATGGTTATATAATCTTAAGTTCTAGTTGGATAACCCATCCATATCACCACATAAGATGTAATAATAATATAATCTATGGTGGATGTTGTAGGTAGTGATTATGCTAACATGGATCTTATGGAAGTTTCATTAACCATTAACTTCTATTGTGCACTTTTTCTCTCGTACTGGAATTGTTTGAGTTTAGATTGTGATTAGTTGACAATAAACCCTAGTGATGATACCACATTTTTCATTTCTGGTAGACGAGCTTCATAGGGAATAGACTCACAACTTGATGGAATTTCATCCATTTTCTACATAAATTCCATAATTTGATTACATATATTTATATTTAGTAATTAATGATTATATAGTATTGGTTAATTTTATTAATTTTAATTTTAATTATAATTATTTATTTATATATTAATTTTACATGTAAAACATGAAATTAATTATAGTATTTTTTAAAGTTATTTCAATACTAAAATGTTGGGACCTTACATTATCCCCCATTAAAAAAAGTGAATCCTCATAATTTTGATAATAAAATAATTTTGATAATTTATAAATACATATAAAATGTAGACATGAATTAATATATAATTTCTCGATTGATATCAACCTCACATATATAAGAAACCATATATGTTTCCTCAAAATAAGATTTTTAATAATATTTATTTTTCCCAAATAATTTGAGGTAAGAGACTATCTTTATTTGGTACCAAGAACCACATTATATAATTTCTATATATATGGGTTTTATTATTATTCATACATAGATAGAATATCATAGATTGATAATAAATGTGATCACCGTATTAAAAAAATTTGTTTCCACTAATTGGATAAAACAAATCCATTTCAAAAATATCAATATATTTATTATTAAAAGAATAATATGGTATGTTGAAACCACTTTCCAATAAACATAATCATGTGATAGAAAAATAATAATACAAGAATTTTTTATTAATAATTAATCATCTATACATAAATTTCAAGATTTTATTATCTTAGAAAACATTCTAGGTACATGGGAGTGCATTAAAAAATATAAAAATATTCAACTTGTAATTCTTGAGTTGTTGGTCAGTTTTCCTCTCTCCATATTGTTTTTAGAACCCACTTTAATTATTTTGGTTTCATTGTATTCCATTTTTAGCTTGTACTTATAAATTTCTAATTCCAATCATCCTTATTAACCCTTTGATATGGTAATTGAGTTTGAAAACACCAATGTATCTCATATTTTAGACATTTCACTATTAGTGATACCTTAGGGTATTCATTATTTTCCCACACTATGTTAACCAACATCATTCTTTATCCTTGATTGTTTGTTTCTCTATACACACATTTAATATAGATAAAATCTCACCTAGTTAGATTATTACATTATTCTAGGTTCCTCATCCCAATTTGTTGACATGAAAGAAATTAAATTTTTATTCCTTCACCATCTTCATCGCCTAAATTTCCATGACAATCACTACATATCTTCATTAGAGTGTTTTAAAATTCTACTTTTTTCAATTTTTTTTACCATAAGTAATGATATATGGTTAGTTATAACAAAAAATATTTCTCACAAAAAACTATTATCCCACTAGGCTTCTTATTAATAAAATATCAACATTATTCATGACATACATTATCAGCTTTGTTCTTTTAGGAAACATGAAATACTTAGAAAATCATTAAAGTGATTGGAGAAAAATTATAATTATAAGTGAATTATCATAAATTATATCCTAAAAACAACTCAAACTCAAACTTTATTACTTGTTAAAACCATTATATCAAATTTCAATTCAACCTGAATTACCATCCCTACAATGTTGTTCATTTAGGTTGGGTTCTCTCATATTTCATTTCCCCAATTCCTTTACATAATAAATCCTTTATAATTTAGTGTAAATATAATTTTATTAAAAAAATAACATACCCAAAGAGTTTTTATTCATGTGTATAAAGGTAATCTGACTCATCATGCTCTATGTAATGATCGAGTTTGTACACAATCAGCCCTTTTCATGGTGATTACTCCTAGGTGCTTCTGTGCCATAGCCACATCCACATTCTAGTATCTAGATAAGGAAGAAATTTATATTTAAAAAACATACTCATGAATTCAAAAAAATTCCTTGATGTTGTCTATACTAGGAGTTATTCCATAGGTTTTTACTACAGTTATATAATGAAAATCCACAAAATAACTAAACTAATCCAAAAAAATCATTAATATTTTATCTGATACCAACTAAAGAACCCAATATATATAAACACACATAATACATTATTTTACATTAATAATTTATTTATCATACAAATAGTATCAAAATCCTGATTAACAAATGTTAGTGTCATGGGATATTATCAACAACACAATTATTTTTCAATACTCTTAAATATTACTCAATAATCATAAAACTAAAAACCCACTTTTATAAATCTCGTATATAATTATTACAATACTACTTCTTCAACTGTAATAAGTGAAAATATTATCTTAATGAAACTACAATATAATACTCTTTTTAAAATTTCATGGATAATAATTTTTTATTTTATAGGATTAATATCAATTTTTATCTTTTTATATAAAAAATAATCCTACAATAAATGTTGGAAAATTTCCCTTACAAATATTTTTTATGAATTATTGAAAATGTAGTATTAAACTGGAAATAGTTTGATTTCGAGTAATTTTTTCTAATATGTATAATTAAAAATTTATTGAGTATCAGTTTGATATAATTAATGACAAGATCATTTGAAGATAGAGAGGGATATTTTTCAAAAATTTGTTTTGGAGTGCGTGATATTTTCCCATTTTAATTAATTAAAATAATCACTAATAATGAATGGTTTAAACTCAATTTACAGATTATATTTCTAAAAATCAGAATTTATAATTATATAATGATGATTACCGATAATATATTAAATGTATGATCAACTTATTCTTAAAAAATGTATTTTCATGAAAAATAGTTTTTCATCAACTTTTACATGTTATTTTGTAAAATAATATATGCCCATTATAATAATTTAATTTGATATTATTTTTTTCATATTTTTAATCCTAATTTAAAATTTTCATAATGCTTTCACTTAATATTTTGGTTCTTATTAAAAGAATGGTAAATTTGTGTTACCATGATAAAGGTTAAAATCGTTTGATATAAGGTTAATAAAAAAACATAAGGGCTGAAATGACCTATTTTTTTTTCTAAATCCTCTTCTTTTAATTAATCAAGAATATATATTATTAAAATTATATATATACTCAAATTAGATCCATATTTTCATGAAATATACTTAATAATATTTTAAATCATTGAAACATGAAAAGTGTTCCACCAACCTCACTTATAAGAAGGCACATCTTTCCATCATATATTTACACGTATTGAGCCATTTATATTAAAGAAAACCCTTCAAAATTTTATCCAAAAAATCCATATATATGACCTACATGTTCATTTCTTCCTAAAATAATAACTATATATTCCAAATGCTGAGATCTAATGGATATCTTTCAAAAAAACGGCAATCATATTTACTGAACAAATTCATTTTTATTTTTCTTCTACCACCTTAAATTATTTTATAAAAATTAAAATATAAAAAAAATAGTATACGTCATATACTATAATGTTATTTTTTATGGAATAATATTTAGACATCTATTTCTGTATCAAATGGGAAACAAAATAATCGCTCGGGTGTAGAGTGGACTACCACCTCGCCAACAGATGTAATTTAGTTCCCATCACCACCTAACAAGGCTATTAATAATGTTGTAAATAAAAAATTTATTTTAAATTTATTAAATAATTCAGATTATGTTAATTTAATATATCGTATTATTATTTTATCTTCAACTTTTTAAATAAAATTATAATTTCTATTATGCAGACCTATAGATTACCACCACCAAGTAGCGATCTCATTGATTTTTCATATAATATTTCACAAATATGATTATAAATTTCTATATAATGAATATTTAAGATTTATATATCATTTTTAACATTATATATATATTTGAACAATGATCAAGGCACATGGACTATAACTTAAAAATCAAAATATAAATGAGAAACAAATTAGTTAACACCCAAAACAGTGATAATAATGAATTATTTTTAACAAAGAGGTGATAATATGTTATAAGTGGATGATATATGATATTATGGATATATATATATTATTCATGACTTTATTATTTATAAATCTGAATTTATTATATAATATCTTAAATAACATTCAACTAAGTGGAAGCTTGATGTAATGGATTTCGTGTTAATTTACACTTCATTGAGGCATATTTTGTATTATACAGTTATTTTATGTTATGTGTTGTATATACTACCACTATGGGGTATATAACATGAATATATATTTATTCATAGAAATTATTGTTTTAATTTATGTTTAATCATTCAATATGTTATAATTTAAAAGCTACCAAATAATAAATAGTTATTTAACAATCTCAAATTTTGGGATTTCGTATATTTTTATTGTATGAATATTTTAAATTATCCTTCATAAAATCAATATATATTCTTAACCAATTTAAATTTAAATTTTTTATATTTTACCTTCAAATTTTATCTTATTTTTTAGTTGAATAGATCAAATAATTGTTTATAATAAAATACGCTCTTATTTCTATTTTTGATTGGGTATATTTTTGTTCAATTTATATATTTTTGAAACATATTTTAAAACTTTATTCTTTTTCTCAAATTATTTATCTTTTAAGTTTTATTTTGTATTTAATTTTTTATAAGGTTTTAATGGAATATTTATTATTTTTTATGAAAGGGAAAATTTCAACTTTCATTACATAAAATGAAATGGAATATATATTTTTTACATATATTACATTAATGGATTCTCCCTTCACCATAACCATTTTATTATATATTTATTATTCAATAATTATATCGTGGTTTTAAAAATAAAATTCATTTATGAATGTTTAGTTTTAAATGATCTTATTCTGTTATATTATATTCTTTAATAGACATTATATTATTATAATACCAATATTTCAGATGAATTGATGGTAATATTTTATCTCTAATAATTTAGTTTTCATTAACGATATCTTGTAAAATATAAATAATTATGATAATATTTCATCTTACAATTCATTCATCTTACATTTCTATATTATTTATATCATGGTTATACTTATTGTGAAAAATATACATTATTCTACATATGGTGGTTTAATATAAAAGGTTTTTGACTTATTGACTAAATATTGATAATATTTATTATTTATTAATTTCAGTTATTCATAAATAAAGAATATTTTGTATGAATTAAATTGATCATTCAATATATGAGGAATTAATTGGACCTACTATTATGGGTGGGGAATGAACACAGATTACCCGTAGATGCATCAACATGTGTCATGAGACAAACCAATTGCTTATTATTATTTAATATATTTTCAGTGTAATCTTACAAATATTTTAAAATATCATTACATAAGTCATTAACCAAGACATCTAACATTATTCATTTCATAAATTAACTAATTAGTTATTATTATCCATGAGATTTTTACATTGATATTACCAAAAAATTTATTATATTCTCAAGTTATTGATTATATGGAATATTATATAGTTATTTACCTTCACATATTTATTGTTAATTATTTCGTGATGAAATATTGAACTTTACATAACCTTAAAGAACATTTGAGCTCACCCTTATTTTTTATTTTCCCCTGGATATAAAGAATGAATCATTGAATGCGTTTTGAGGATGAAAAATATTTTCTTTTTCTATATTTTAGATTTTATTTTATCACTATAATAAGTATCATTTATGTATCTAGTTTTCTATAACTATTAAATTAAGTAGTACTTTGTGATGAAATCCCTTATATCTTATGTCAATATAATAATATTCACAGTAGATCAAGGTTGCTGGCTCCATGTTCAATATATTAGGTATTAGTGAATGTTTAGTAAAAACAATGAGAAATATATTTAATAAAATAAATATTATGGAACATAACCTTATGATAAGATTTATGGATAATCCAAATTTTAGGATATTATGATAATGTTTTTTTAGTGTAGAGATTTTTTATTTTTTTCGAAAAAATACATCTCTATCTGGATGCTATAATGTGGACATGATTTTTTCAAAGATGCATCTAGGGGAAATAACTTTGAAATAAGTTGGTAAAGTATATATCAATCTTCATTATGGTGCATGATGAGTGGGACCTTATAATTTTGCTATCTAGACACCCATGTGGGATATGTTTTGGTTAATTGAACTGTCATTTATGAGAAATTGTGAATTATTTGAAAATATTTTTATGATTTTAGGATATTCCAAAAGAAACCATTTAAATTATTCTGATTTTAGTTATACAAAAATTTTCAATTTAGGATAAGTATTACACAAATTATATTATATTATTGAAAATTCATAATGTTATGAGATTATTTAGTATATTAAATTTTTTAGGAATGGATCTTGAAAATAATAATGGTATCAATTCTCATGGATAATTTAGTGATATCAAACTGAGCAATCCAATACCACTGGTGTTATAGATGATTAGATCAAGGTTATATTAGGGTAGATAACCCAGGTAATGAGTAATAACACTGGAAATATAGAGAAAAATAATATTCCATAACATGATACAACTATATTGGATTATTTCATGTGGTATAATACATTATCTTTTGATGTAACTACAAATAAACTAGTAGTTGAGGAATGTATTAAGTCCCTTGAAAATATTTTTCTAGCATTGGGATATAATGAAATGGAAAATTTTCTACTGTAAGAGTATTTTATTATATGAAATTCTAATCAATGGTGGACTTTGAAAAAAAATACTTGAAAGTAAGAAGATATTTAACATATATAATGTCAAGATTGATAATTAACATTATTCAAAAAAACATTCCCTCATGCACAACAAACTAAAATGAAGATAAATATACTAAACATAAAAAATGAATATTAAAGTGTTTCATATTATTAAGAAATCATCATAATAGATTTTTGGTATTCTATAGATGACCTATGTAATCTAAAAAAATACTTTCTATTTATTTTATGTTCTCAATCCGAGCCTTTTATGGGAACTATATTCTCAAAAAAAATCATAATATACTAATATAGTATTATGTTATATAAAATCAATTAAGGAATTTTCTAGATCATATATCATAAATGGATGGGATGGAATAGAAAAAAAATAAATGGATTACATCAAAGAAGATAATGGGAAGGTAATAATTTGTACCCTAAGAAAAATTTGGAAAGAAAATTCCTTAAAAATGCTTCAAGGGAATAGAATTTTGTTATTAGTGAAAATTAAAGGTATATCGAGATAATTAGTAAAAGGGAAAAAAGACAACCACTTACATATAGTGATTCAACCATAGTGAAATTGGTCATTATTGAAACCAATTTCTCATGATTCAAGGGACCTACCATTTAGGAGGTCATGGGGAGAACACCATGCATATATGATCACAATAGTGGAGGATGAAGCTCTATAAGATTTGGATGTAGGTAATTTATTCATAAACTAAAATTTAGATATTGATCACTTGATTTTGTATCTCTACCCTCATTTATATATATTCCATTTTTCAATGAAAAATATATATTTCTCATGTAACGTAAGGAAGGAATTTTCCGGAAATAATTCAAGTTAAAATATCACTACCGTAAGGATATGTCAGTCATTTCCAATTATGGAATTTGTATGTAACTTATTTTCAGACTTTATTATTATACCTATTGTTAACATTGATCTAATATATGGTACATACTAAATTTAAAAATATAATACATAAATATATTTTGAATTGTAGAAAATAATAGTTCATGTTGAAGATGTGGAATTTCTTATCATTAGTTGGGTGGAGTCGTTATCTGGGTCATGTATAAATCTATCTATAGTAATTCATTTAAATTATATTACTAAGGAAGAAGAGAATACCAAAAATTTAATGGGAAAAGGAAATCATAAAAGTAAGGATGTACCTATTATATAAAAAAATTGATTTATTTCTTGAGGAATTACTATGAAATACACTAGAGCATTAAGATGAGTTTTACATTGAATTAATCCATGATGTAATACCTATATCAAATACTCCCTATAAAAAATAGATTTTATATGTTTTCTAGTTAAATAAAAAAAGAAATGATTTTTTTGATAAGGATTTTTATACAACCAAGTATTTCACTTTGAGAATCCATTTTTCTATTCATTAATAAAAAATATTGATCGATGAGGTTATGCATTGATAATAAGAAAATTAATGTTATTACTATAATAAATAAGAATCCAATACCAATTATTAATGAATTATTCAATCAAATTCAAAGAACTAAATATTTTTCAATGATATATCTTCATTATGTGTATCATAAATTTTGAGTAAATAAGGAATATATTCCAAAGATACTATAATGAATGATGTTTGGACATTATGATTTTACAATAATTCAATTTTGACTAACTAATTCACCATTATTTTTATGGCACAGATGAATTTAGTATTTATAGAATATCTGGATAATCATATTGTGATATTTATTAATGATATCATTTTGTACTCTAAATGTTATTGTGACCATGTTAGTCACATGTGACTCATTTTTGATACTCTTAGAGAAAAAGTGTTATATGGGAAAGCCTAAAAGAGTAAAATATAGCTTTATAAATTTTCTTTTCCTGGATATTTTTCTATAAGGATGCTATATCAATTGATCTTTTCATGAAAAATTTAGTCCAAGAAAATCCCAAACAATAAATATATATGAACCATGTATTTTTCTTGGATTTTTAGTTCACTATCAATGGATTGTTTTAAAAAAATATCACTGGATATCCTGTTATCCATTCTTACATATAAAAGGGTTATGTTTATATCATCAATGGAATGAAAAAAATATTTTGTATAATTCAAGTTGATATTTTTAAATACTCTGATATTTAATCTACCACAATGAAAGTATAGATATGTCATATAAAGTGATGCATTGAATAAAGGACATACTTGTTTCCTTTTAAATATTGATAATGTTATTTCCTATTCCTCTTGTTGGTTAAAGACTAATGGACATAACTATCCAACCAATGATCTTGAGTTGGATGTTATAATAATTTATTTAATGTTATAGATACCATATCATTATGGGGAAATATGTGTGATATACATAGATCCTAAGAGTATGAAAAAAAAATTTAAATAAAGAGCTCAACATAATGCAATGTTGATGGACCATGTTACTCAAGGATTAAGATTTATCAATACTATAGCATCCTTCTAAGGAAAATAAGGGATATGACACTTTGAGTAAGAAATTTTATGGAATTTTGACCAAAATAATTATTTATAAGGAACTTATATTAATTGATTTTGAAAATATGTAAATTTATTCTGAAGGCCCTTGATAACGATCTTCATTTAAGAACCTCCTACCATCCTTAAACTGACGAACAACCAGAAAAAACTCTTAAAACATTAAATGAAATGTTGAGGTCATGATCTATTGAATTTCATGGTATGTTAGATTGTTATTTACCTTTGGTTTATTTTATTGATAAAAATTTATTTCATTCATGTATTTAAATATTTTCATATAAAGCAATATATGAAAATAGATATCGTACCCCAATTTGTTGGGAAGAAGTTTGTGAAAGAAATATTTTAGGCCCAAAACATATTGAAAATATAACATAAAATTTAAATACTCTTCAGATATATAAATAATCTATAAATAGATAAAAATAAATGTTGATACCTGAAGGAATTATTTGAAATTTCAAGAGGGGTATCATGTTTTCATGAAAGTCTTATTGTGGAAGGTTGTTATAAGGTTTGATAAGAAAGAGAATTTGAGCAATAGATATATTATAAATTTTAAAATTACGGAAATAATTGGATCCATGTATTACCATTTTAAATTTCCACTAAAGCATTCTAAACCACATGATGTGTTTGATATCTAATTATTAAGGATGAATATGTTATACCAAATGCAAGTTCTCACATTTGATAATTATAATTGGAACCTAATCTATTTTACTATGAAGATACTATAAAAAGTATTGATACTAGAGAACATGTTTTAAAGAATCACATGTATTTACTAGTATAGTTAGTTTTTATAAATCATAAAATAAATGAAGAAACAAGGAAACCAAATGGAATTATTAATAACAACCACCCATATTTGTTTAGAAACTAATATCGATAAATATTTTAATGATGAAATTTATGAAGGTTGAAGAATGGAACACTAGATATTTATGTATACTAATTGAAAATTTTATTTTCAAGAAACTATAGTAAAATTAACATTTTGTTATTTTAGGTCACAAAAATATAATTTTATAGGAAGAATAACAATTTTGAACTTATTAAGCCAAAATAATATGACAATGAATTATTGAAAATTTCTAGCAGAAATATGCCTTTATAAATCATTTAAAATGATTTATTAAACTAATAATTCTTTAATTTATTATAATTTTATCTAATATCTATAATTATCTATTTATTTTGTTCAATTTTATAGAAATATGTAAAACATCATTTGGTGGTAAAAGGGGAAATTTTCCGAAAATTATTTTTGTGTCAATTATGTTTTTCAATTTTAATTAATTAAAATAATATATAATAATAAATTATTTAAGTGAAATTTTAGATATTATGTATAAATATATTAATTTATATTCATATACTGTTTATTATATGTCACAATGTTAATGTAATATATTTACACTTGAAAAATTCAGTTTAATGAAAAAACGTTTTTCATCATGTTTTGTGGGTTTATTTTTAAACTAATTTATGGAAGTTATATGAATATAATTTTATAATACGTTTTACATGTTTTGAATCATCATTTCTAAAAAATGTAATGAGTCAAATTTTATTTTTGGTCAAAATGAACAGATAAAATTCTAAAAATTGGTTACTATGTCTAATGTTAAAATGGGTTTACCTGGTGATTAATCAAAAATATGATGGTTAAAATGACATAACAACTTGTATAAATTTATTTATAAACAATATTACATCTCGTTCATAATAGATAAAATTATAAGTAACCATTATAATATATTTACATAATAATATTTTAAAACATTGAATAAATATAGTTATCTCACCCACCTCACATATAAAAGTACACCTCCTCCCCTCACTTATTCACACCTATGGTGTCATTTAGCTGGAACAAACAATAATAAATACTCCATAATATTTATCTTGTATCAAGGGTTTTTTCTTCCTTAAATACTAACTGTATGGTCTTTAAGAGGGGGTCTATATGAGATCAGTAAAATAAGATGTAATCATTTTAATCAAACATTTTAATTTTTCTTCTTCTTTTACCACATTTAATTATGTATGAATAAAAAAAATTAATGAAAATAATATATATAATATATTTACATGATATTGTTTTTATGAAATGATATTTTTCCATAATATTATCCATAAAAGAGGATACAAAACCATAACTCTTGTCTGCGGAGTACTATCGCCTTTATGAAACATTGTGATTTGTTTTCATCAATTAATGAAATGAATATTCATAGTGATGGAAAAAGTTAATTTAAATTATATTTATGAAATAATTACGACTCTATGATTTTATTATAACATATACTTCTTGACCCATACAACCATAAAAAAGGATGAAATTGGTTGTGTGTTTGTGTGGACCACCACCACCACGAAGCGCTGAGATTGATTTTTCATGTTTTGTTTTCAAGAATGATTATAAATATGTATATAATTACTATTAATGTTGTTTATATCAGTATTAAAATTATTTATTTGATATAATATTGAGAAATATAGAAGGACCATAACATCCAACTCAAAATGTACATAATGAAAGAATCAATTAACACCATAAACAATGATAATAATTAAACATTTTTAACAAATGGGCGATAAGATGTTATAAGTTGATTATGTATGATACTATTGATATATATATAATTTTTAATATATATATATATAATTAATTAAAATTTATTATACCTGAATTTAAAAAATAAACATTGTGGAAGCGTGAGGTATGAGACTTCAGATAAACCATTACTTCATTGAGAAATATTAGTTATTATGCACTAATTTTATATAATGTGGTGTTTATATATCTATTTTTTTGTATTTTAATTAAATTTATAATTTTAATGGTAATTAATTTTTTAATTCAATTTTACTCATTCAAGCGGTTATAATTTAGTAGTTACTAAATAATGAAAAATTGTTTTTCAATGCCATTTTTTTGGATTTGTTATATTTTCATTAAAGGGATGTTATAATATATTCTTCATACAATAAATATATTTTCTTTTGAGTTGGATATTTAATGATTTCAATTTTTATTCAAAAATTTATTCTATTTAGACTTAAATCAAAAAAAGGAATTGTATAAAAGAAAATATGATTTTATTTTTCATTTTGATCTGCTATATTTTTCATTAATGTCCATATTTTTCAAAATTATTTTACGAAATTCATTTTTTATTCAAATGTTTAATTAGAAAACAATTTGTTATCTGGGACTTTTAAGGATGTAATTTAGGAAAATTTCTAATGTTTTAAGGGTATATTTTTTGAATTTATTTTTAAAAATCCTATAGAAATATTTATTTCTAACATATATAGAGTTTATAATTTTTACACTGCCATAAAAATTTTATGATACTTTTTTCTTCTAAAAGTATCCATGTATTTTAAAAATCAAAATATTTAATGATATTTTTTTAATAATTTTTATTATTTTTTTCTATTCACTATTAGACTAAATTTGATTATGAAATCTATATTTTTAATAAATTTATGGTCTTATTTTTTCACTTATTAATTGTATGGTAATTAAAATTCTCTTGAAATATTAACTTTCTGATGATAATATTTCACTAGAAATTAAATTTCCTATTAATGTCCATATTAATTGTTTCATGGATATTGGTGATTTCTATACCATATTCTATTTCTATATATGGTTTTTTACATTGAATGTTTTTTATTGTCTGGGGAAATATTAATTTTTTGTATTCTTTACTACATATGATTATTATTTATATGAAATATGTTTTATGAATTTAATTTATCATTCAATATATGACCCCTCGATGCATCAACAGCTCTCAAGAGATAAACCAGTTGGATATCATTATTAAATGGTATTTTCGCATAAACCTACCCATGTTTAAAAATATATTAGAATAAGGCCACAATCAAGATGTTAAAAATTAATCATTTCCCAAATTGACAATTAATTTATTATTATCCATGAGATTACTACATTGATATTATTCAAAGATTCATTTCATTATTAATTTTTTTTGATTAAATAGAATGTGTTTTTATTTATTTACATTATGCCTTATTTACCCAATATAGATTTCACTTTATGTAACCCTTACTTTTTATTAGAGATCAAAAAAAAATATTTTCTTTTCATTAGGAGATAAAATTGTGGAATATTTAAATGGGTTTAAAGGAATCAGAATATTTTATTCCAAATATTAAATGAGAATATTATATATATCTTTTTATTTATGATTATTGAACTAATCAGTGATTACTGATGTGATCGCTTGTATCATAAGAAAATATAATAATGTATATATTTACACTAGGTTACTGGAATTGGGGTCATTACAATGATCATATTTCTAGCCTAAGGAATATGAATATAAGGTAGGGGTGAGAACGTATGATCAATAAGGGTAACATAAGAGATAACCAAATATGTACAGAAGTTAGAATAAAATAATCATTTTAGCATGAGATAATAATCAAGAACCATAAAAACAATAGGAAAAATACCCAAATAAAACATGTAGAATAATTCATGAGTGATGATAACATGAGTGTGTGGAAAAAGTGTAAACTTGGAATAAAACAAAATGTGGCATAAGTATTTCTATAAGAATCACAACATAGTGGATCCAGCATCATAATATATTTTCCATAGTGGATTAAAAATCACTACAAGTTTCCCCTAGTATATAAGGCTCCACTACCAATTTCCCTTTTAAGATCGAGAATCATAAATCATTTCCCATAACAAAATGACATATAAATATTTACACAATGAATTTTTGGGTGATATATGTACCAAGAATCTCTAAATGTAGAACCATATATATGTGTTCCATAGTATTATAAAATCATTCATTTATTCAATCATCAATTAATTGATCCAGTAAGAATATATGGGTTTTATGAAAACAATCTACAGAAAATATCGTAATCCAGTCAAGGAATGAATGTTGATTATATAATAAGGCTATTTATCAAATTAAAATATAGGAAATATCAAGGGATGTTGAAATTACAAAAAATATTTTATAATAATTTTAAATTTCATTATGAAATATATAAGAATTACACTTTATGTTTTGATCACTTTTTAGAAAATGTTTATAAATTCAGGGAAGAAATGTTTCTTTATAGAAGCATAAACATTTTTTTGAGGAAGTGTCAAAACAATAATTGATGAAGGTAGTGTTAAAATATGTTAGTATAAAATATGTTTAAAAAGAATAATCCTTTTAAAATTTATAAAATGATCAAAATGTGTATAAATTTATGGTGTTATATTTTTTGAAATTAGAATCATTTTAAAACATCAGTCACATTAATTGTAAAATACATATGTGATCATAGAATCAGAGCTAATAATATTAATAAACAAATAAATAAATTGGACATGCAATCATTCATAGGCAATCTCAACATGAAAATGAGATTGAAAAGAAACCTTACAAATTTGGTAACCCTTAAAGAAAAATACCATGAAATATATAAATTAGGATTGATCATTAATCCATTTCTTTATAATGTAAAAATTGTATCAATATATTAATTGGTAGTATATACACCACACAAAATTAAACTAGTGGTGGATATTTCATAAGTCCCAAAGAATAATTATTTATATAATAAACCACTTATAATCAGTCGGTTATGGATGAATTGTTTTTAAAATACTGAATAAAAAAATAAATATCTCACTATCTTATTTTAGACCCATATTAATACTAAAAACATTTATAATATAATAATTTATTTTAAATATATTAGTTAGTTATATTTTATTTTTATCATCAGATGTTATTAGTTTCGATTGTTTGTTTCATACTAGATTCATAATACCAATGTCAATTCTTCATTATAGATTCAATTTTTATCATTATATGATCATGATTAGTAACAAAAATTCTTAAAATAGTGAATAATAGTGTTCTAATTAAATTATATAAGTATATTATTTATGACTCATCATGATGAGGTCCTTGATGAGCTTGTTTTGAGTAATTTTAATGAATAAGTCAATGTACCATAATTAAAAATTTGATATTAGTATAACCATTATAGAGAAAATTCCTTGTTTATTTATTATTTTTGAATATCACTAGTAATTAGTTTTCCCTAGTTATCCATGAATGAAATTTATAGCATTGGTTGTGTAGGTGGTTAAACCATCCCGAAGATGAACATGTTGTAATATATGCGTGAGTATTCTTAATAAATTAATTATTTTATAATTATATTATTGTAAATGAATTATAATGATTTTATATTGTTTTTATTAAACTATTTAGAAATATTTTAATAGATTTATATACATAATAAAATAATTTATTGAAAAAAAATAACTTTTATAGAGATGGTATTCCTCACATATAAACTTAAACCCATTCATTTTCATTAGATTAGAATGAAGAAAGTGATTCATCTAGAATTTATAAATCAGAATAATTTACTAAATATTAAATTATTCCATTAATTGTTCTGATAGAACCATCCATTTAAGATGGTTATGAATAACCATGTGTTCTATTCATGGGAGTTGTATTTTATACATATTCATGATTATATCTTATTTTTTGAAAGGTAATAGATGAATGTAGAAAATTGATACTGCAAAATTATAATAATGTTTAAGGATATTGGAAATTTTTATGTTATTATAATTTCATTGATAGAGTAGGCTTTAGAGGGTATAAGAAGAAAATAATTAAGAGAGATTGGGAACATTACTTCTCCCTTTGGAAATTATCCATTGGGCAACATTTTACGGCGCCTTAGCTCGGTGTTTTGTTAAACAAAAATTCATACAAGACTGGTGGATATAGTTTAGGATATATTAATCTTGATATTTGGTCGATCCAATTCATTAAAATTAGTAGATAAGTGGGGTAGAGTTAAGATACATTTATAGGTTAAGAGAATGGATTTTTTGTAAATATAACCTGTTAATATAAAGTGAGGAAATGTTTTACATGGAAACTGGATGAAAATTATGAACTAATGGATTAGAGGATGATATAAGGTCATTATATCTTAGTAATTAAATTTAAAACATGTTTTAAACAAATTTTTATGTATTTAACATTTATGTTTTTCACTTTTACAAATTTTTTATTGTTTTAATTAATTTTTACCTATGTAATTATATTTTAATACATAAAAATAAAATGTGGATTAAAAAATAATTTATACCAAATTATTCCAAAAATGAAATCCTTTTTATGAAATAAAATTAATGTTCTTAAGAAAAATAATTTTAATATTTTCAAATATACCATGTAAAACTTTATTTTTAGAAAAACATGTCTTTTAATCATAAATGTAATATTTATAAAAAATTATTAATATTTTTGATCTTAAAGACATGAATTATTTCATGTAGAACCAAAGGATAGATATGTGAATTTGAAATATACCCAAGAACTAATTTCCCCTAGAAAAAAACATTATTATAGGATAAATATAAAAGGTAGATTTTCTACGTGATAAATTATTGCTTAATTTGAAAAATGTTAAACATGGGTTTTATAAATTAAATATTTCAATTTTAAATGCATATTTTATCACTATAGGTAATTGTTTAATTATTGACAATGTTTTATAAAGCAGAAAAATAATGAAAATAAATTTAAAAAAAATATTACTTTTAAAATTTTCAATTATTATTATTATTTCATGTCAATTTGCAATTAGATATATTAATGATATAAAATTACATTTAATATATAATATATATAGATTCTTAAAAAATCACATAATAATCTAATTTTAGGAAAAAAAATTACAATAAATTGTTCTTATTTACAATTTATCTATATAAATTGAATACTATATGCAAATTATTATTAAAAAAATTTTAATTAAAATTAATATTATGAAATATATAAAACTCTTGTGAAATATAAATAATGTCTATTATATAATCTTAATTTATACATAGATATCCCCTTACGATATCATTATAAGACCTAATCATAATATAAACTCTAATGGTAGTTTCATGAGGTTATACTACTAGCATTTATCATGTATAAAATTTCATGAGATTTAACATATATAATATATTATTTCTCTCATATTTTAATTGTTTAATTGCTTCTTGGTCTTGATCTTGATGGAACTCTCAATAGGAAACCTCTTTTATAACTTCGAATAGGTGAGCTTCATTGTAACACCCCGAGCTTCCACGATACGCTTCTCATTCAATAATGCAATAGCATGTGTTGTACGCAACCTCGAGCTCTAGCTCACACCACAACTAATGAAACTAGCCGTTGTGAATAGTAATACCTAGTTTTTGAAATATTATAAATTTTATTTATCAAAATGGACTTCATTTTTGGATTCAGAATATCTAAATTAGCCTATGTTGAATTTTTGGTATTTTTTTGACAACTTCTAATTTTTTATGAATAGTGAAAAATACTTAAAACAACTTTTTTAATCAAAATCATTTATTGTGATAAATTATAATATTTAGTGGTTTTAAAGTATAATTAGAATATATTTTTACCATTTTATCCAATGGTGGTCCTTAGAATTAATTTAACATTGAAATTGGACATAAACAATTGCCAATCTTTTGATATAAATTGTTTCTTAGAAACACGCTATTTTTGTAACAGCGGGAATTAATTATAAAATTAATTAATGCAACTTATATTTTTGGAATTTTTTAAAATAGACATCATTTTTGAATTCGGAATATCAATTATAGCTTAGGGTGAAATTTTGGCATTATTCTGAAAAACTTCAATTTTTGATGAATAGTGAAACCACTAAGTGGTAGTTAAATAACTGATTTTTCATTTAAATGAAATATTACCACTTCTGTGATTTTATTTTCGAAAATCCGACATACATGGTTGTCATTAAAAAGTAAAATGTGGTTCAATGAGATCAAAATAATTTTTTGGTGAATAGTAACTTTTAAGTTCTTAATCGCGATTAGAGGTAATTAGTGTAGTTTAAGGTAAAAACGATGTTTTAATAATATGATATGAGCTTGACACTTGTCCTACTCCTATTGGATGAGTCATGGCCGACCAAGACAACCCATGAGTAAAATTGTGGACCGCATGGAGCCACATTAGTTGGAAAATGACATTAATATATATATTTATTTAATGTTAAAATTAAATTGACACAAACATGAGTTGCTTTACTAAAACAAAATTTAAGTGGGGTTACAGAAGTCCAAATTTTTCCTATAAATATTTATTAGAAAGATAAAAAGATTTCCTAAATCATACTATTTTTTTTTTAATTTTTAGACATTAAATAAAGTAAATTATTTATGACATCATTATGATGCAGCGATGACCTCATTATTTAACGATTTTAATAAAATGAAAAGATAATGTAAACTCCAAGGCTTAAACTTGTCCAAAGACTATTGGATGGGTATATTTAGAACCCTTATCAAATTATACACGAATTATATAAGTGTGGGACCTTTAGAATCCGAAAAGCATTGTGTAATAATGTAACATTTCAATCTTTCCAAAAGAGCCCTTCCTCTCCACTTATAAAAGGCCCCCACCTCTCCCACCTTATTCACAAAATAAAGCCATTTGTCTCGTCCAACCTCTGCCCAAATACTCTCCCACATTTCCCCTCTTACTCCTAGAAGCCTCAATTTCTCCAGAACTCTTCTCAAGGAAGCCTTTGGCTCAAATCAAAAAGAGTTACCCGATTTTGAGGTAATGTCTTCTCTAATGTTGTTTTGTTTTATTTTTCTTCCCCAACCCCCCTAAACTCTTTTTATTGATTTCTTTTGTAACAACACCAGTATCCTCAATATACTAGGATGTTGTTATAAGATGGATTCGAGCTACACTTACACACACCTACATCTAATGGTTAAAGAACATACGGTTTCTGTGGATGGCGAATTTCTGCCTCACGAAACGATGATTGTTCAACACTCATATAACACCTTAAAAGGTGGCCATTAAGATGTCACTATATTTATATATGATATATAATGTGTTTATGTTTTACTTATGCTTCTGTATTTCTCATTCATGGCATACTTTATGATTTCCATTGTGGGTAAAACGCGATAATTTCATTTTAGAAAGTGCGGACTACCGCCCCCTCAAAGTGATTTGAATCGTTAATGCCATATGTGGGATGTATAATGGATGGAGTAAATGGTATTATACACTATATTATACTGGAATTATATTATACATTTATATGATTATGATTTCATTCCACTAAATATGAAATTGAAATGAAAGTAGCGTTCATTTGTACTTACGGCTTACCGTCTCCATGAACGGTGCATTTCATTTCTTACCTCTAAATGTTACGTAATATTATAAATGAATGTATATACTGGATATATAAGATATATATGAAATCTAAATCATGAATATAATTCTGGAGATAATGGATATTCTACCACATAAACAACTTGTAATTATAAGAAGTTTATTGTTGACTCAAGTACCAAAGATCGACAAAAATGACTGTTATTAACTTAAATAATTACATAATGTTAATATCATTGTAATAAGTGATATTAAAAGGATAATGAAATTGAAAATGGTTCTTAATAAGGTATATATTAACTCTAGTTTATTATTCAGGAGGTTAAAGAACGGTTGAGTCAAGTCAGACAGGAGGTAAGGGAACTTCTTAACCCAACTTCAATTCATTGGGTTAATCTACAACTTTCAAATTACGTCATGATATTATTATGTCCTATCTTGTATTTGTACTTTCTTTATGTGTATCTATAGTGAATACAATAATATATCTATTTTATTTGTAAGGTAATTTCTTAACCCAATTTCTATTCTTTGGGTTAATCTCATACTTTCAAATTATGTCATGATATTATTATGTCCTATATTGTATTTGTACATTATTTATGTGTACTTATAGTGAATACACATTATAGATTTACTTTATTTAAAAAATTATCTTTTTAAGGACTTCCTCTCAATCCCATTTCATTGAGGCATATTTGGTTTTATACAAAACATTCTTTTATACGGTGTATAAACCCCTTTGACTTTTACATTTATTCAAAAGGAAGCTGTTTTATACAAAGCGTTTTACTAAACGACAAAAAGGGAATGTTTTTATTTCCGTACTTATGCGGCGACAACGACTTCTCCGCCTCCATGACCATTATTTGAGTTTTGGCTTCCTCTACAAGACATCACTTTTTTAATGAAAAATAAATACAAATTTTTAACTTTATTTTATTTTGGTTTTGAAAATGGTTTTGAAAATGTTTTTATTATATCAATGAGTTGTATTGATATCTTGTGATTGAAATTTGGAAATGTTATGTTTCCTTTATGCATGTTTTATGTGATATGATCATGTTATGGTTTATGATATGTTTAAACCTATTCATATGAGGAATGCATTGGACATAATAAGTGACGGGTGGAGCCTGCTATAGCTCCTCGATGCATCGGCAGGTCTCATGAGACAAACTAGTGTCTTGGCACGAGGCCTTGACAAAATATTATTTGTGGTCTTGGCACGAGGCCTTGGCTACGTGGTTATGATAGTCTGGCATTATGCATTCCATCATTATGAAAGTGGTTATTGATATTGCATGTGATTATTCGACCAGTAGAATATCCATGTGAAGAAGTAAATGGCATTATCTCATTTTACTTTTGCCATATTATGTTGAAGTTCATGTTTAAAAGGCTTTTGTTTTAGTTATACATTGCCTTAAATGTTAATGTTTATTTATGAAAGCTTCTGCATTATTGTTATCCTTACTGAGCATCTGAGCTCACCCCTTTCAATGTTTTAATATTTTCCAGGATGTGAAGAAGTATTTTATGAATGACCTACAGGGATAGTCAGAAGTGGATATGAGTGTGGAATATGGAGACTTTGTTATTGTAGTTTTTCACTTTATGATGTAATGTAACGTTAATGAATGTATCTAGTGTTTCCAAGGCTACTAAACTAATCGGTCTTTCGGGACTTGATCTTTTGTGATCATGCCAATGTTACGAAGTAATGCACCGACTCTGGGTAGCTGGGGTCGGGTCGCTACAGTTGGTATCAGAGGAAGTTTAGTACAAACCTTGGAAGCTAGATTTAGATAAACTCTGATTAGAGCACGTAGACCTAAGATGAACATTGAGGATTAGTATAGAAGAACTTCCTAGAATTATGGTATTGTAGAGATTTTGTGAGTTTTCCGAGCAATACATCCCTGTCTGGATACGAGCAGGTAGAGGCGGCTCTGGCACAGATGTACCTAGGGGTAAAACCCGAAAACACCTCTTTAAGCTAGACTCGAACGGGAACTGGTGCACGACAATGGTCCTTGCTGCACTCTTGGTTACGACACTCCTGGGGGATATGCTTAGGATAATTCTCATTTTCTTTACAAACCACTATGAAGGGTTATGAGTATATACTTTCTCAAAGGAAACATTTCTTTTTATGATTATGGATTATATCCATAAATAATTCAATTTATATTAAGTGTTTTATAAGTATGGGATTATGTATTTTGATTCATAAACTGATCTAGTTTATGCAATTGTTTAGAAATGGAGCCTAGAGGAAGAAATGGAAACCGTATCAATGCGCGCACTCCATGTAGGTATTTCCCTCCTGCTCAAGATAATTATAGTGGGGCTGGTAATGCAACTGGTGCCGATCAGCTAATCACCATACTGGGAAAACTTACTCAGGTTATGAATAATAACCTTACTCGTATGGAGCACCCTGATCCGCAATGTGGAGGATCAATGCTAGACCGTTTCATGAGGCAACAACCACCAACCTTCAATGGGGGTACAAATCCGTTAGTAACTTAGGAATGGATAAACTCCATAGAGAAAAAATATTCCATGCCTTTGGGAGTAGCGAATGGGAGAAGGTTGTCATGGAAGTTTACCGCCTCACTGGAGATGCCGATCAGTGGTGGTCGCTGATTCAAAACAAAAAGGAAGATGATGACGTATCTAATATGGAATGGAGGGAGTTCAAAGATCTTTTCTTAGAAAAATACTTTCCTCGTGACCATCGAGCAGATATGGAAAGGCAATTTCTGAGTTTGAGGTAGAAGGAGGATGAGAATGTCGCAAAGTATGAGGCTAACTTTACAAGGTTAGCGAGGCATGCTGCAGATTATATACGTAACCCAAGGAGTAAGATTGATCATTTATTTGATGGGTTAAAACCATTTCTCCGTCGAGCATTAGTATCACAATCCTTCTGATCATACGAAGATATTGTCTCTTGTGCTATCAAGACAGAAAAGGAATTCTCTAAGTCTTATGACAACAAAGTAAAGCAAGAGAAGAAGAGAACGGGGGGAAAGAGACAGATAAAAGGAAAAATAGAAAGAAGGATTTTCCATTATGTGATAATTGTGGGAAGAATCACCCTGGTATGTGCTTAAAAGGAATGGGAGTTTGTTATAAATGTGGAGAAAAGGGTCACCAGGCTCGTGATTGCAAGGGAAAGAAAGAGGTTGTCAATGTTGAATGCTACAATTGTAGGGAAATGGGGCATTATGCAAATGAATGTCCTAAGCGTCAGGAAAACGTACCTCAGAAAAGGCCAAGGGATCAAGGACAATCTTATGCTGTTACTACAGTTGAATCGGAATATTTAATGTATTAGTGCTTTTGGACTAATGGATTATATTCTGGTTATTAGAATAATGTGATATATATATAAGGATTGAACTTCAGTACTTGTTGTTTCAGTAAGGTTTTAATATGATGAAGGTAATTATAATTTCAGTATGTGACAATAAGAGGAACTTTACTTTGTTTGGGGAACCTGATAAATTGATTTTGAATTAAGAGACCTTTTAGAGAAAGTTTGGACAGAGGTATTTTGGATAATTATAAAGGTTGGAGTGGATTAAGTTGGTCTTTGGATAGTATTGTTTAAGGTTAAAAAATTTATGAAGATTATTTTTGGAATATTATGATACTATAGTTTTAGGAAAAGGACAACCTGCAGGGTGGGGAATAACCCGTCGCGTCGGACAAAGCTGCAGGAATCGAACCCACAATCATAGTGCGACAGGCCTTTATTTCCTACCACTAGCCTACAGGAAGTCCCCGGTTATTACAAAATAATTTTACTAATCTAAATGGTATGTGTTAACATTTGGAACCTTATACAATTATGATAAGTATAATATTTTTGAGTTCTATTATCTTTTTGAGTGAAAGATGAGTTGAAGGTTGAAACTCTAATTGTCAAGCATAAATATATATATACCTATCTCTTATTCAATGAATAAATTAATTCTTAAACTTTAGTAAAGGGATATTAAAACAAAAAAATGTGTTATCCTAATACCTTATGTCTTGTTGAACTGATGATATTTTAAATCAACATAGATTGAAGGCTTTGAGGCCCTCAATTTGACAGTTGATTGTGATTGATGACCTCAATCACTCCCTACAAATATTTACGTTTTTCCTCCAATTATATGTCTTTAATTGCCACCAATGTTCTCCTAATAGAGATCATAATTGGGTGGTGACTTTTTCATTTCCCTTTCCCTCTTATTAAGGCTAAATTTTATTAATCTTATTTCCGATGTGGGTTTTCCACAAAGGTATTTTCTCTTTTCAACCTTTTATTTTCAAAGAAAATTTTCAAATTGCGAGGATGCAATTTATTGAAGGAGGGGAGAATGTAACACCTCGAGCATCCACGATACGCTTCTCATTCAATAATCCAATAGCGTGTGTTGTACGCAACCTCGATCTCTAACACACACCACAACTAATGAAACTAGCCGTTGTGAATACTAATACCTACTTTTTGAAATTTTATAAATTTTATTTATCAAAATGGACATCATTTTTGGATTCAGAATATCAATTATAGCTTAGGGTGAAATTTTGGCATTATTCTGAAAAACTTCAATTTTTGATGAATAGTGAAACCACTAAGTGGTAGTTAAATAACTGATTTTTTGTTTAAATGAAATATTACCACTTCTGTGATTTGATTTTCAAAAATCCGACATACATGGTTGTCATTAAGAAGTAAAATATGGTTCAATGTGATCAAAATAATTTTTTGGTGAATAGTAACTTTTAAGTTCTTAATCGCGATTAGAGTTAATTAGTGTAGTTTAAGGTAAAAACAATGTTTTAATAATATGATATGAGCTTTACACTTTTCCTACTCCTATTGGATGAGTCATGGCCGACCAAGACAACCCATGGGTCAACTTGGGGACCCCATGGAGCCACTTTAGTTGGAAAATGACATTAATATATATTTATTTAATGTTAAAATTAAATTGACACAAACATGAGTTGTTTTACTAAAACAGACTTTCAGTGGGGTTACAGAAGTCCATATTTTGCCTATAAATATTAATTAGAAAGATAAAAAGATTTAATACATCATAGTATTTTTTTTATAATTTTTAGACATTAAATAAATTAAATTATTTATGACATCATTATAATGCAGTGATTACCTCATTATTTAACGATTTTAATAAAATGAAATGATAATGTAAAATCCAAGGCTTACACTTGTCCAAAGACTATTTGATGGGTATATTTCAAACCCTTATCACCTTATCCACGAATTATATAATTGTGGGACCTTTAGAATCCGAAAATCATTGTGTAATAATGTAACATTTCAATCTTTCCAAAAGAGCCCCTCCTCTCCACTTATAAAAGGCCCCCACCTCTCCCACCTTATTCACACCTTAAAGACATTTGGATCGGCCAACCTCTACCCAAATACTCTCCCAACTTCCCCCTATTACTACTAGAAGCCTCACTTTTGGCAGAACTCTACTCAAGGAAGCCTTTGGCTCAAATCAAAAAGAGTTACCCGATTTTGAGGTAATGTCTTCTCTAATGTTGTTTTGTTTTATTTTTCTTCCCCAACCCCCTAAACTCTTTTTATTCATTTATTTTGTAACAACACCAGTATCCTCAATATACTAGGATGTTGTTATAAGAAGGAATCGAGCTACAGTTACACACACCTACATCTAATGGTTAAAGAACATACAGTTTCTGTGGATGGCGAATTTCTGCCTCACGAAACGATGATTGTTCAACACTCATATAACACCTTCAAAGGTGGCCATTAAGATGTCACTATATTTATATATGATATATAATGTATTTATGTTTTACTTATGCTTCTGTATTTCTCATTTATGGCATACTTTATGATTTCCATTATGGGTAAAACGCGATAATTTCATTTTAGGAAGTGCGGACTACCGCCCCCTCAAAGTGATTTGAATCGTTAATGCCATATGTGGGATGTATAAAGGATGGAGTAAATGGTATTATACACAATATTATACTGTAATTATATTATACATTTATATCATTATGATTTCATTCCATTAAATATGAAATTGAAATGAAAGTAGCGTTCATGCGTACATACGGCTTACCGTCTCCATGAACGGTGCATTTCATTTCTTACCTCCAAATGTTACGTAATATTATAAATGAATGTATATACTGGATATATAAGATATATATGACATCTAAATCATGAATATAATTCTGGAGATAATGGATATTCTACCACATAAACAACTTGTAATTATAAGAATTTTATTGTTGACTCAAGTACCAAAGATCGACAAAACGACAGTTATTAACTTAAATAATTACATAATGTTCATATCATTGTAATAAGTGATATAAAAAGGATAATGAAATTGAAAATCGTTCTTAATAAGGTATATATTAACTCTATTTTATTATTCATGAGGTTAAAGAACGGTTGAGTCAAGTCAGACACGAGGTAAGGGAACTTCTTAACCCAACTTCAATTCTTTGGGTTAATATCCTACTTTCAAATTACGTCATGATATTATTATGTCCTATCTTGTATTTGAACTTTCTTTATGTGTATATATAGTGAATACACATAATATATCTATTTTATTTGAAAGGGAATTTCTTAACCCAATTTCTATTCTTTGGGTTAATCTCCTACTTTCAAATTATGTCATGATATTAGTATTTCCTATATTGTATTTGTACATTATTTATGTGTACTTATAGTGAATACACATTATAGATGTACTTTATTTAAAAAAATGATCTTTTTAAGGACTTCGTCTCAATCCCCTTTCATTGAGGCATATTTGGTTTTATACAAAACTTTCTTTTGTATGGTGTATAAACCCCTTTGACTTTTACGTTTATTCAAAAGGAATCTTTTTTATATGAAGCATTTTACTAAACGACAAAAAGGGAATGTTTTTATTTCTGTACTTATGCGGCGACAACGACTTCCCCGCCGCCGTGACCATTATTTGAGTTTCGGCTTCCTCTACAAGCCATCACTTTTTTAATGAAAAATAAATACAAAGTTTTAACTTTCTTTTATTTTGGTTTTGAAAATGGTTTTGAAAACGTTTTTATTATATCAATGAGTTGTATTGATATCTTGTGATTGAAATGTGGAAATGTTATGTTTCCTTTATGCATGTTTTATGTGATACGATTATGTTATGGTTTATGATATGTTTAAACCAATTCATATGAGGAATGCATTGGACTTAATAAGTGACGGGTGGAGCCCGCTATAGCTCCTCGATGCATCGGCAGGTCTCATGAGACAAACTAGTGTCTTGGCACGAGGCCTTGACAAAATCTTATTTGTGGTCTTGGCATGAGGCCTTGGCTACGTGGTTATGATAGTCTGGCATTATGCATTCCATCATTATGAAAGTGGTTATTGATATTGCATGTGATTATTCGACTAGTAGAATATCCATGTGAAGAAGTAAATGGCATTATCTCATTTTACTTTTGCCAAATTATGATGAAGTTCATGTTTAAATGGCTTTTGTTTTAGTTATACATTGCCTTAAATGTTAATGTTTATTTATGAAAGCTTCCGCATCATTGTTATCCTTACTGAGCATCTGAGCTCACCCCTTTCAATGTTTTAATATTTTCCAGGATGTGAAGATAAATTTTATGAATGACCTGCAGGGATAGTCAGAAGTGGATATGAGTGTGGACTATGGAGACTTTGTTATTGTAGTTTTTCACTTTATGATGTAATGTAATGTTTACGAATGTATCTAGTGTTTCCAAGGCTACAAAACTAATCGGTCTTTCGGGACTTGATCTTTTGTGATCATGCCAATGTTACGAAGTAATGCACTGACTCTGGGTAGTTGGGGTCGGGGCGCTACATTCATAAAGGAGACTCCCATTACTTTATATAAGATCATCATCCATTGTATATAAATTCCATAATGGGTTTGATTCTATTTATACATTATAATTTAATATCCATATTATAACAGATAAATTCAATAGTTTTATTTTAATGTTTCATGGTTTTTTTATAGTTCAGTGTTGCAGGTGAATCAATCTATTAATCAACATTGTTATTTTAAACAAGAATTTTTACTAAATTCATGAGGTGTTATAGGAGGGGTCTATAGTGCTACTAGGGGGAAAATATACCCCCATATCATAGAACATATTAGAAGATGAATTAACCAGAAAACATCCATAATTACACATTAAATTTTGTTGAAATAATAATAGAAAACATTCATTATAAAATGTTAAGGTAGATAAAAGTATTCATACAAAATCATAGTCATTCTGTCATAAAACTAATCCACATATATTAAAATAGCATGAAAAAGTTAAATTAAGTATAAAATATAGAATGATCTATTACATCTATAAGATATACAACATCAATCAATTGACTTTTTTATGTTTATTTTTTTGAATAATCCAAACTCGGGTCCCCACCCAACCTGAACCTATAACAAGTGAAGGATTATTTGGTTGCTAAGTGTCATGGATTCTCATGAATGGTAAGAGTATAACCAAACATGGTATTTTCGATGTGGTCTCATAGATAACTAGTGAATACAATGTATGTTCATGTAAAATTTTTATATAAATAAATGAATACACTGTGGAAGATTAAATAAAATAACCATATTCAATAATTGGGTTCTAACATGAAATCATAGGCAAGAACCAAAGTTTCTCTGAGGATATCACAAGATGTTACCAACAAATATTAAGCAATGCCCAATTCATGGGAGTAATTCCTTGTAAATCCAGTAGTATCAGTCTCAAAAACAGATTCATATTGTTATTTCCTAGATAATATAGTAGCTTTAGGTGTCATCTAAAATTACTAAGGGGTTATCCTATGCCATAAAAGTATCAAGAATCATCACTAATTAAAATATGAATGATCAAGGAAGTCTAGTAGACCTGAATGATGAATCCCAACATCCATGGAATTTCATATACTCTTAGAGGAAAATTTAATGGGGGTGGGGGTTCCTCATAAGATGATTCCCAATGGAAAAGTATAAGGAAATAAATGAGTATCATGATCAACATATGGGTTATAAGATCATGTACTAGGAATCTCATATATCTAAATACATCTCTTTGGGTAGTGAATACCACCAAAATCATCTAATGTAACACAAATCAGTGGGATGTAACATATACCTAAACCCATATCACAATATTTGGTTTTCCTTTCATGTTCATAAACTATCATTTCCATAATAAAAACATGGTCACATCATAGATTCTCGTTCATAGGTAATTCATTCAACCATCACTACCTATTCAAATATGATCCTTGGGGGGGGGGTTGTTTTATATCTGGGGAACCATTCAATGTCTCTTAGGTCACATTAAAATTCAGATACATAATAGGGGTTCTATTAGTCCATTATATCCTCTCTTTTTATCACCAATAACTCATAAGGAATAACCTTCCTTGGATTCCTTGTAATCATCTTATAGACTCACTGGCTACATAGGATAATTCATACCATTATTGAAATCATATTATTTCAAAATGCCTATCTTACTTCTTATGTCCCCTTAGGTCAATCCTCGCACCTAACCTAATCATAATCTACAAAGGGACCACCCACCGAGATAAATACATCTCAATGGGGGAGAAATAGTCACACCATTTTAATCTCAACCATCATGGAGGATTTAAAGAATTTTTAGATTCCCACATGCTGAGTCCCTATTCCATACATTTAACTCACCACTAACCTACACCATGAATTAATTAAAGGAACCAATCAATAGTGTTTCTGTATCTCATTTATACCATTTGATTTAATTTATACCCCTCAGGGTCCAAATATAATAGGAAATGCAACATAGGGCCATGTCCACCAATGATGGAGGCATCCAACCATTTCATAAGGTCTATCATTTCATTGGATCATTGTTCAATCTATTCATAGAAACTAAATTTTAATTAAATAGTCATAATTTTAATAGTGTTGACCTTACCTTTTTTGATAATCCCAATTTTTCCATTACATACTTTGATAATCCCAATTAATGTTTATCTATATTCAAATTCACTCAATATATGATATTCTATTATCAAGATGATAATAATGTTAAAATAATCCTTGAGATATGTTAATCAATTGTCATATATATTTATATAAGTTATAAACTAATTCTAACCCAATCAGACAAGTGTTTCATAAAACATATAAGTGTTTGTCACTGATATGAATATAGCTACTGATAACAGTGCTACCGGTACTTAGTCTACCGATAGACAGAGTCACCAATATGCTAAGGTTATCAATCTGTATAGAGCTACCGATAGAAACCGAGCTACTGATAGAACAGGTTTACCGGTATGTTTAAGTATTCTTGTATACACTTGATCACTGATATGTAAAGAGCTACTGATATGACGAAGTCTACTGATAGAACCAGTTCACAGACAGTTACCGATAGAAGACCGACCTACTGATACACAGACTAGCAGTTGATATGAAGTGACTGACATAGTCTACCGATAAAAGCACAGAGTCACTGATACATCGAGCTACCGATATCCCAAGAGCTACTGATGGATTAAGAGCTACCGATGGATTAAGGGCTACTGATGGATTAAGAGCTACCGATGGATTAAGAGATACCAATATAATGAAGTCACTGATATATATAGCAACCGATACAAGTTAAAAAGAGCTACCAATGGAAGGTCCTGCTACACAAAGTCCACTGCACACGTCTACCAACAGAAGGCTACTAATGATTGACCAACCAGTCAAAATCTATTCTCTCAATACTATTTATTTATTAGGCTAACGGTTACATTTGATGTCTTTAATGCAATTAATGTTATTTAAAGATATCTATTGACATGTCAGGGAACCATACCTCGTACCCATGCAAAAGGTAATCATTCCCATTTACCGAAGTTGAAAGCTATAAAAGGGGAGATAAAGACCTAGCTGAAAAAATAGATTAACACAGAGATAATGTGTGAAGTGGTTTCATACAGAGAGCACAATAAACTAAGAGGGATCAACAACATTCAAACGTGGTTCATTCGCACAAGGCTTCATCCGTACGCCAAGTATCCGGGATATACATGAAGCCACACTTATGAAGGAAACCACAAGATGCATCTTGAGTGATGAACAACAACAAACACTCCATGTACTCAAGATGATAAGCTATACCAGCAACAAGGAAGAAAATGACACTCTGTTTTTCAGTGAAAACCTAGGGAAGGACTCAGAAGATTTTATGACCAATTCAATGAGTCCAGAGTTGCACTGCCGATCACTAAATCTTTTCTAAACACATTCACATTTTCTTTAGTGATTCTTTAGATTCATTTCAATCATTTTATGTACCATGTTTATTTTATACCCAAACTATATCCTAAGCTAAACTGAAGGATTCTTAAATCCTCACTCAAACTCCATAACTCTTTGTTTCCCACTATTGATAGTGGTAGAGGTCGAGTAAGATTAAGAAAACTACGAGCTGTTGTTTGTTTTCCCACGTAGAACGGTGGTAGATGACTTTGTACCTGGATAGTGTGTTCTCTGTTGTTTACCCCGATCCAAGGTGTGGATCATTTTATGTAAATTGTTGAGAGGACTATGTCTTGGCTTGAGACAGAACCTATTGGTTACATCTGTGGTGCATTTTAGTTTAAATCAATAGTATAGTATATATATTTATATCATATTCCACTGCTAACTACTTTGAAAAGTGGAACTATTTAAACCTACTTTTATAGTTAAATTATAATGTGTTTATACTTATTGTAAACCAGTATGTTAGTTTCAAAAGTTAATTTCATCTTCTGATTAAGTTAACTGAGACCTAATCAATATTTGAGAAACTAATTAAACATTTACACTTTATATAAATTCACTACAGTTTAACTTTGTTTTAAAATAGGGGGATTTTAAGAGAAATATTTTTAACAGAAATTTTAATTGGAACTCAATTCACCCCCCCCCTCTTGAGTATCCACCCTGACTGACATTTAGTATCAGAGGTTGTTTATTAATACAAATTTTTAAAACATTCTATTTTTCAACTGTGATTTTAGTTGCATCCTTAATGATCTTAAATTTCTGTTAGTTCTAAAGTTTATCTCTTTAAAACTATTTTATAAAATCTAGTTATGGACAATATACTAGAGGGCGTTGCTACTAATCAGCCACCATTCTTCAATGGTACCAATTATGCCTAGTGGAAATTAAAAATGAAATTACATTAAGAGAGTATGGGTTTTGATATCTGTACTGCTATAGAATCTCAATATAAAATTCAAGAAACTAAAATAATTACTTGAGATAAACCTACAAAGACTGCTTACAATAATAATTGTAAATCTATGAATGCCTCTTATTTTGCTTTAGGAGATGAAGAATTTAAATGAATTTCTACTTGGAAAACTACTTATGAAATTTGGGATACTTTGGCTGTTTCTCATGAAGGAACAACCAACGTTAAATAAATGAGATTGCATACTTATACCATTAAATATGATACTTTTAGAATGAAGACCGATGAACCTATTCCTTACATGTATCTCAGGTTCATTGAGATTGTCAATACTATGAGCTCACTGGGAAAGGATGTTCCAGCAAAGGAAAAAATCATGAGAATCTTGAGATGTCTACCAGAAAGATGGAGGGGCACTTATGTTTCCATTAGAGAATCATGCGACATAATCACACTCCCTATTAAGGAATTAATAGGTAAAATTATGATGTACGAGTAAGAACATAAAGTAAATAAGGAAGATGATGATGAACCCAAGAGAAAATCTGTGGCATTAAATTCTACTGCTTCTAAGAGTAAAGACAAGGAGAAAATGCATTCACCTACTGAAATTTCAACTTGTGAAGATTCATATTTAGGCAGTGATGCTAAAATGGACCAAATAGCCATGAGATTCAAGAAATTTTATAGGAAAAACAAAATCTTTCAAAAATCAAATTAAAAAGGAAAGTACGACAACAAGGGTCACTGGAAGAAGGACTGGAAGAAACTTGATAAGGCGGAAAATGTAGTCTGCTATGAATGCAAGAGGAAAGGACACATCAATGATGACTTTCCAAAATTAAAATTCAAAAAGAAACATGATTATAAGGATAATAAGTACACGAAATCTACTAAAGCTACTTGGAGTGCTTCAGAAGACAAAACAAGTGAATCTGAAATCTATGATTCTAAAAATAATCATGCCAATATGTGTTTCATGACCAACACATATGAGTTATCTTTAGATACTCCTGTTTTAAATTCCTATTATTCCGGAGATGATGCAGAATCTGATTCTGATTCTAATGATATGTCTAATGCTAATTTGTTTAAATATTTTAATATGCTGGATGAAACAAGTAATTAACATAAGGAAAAGTATAAGTCAATAAAGAAACAACATGCTCCCACTATAAATGTTAAATCTGCCTTTGATATAGAAAAAGAAAAGAATTCTCAACAGTTAAAGGAAAATACTAGACTGAAAATGTCTAATGAGCAACATAGAAAGGACTTAGAAAAGTTATCAAAGGGAAAAGATACACTTACTCAAATGTTAGGCTAACCTGTTGCACCAAAGTACACTACTGGTTTGGGATACCAACTTGGACAGAGACAGTTCACTAAAACTCAATTTATTCCAAAGTCTGGAGAAAATTTTTCTTATTCATGTTCTAGAAATTACTATGCTTCAACTAGTAATTCATATGATTTTAGTTCAAATAAATCTTATCTTTCAAAATATATGGATTCTGTAAATTATATAAAACCCATAAGACAAATATGCGTACTTAAAGCTTTTATTGCTAACCTTTCTAGACCCAAGAAGATCTGGGTACCAAAATCATTTTTTGTTTAAATATGTTTTTAAGGTGACATGTTTGAAGAGTTCTCACAAGAGGGAATGGTACATGGATAGTGGATGTTCAAGGAACATGTTTGGATATTATTCATGCTTCAAAATCGTAATAAATGTTTATGGAGACCATGTCACCTTTGGTGATAATTCTAAAGGAAAAATCATCACCCTAGGCCAGATTGGTAACACTGATTCAGTTTTGATTTCTAATGTTTTATTTGTTGATGGAATTAAAAACAATCTTTTATGTTTTTCTCAATTATGTGATTATGGATTTAATGTTACGTTTGAAAATGATTCTTGTAATGTTTTTAACTCTAAAAATGTTTTAGTATTTTCTTCTTTAGGAAATGAAAATGTTTATGCTGTGGATCTGAATTCTTTATCTATACAAAATGTCACTTGCTTAAATGCTTTTCATAAAGAGTCTTGGCTTTGGAACAAGAAGATTAATACACTACAACATCTTCTCACTTAGAAAATTGACAAGTAAGAACATAGTTTGATACCTACCTAAACTTGAATTCCCATCAGACAAATTTTGTAATCCCTGTCAAAAGAGAAAGCAATATAACGTTCCTTTTAAATCAAAGAACGAAATTTCAACTTCTCAACCTCGTCAGTTGCTTCACATGGATTTATTTGGACCTTTTAGAATTTATAGTCTAAATGGGATTCATTATGTCTATGTCCTAGTAGATGAATTTTCAAGATATACATGGGTATACTTCTTAGCTCAAAAATGTGAATCTTGTTCTTACTTTATAAAACAATCCAAATATGTAAAAAACTTTAGTGACTTAAGATTAAAACTCTGAGTAGTGATCATGGTTGTGAGTTTGAAAATAAAGAGTTTGAATCATATTTCTCATGAAATGGCTATAGTCACAACTTTTCTGCTGCTAGGACACGCCAGCAGAATGGTGTAGTAGAAAGAAGGAATATAACCCTTCAAGAAATAGCTAGAACCATGCTTAATGAGTATGAATTGCCTATTTATTTTTGGGCTGAAGCTATGAATATAGCTTGTTATATTATTAATAGAGTATTTATTAGACCTGTTATTAAGAAGAACCCATATGAATTATAGAATAATAGAAAACCTAAAGTTAGTTACATCATAGTCTTTGGCTGAAATTTTTTTATTCTTAATACAAAGGATAATATTGACAAGTTTTCTTTTAAAATTAGTGAAGGAATTTTTCATGGTTATTATTTATCAAGAATAGCCTATAGAGTCTTTAATAAAAGATCCAAATGTGTGGAAGAATCTGTTCATATCAAGTTTGATGAATCTGATCCACATGAGCCTAAAACCTCTCTTGAAAATCTTGAAGAAGATTTG
The DNA here is from genome assembly GCA_963277665.1 of Viscum album. NCBI lineage: Eukaryota > Viridiplantae > Streptophyta > Magnoliopsida > Santalales > Viscaceae > Viscum > Viscum album. Next base: position 390,023,433 of record OY728134.1, on the reverse strand, counting down.
ACTGTTCTCAACCTTAATGATAAATCTAAAGAACCTGGTGTAAAAATATCCAGTTCTGTACATATTCCAGAATCTACTTCTATTGAACCAGAGCATAGAGATGAACCTGAAATTTCTAGTCCTACTATTACTAGATCATCTAGGATTCTATAGAATCATCCTTAAGATGCTATTGTTGGTAATCTTGATAGAGGGACACAGACTAGAGCTTCTCTAAGAAACCATGTTGAACATCAAGCCTTTATTTCGTAGCTAGAACCTAAAAATTTCAATGATTCAATCAATGATGAATTTTGGGTAATGTCTATGCAAGAAGAGTTAAATAAATTTGAATGAAACAATGTCTAGGAATTAGTTGACAGACCCATGGACGCTGTTACAATATGCACTAAATGGGTTTTTAGAAACAAAGTTGATGAGTCAGGATACATAGTTAGAAACAAAGCTAGGCTAGTTGCACAAGGTTATAGTCAATAGGAAGGTATACACTATGAGGAAAACTTTTCGCCTGTAGCCAGAATAGAATCTATTAGATTTCTACTTGCCTATGCTGCTCATCTGAATTTCAAGTCATATCAAATGGAAGTCAAATGTTCTTTTACAAATGGTTTTACAATTGAATATGTTTTTGTTGAACAACCACCTTGATTTACTAATCCTCATTTTCCAAGTCAAGTTTTCAAACTTTCAAAAGCTATATATGGTTTAAAACAAGCTCCAAGACCTTGGTATGATAGACTTGGTAATTTTCCAATTTCAAAAAGTTTTACTAAAGGAATTGTTCTTCCAACTCTTTTTATTATAATAATTCCTAAAGATGTTTTAATAGTTCAAATTTATGTTGATGATATTATTTTTGGATCTTCTAAACACTCATTATGTACTGATATTTCAATATGTTTTCAAAATGAATTTGAAATTAGTTTAATGGGAGAACTCAAATTTTTTATTGGATTTAATGTTTTCCAAAATGAAAATGGTATTATTTTGAATCAATGTAAATATAAAAAGGATCTTTTAACATGTTTTGGTCTGGATAGTATTATGGTATGTGAAACTCTTATGAGTACAGTCTGTAAATTGGATGCAGATGAAACTGGGAAACCAGGGGATCAAACCAATTACAGAGGTATGATTGGAAGCTTACATTACCTTACTGCTAGTCGACCGGATATTATTTTTAGTGTATGTATGTGTCCCAGATTTCAAGATAATCCAAAATAATCTCATTTACTTGATATTAAACGAATTTTCAAATATCTTAAACATACTGTAAACTTAGGATTGTTTTACCCAAAAGGACAATCCTTTGAGTTATTGATTTATTTAGATGCTGACTTTGCTGGTTCCATGCTAGATAGAAAAATCTCATTAGGAACATGTCATTTATTGTGACAATCCTCAGTATCTTGTTGTAGTAAGAAGCAGAATTCTATAGCTTTGTCCACTGCTGATGTAGAGTACATAGTTCTTGGTAGTTGTTGTGCACAAATTTTATGGATGAAACACACTCTTTTGGACTATGGATATAATTTTAAGCATGTTTCTATGAACTGTGACAACACTAGTGAAATTACTATTTCGAAGAACACTGTGTCTCACTCTAGAACCCATCACATTGATGTAAGGCACCATTTAGTGAGATATAATTTCCAAAAGGGTGATATTATTCTTGGGTTTATAGGTACTGAACATCAATTAGCTGACATCTTCACCAAACCTTTGATTTCGGATAGGTTAAGTTAAATTAGACATGAGTTGATAATGATTAACCTTGATCAGTAGCTACCTCACTGATGTAAATTCTCACCGATGTAAACTCTCACAGATGTAAATTCTCACCGATGTAAATTATCACCAATGTAAATTCTCAATGATCTAAATTCTCACCGATGTAAATCTTCACCCATGTAAATTCTCACCGATGTAAATTCTCACCGATGTAAATTCTCACTGATAAACCCTACTGATGAGTGTGTTGTTTTAAACATCTATCTGCCACCAGAATATGAATCATTTTTACTTTATCTTATTTTATTTATTTATTTTATGATTCCTAAATGATAGAAACAAAGTCCGAGCTACTTATTAATACTTCGAGCCTTACACCCTTTACCCTCAATCCTTAACTCCTGAATATTTCGAGAACCCTAAATCCCTCAAATCCGAGATGGCAAAAACCAAACTCCCTTCTGTTAGATATGTTTCTTATAAGCTTAAAGAAATTAAGTAGAAGTCCGAGCCAGAAGCAAGTGGTAGTGCTAGTAGAATAAGGTAAGGAAGACGACCAGTAAATTCTCATTTGGATAATAGAGTTATTGTGATGGAAAAAGAGATGTGTGTGGAATGGCTGATGGCAAGTAAATAGTTAGTGCTCAAAGTGATGACAGATCAAAAGTGGGTAGATTGTTTTTCGAACAACCATGGTCCCTACTATTTGAAGCTAGTGAAACAGTTGTATGACTATGTATGTTTTGAGAAATTTGAGGATGAGAACCGAGTAGCTTCGTTTGTGAATGGAAAAGAGTTGACCTTTTCATCGACTGAGTGGGATGAATGTCTGAAAGATCCTCAAAAAGTTATATCTGGATATATCTCAAGAGCTATACCACCTATTAGTGATATATTTGATTATGAGACTGCCTCGGAGGAACTCACCAGCGATGGAAATCAATGACAAGTAGTAGCTGCTGAAATGGATGGAGAGAACATATTGTTGTTCAAGTTTGTTCAACATGTCTTAATACCAAGGAGAGGATACTTTTAAAATTTATGATATCATGATATCTATCTCCTGTATCTATTGAGACATGGAGTCATGGTGAATCTATGCAAATTTCTGTGACTCTAATGGAAGATATGATTAGACCCATTTCAAAAACTAATGCCCTGTTCTTTACCAAGTTGATCTCAGTAATGATCAAGGTGAAAGGAATAGCTGAGTCTCAAGATGAGATAGTGGTAGTAAGGAACAATTTTTTTTTCACTAGTATAGTTTTCAAATACTTGAAAATAAATTAGAACCCATTTAGAGGATAATGGGTCATTGATGTCAATAATGTGTATGATAAGTTCAATCCTGTGGATCATCCTTCAAGACCGAAGGATGTGAGGGATCCAGGTCTGGGACCTGGCGAAGAGGACCCAGAATATAGTGATGATTCAGAAGAGGAAAATTCCTCTGCTGATGAAGGAGGAGACCCTTCCTTACCTCCTAGCCCGGCTCGGAAAAAGCTAGATCAACATAAATCAGATAAGGAAGAAGCTGCATTAGAGGATGTTGAATTGGCTACTGCAGAGAATGAAGAAGATACTCATAAAATTAAAGCATCTCTGTCAGCTGATTTGAGCCTTAGTCCAGTGATTTGACAATCTTCAGTGCCTTCTAAGGATGCAAATGAAGTTGACATACCCTTGCCTATTTTGGAATACCCTCCATCTATTGCAGAGAAAGAGTTGATAGTAGAGGATTCTCCTGAAAAAGGAAGACCTGCTGGGAATGCTGCTGAGAATGCTGCTGAGAATGTTGTTGTTATACATGAGGATGCACCAGTTGAGGGGGAGCATCAAACAAAGTTTGGAAGTGTTAAAGTGGCTGTTGATATTGAGGACTGGGCAGAAGACCTAGGTTTTGTGGTCTGTGGTTTAGACTATCCTGATACTGAGAATGAATCATCTCTAAATAGACCAAAAATCATTTATGATGTCGAGTCTGAGTTTCTACTTGAAAATGTGGTCAGAATGCATGTCTTGGATACTTTGAAGAAAAAGCATAATGACAGTTTCATGGAAGATGTAAATAAGATGGAAGTTTCTCTTCTATGATCAATTCAAATGATCATGACTCACTCAGTTATCTGTTTAGCATATGAAAGAGTACCTATTGCAGTTTCTCCTGCTGATATGACCACCAGGGCTGACCTTGAGTCCTTAAAGGATGAGATGAAAGAATCATTTAGTTCCTCAGTTGCTGAGATGAAGCACTGTTTTGTTGAATAGATTAGTATGTAGGAAAGATCTTTTGAACTCTATCTAAGTTGTAATTTTTCAACCTTTATGGCAGAAATAGTTGAAGAAGTTAAAGATTTCCAAACTCAAATATCTAGGCTGGAATTAGATCTTGAAACTCTATAGAAATCAGTTATCCTTTTGGAATCTTACATGAGATCAAAATCCCAGGCAGACAAGGACTTAGCCTATGTTAATAGTGCTGTGAGCCCGATGGTTTCAGTGTTTGAAGGTTTTAAAACCTCCATGAAAGATCATGTTAAAACCCATGATTCTCAAGTCCAAAATCTTATCAGTGGGTTGACCAAAAACATCAATGAAACAGTAAAATTATCTATTAGTTTTTTTGCTTCTATTCTCTCAGTGGATTTGAATCAGTTTCGAGCTATAATGAAGGGGGAGCTTGGTCAAGATTCATCCAGTGGCTCTGTGGACTCATCTGAACTAAGAAAAGTTGTGATTGCTACTAGAGATTCAGCTAGAGAAATAATGAATATAGTCCAAAACTATATGAGAGAAGCTTCTGCCTCTCAGAAATAAGTGGAAGATAAGGTGGACATATATTTCTCTAAGATATTCACCAAGCATCAACACAACAATCATTTCAAACCTCTGTTGGAAAATATGAAGTTACCTCCTCTCAATCAAGCCTTCAGAGAGAAAGTCAGCAAACTAAGGGAATTCACTCATGTGTTGGACAAAATTATGGGGAACAAGGATGACTTCATATCTGCTATGGAGAGTGGAGGAGGAATAATTATGGATTTCAGAAATATGTTGCTGCCTTTTCTGCATGTTGATGCTAGGCCATTGATTATACCTCCAGCCTTACCTGCCTCTGCCTCTACTGTTTCTCCTGTTCAGATGACTCCTACAAAAGAAATTCGAAGCTTCACACCTATGATCACTCAATGAACTCCTCAGTACAGGCCTGAAAAAATATCAGTGGCTCAGCCTCCTGTGATCATATCTAGAATTCCTAAGCCTTCACTTGAATCCACACCACCAGAATCCTCTTCTGATACAAAGGGACAATCTCACATTGAGGATGTGGATTGAAAACGTGGCCATGATGTTTGATAGGAATCCCTTGTATTTTTTTCTGTCTATGAACCATTTTGCAACATCTAATACAATTGGATTTCCTTTATTTCTCATTGTGATACTTTTTCTATTTCTTGCTTCCCACTTTTGATTATCACAAAGGGGGAGAGACATTATCAGAGTATCAAATAGGGAGAAATATTTTCAAGGTGGAGCAATATTATCTAAGGAAGTGCTACAATGCTTTTCCCTTCTGATATCATTGTATTTTCTTCCACCTCTGATCCATTATATTCTATAACATACTATTTCTCTGAGATAATTGCATTTAATTTTACCTCTGATACAATTAATCATTATTCTAAAACTATAATATCAAGAGTGGTGATTATCAAAAAGGGGGAGATTTTTGACCTCACATGTTTTGATAATCCTAATTATACCCTCACATACTTTGATAATCCCAATTAATGTTTAGGAATATTCAAATTCTCTCAATATATGATATTATGTTATCAATATGATAATAATGTTAAAATAATCCTTGAGATATGTTAATCAATGGTTATCTATGTTTATATAAGTTATAAATTAATTCTAACCCAATCAGATATGTGTTTCATAAAATAGATAAGTGTTTGTCACTGATATGCATATAGCTATTGATAACAGAGCTACCAGTACTTAGTATACCGATAGACAGAGTCACTGATAAGCTAAGGCTACAGATCTGTACAGAGTTACTGACAGAAACCGAGATACCGATAGAACAGGCCTACCGGTATGTTTAAGTCTTATAGTATACACTTGATCGTTGATATGTACAAAGCTTTCGATATGAAGAAGTCTACCGATAGAACCAGTTTACAGACAGTTACCGATAGAAGTCTTCCGATAGCGTAAGTCTACCGATACGAGCTACCGACCGGCCTACAGATACACAGACTAGAAACTGATATAAAGAGACTGACATAGTCTACCAATAAAAGTACCGAGTCACTGATACATCGAACTACAGATAGCTGAAGAGCTACCGATGGATTAAGAGATATCGATGGATCAAGAGCTACCGATTCATTAAGAGCTACTGATGGATTAAGATCTACCAATAGAATCAAGCCACCGATATATATAGCTACAGATACAAGTTCAAAAGATCTACTGATGGAAGGTCCTGCTACACAAAGTTGACTGCACACGTCTACCAACCGAAGGCTACTAATGATTGACCAACCATTCAAACTCTATTCTCTCAATACTATTTATTTATTAAGATAACAGTTACATTTTATGTTTTTAATGCAGTTAATGTTATTTAATGATATCTATGGACATGTTAAGGAGCCATACCTAGTACCCATGAAAAAGGTAATCATTCCCATTGGCCGGAGCTGAAATCTATAAAAGGGAAGATAAAGACCTAACTGAAAAAAATATTAACACAAAGATAGAAAGTGAAGTGGTTGCATACAGAGAGCACAATAAACTAAGAGGTCACAACAACATTCAAACGGGGTGCATTCGCACAAGGCTTCATACATACTCTAAGTATCCTGGATATACTTGAAGCTAATCTTCTGAAGGAAACCATAAGCTACATCTTGAGTGAAGAACTACAACAAACACTTCATGAACTCAATCTGATAATCTATACCTAGAACAAGGAAGAAAAAAACACTATGTTTTTCAAAGAAAACCCAGAGAATGACTTAGAAGATTTTATGACCAATTAAACGAGTCAAGAGCTGCACTGCCAATAACTAAAGCTTTTCTAAACTCATTCACATTTTCTTTAGTGATTCTTTATTTAAATTTCGAGCAGTGTGTGTACCCTGTTTATTTTATACACACACTATCTCCTGAGATAAAATGGAGGATTCTTAAATCCTCACTCAAACTACACAACTCTTTGTTTCCCACTGTGGATAGTGGTAGAGGTCGAGTAAGACCTGGACAACTGTGAGCTATTGATTGTTTTCCCATATAGAACTGTGGTCGATGTCTTTGTACCTGGATAGTGTGTTCACTGTTGTTTACCCCGATCTAGGGCATGGATCATTTTATGTAAATTGTTGAGAGGACTAAGTCTCGGCTTGAGATTGAACCTCTTAGTTACATCTGCTGTGCAATTTAGTTTAAATAAAAAGTATAATATATATATATCATATTCCGCTGAAAACTACTTTGAAATACTAAACTACTTTATAGATAACTTCATAGTTAAATTAGCAAGTGTTTATACTTATTGTAAACTAGTAAGTTATTTTCAAAAGTTAATTTCATCTTCTGATTAAGTTAACTGAGACTTAATAATTCTTTGAGAAACTAATTGAACATTTACACTCTATATAAATTCACTACAGTTTAACTTTGTTTTTAAATAGGGGGATTTTAAGAGAAATATTTTTAAAAGAAATTTTAATTGGAACAAAATTCAACCCCCTCTTTAGTATCCACTCCGACCAACAAAAAAGATTAATTTTCATGTTAAAAATATTACACATATCACATGTAATATAAATCACCCATTATACCATAGGGAAAATGTACAAGGACCACCTACCATAATTAATATTTAATCCCTTTAAAGATCAACCCAATAAATCTCTCCCAAGATCATCCATGTTTAACCATCCATGACCAATAAAAATGATTACCCACCTCAAAAAACCATCTAAACTAATTTATTATAATACATCAAAATTAATTAAAAATTTATAAATAATTTCAAATAATAATTTGTATATTCTTAAATTCCCAACAAAACAACAGATGAAATTATCACACTAAAAGAGAAACTAACCCCCCAATGAATATCAATGGAATACCCTCAATGAAATCCTAGAAACATTAATTAAAATTCAGAACTAATTCAAAATAAAATTTTATTTCATTTTGGAGATCCCCTATTCAAATTCATATGGAAATGAACCTCTAATAAAATGTCTTGTGATTGTGGGAAGACATCATCTATAGAAATATTATACTTATTCAATATGATATCCTCTCATATTTTAATTATTTCACTCTGATTTGGTAGAATATTTAATATAAACCTTTTCCAAAAACATGAAAAATATAAAAGGATCATAAAATAAAGAATAATATAAAGGGGTATATCCTCACCTTGAATCTGCATAAGGAAACTCCATGAATATAACAACACTAATCCAAACAACATATAGTTGGTTCTTTTCTTTATTACATTAACATTATTAAAATGAATCAAATCCCAAAGGATTAAAAAGTTTTGTATTATTTTTAAACCAGATTAAATAGATTTTACTCATTCTAATATTGTGAAATTAATATAAAAGGTAATATATATCAAAATCTAATAAACCATATCCTTGAAAACTCATTCAAAGATATCTTCTTCATATCCTGGGAAAAAGAAACCAAAATATTGTGAGAAAAAAATTCTTCATAAGGGTTAAATTCAATGGAAGATATCATTAATCAATAATTAATATTAAACACTTCAATGTAATTAATTAAACAAACATTACATTTAAATAAATATATAAGGCATAATCAATATGGAAAGGTAAATAATTGAATGGAAATTCCAATTAATTAATAAAATGAGAATGAAATGAATATATAGATTTTTTAATAGTGAAAAAATCCTGGAAAATAATAAATGAATTATTAATGCATGAAATGATTAATTATTTTATTCCTTATTTCCCAGTTATATGGATCATTTATTGTTATGAAGTATTCTTTAGATAGTTTACAACTACTAGGTAAAAATACATCTGACTTGGTCAACTAATTCATCTCATATGACCAAGGATTCATCAAGGGGATGTCATTAACAACATCCCACCCATGTATCTCGGTCTAAATCATTCCTCAAATATAAAATAATTTTTTATATTTTTTTTATAATAAAATTTTTTTGAGTAAAGAATACATATTTATCAACATTTATCAATTAATCAAATAAATATCAATGTGAACACCATATGTAAAAATGCTATATGGTTTCAAATTAATAATATCTATCAAAAAATAATATTTTTAATTAATATAAATTTAATTTACAAAAAAAAGCATAGGGAAGTGATTTTTTAAAAATAAATTTAACAATCACAAAAGAACATGAAATTGAAAAGATAACTTTTACCACATGGTAATTTTCTAATAAAATCCTCAAATTTGAGATAATTCAACGTGAAACATAAAATATCTTAAATAATTAATGGATCATGATATTTCATGTCAATTGGGTATTATATACACCAAATAAAACTGAATTTATGCATAAAAACAAATAAGTATCAATGGACTATAAATTGAGATTAAATTCATTACCACACCCTTCCTTTTGGTTAAACTTTATTTAAACTTTTATATAATGGTTTTAATCATGTTACTAAATTAATATACTACCTTATTAATATTTATTATATCAAATATTATTTTTTTATATAATATTACTTCCCAATCATTAATAACCGTTCATTATTTTAATCTTTGTGAGTGTTAATTTCCTTATTTCCCATGTTTGTTTTCACGTGTTATTTTTTGTTCCAATTACATAAATCATTATTTCATAATATAAAAAATTTAAAACCCTGTTCAAAATATCATATATATTTATTATATATTAAATTATATTAATATATAGAATTTAGTTATAGGAAATGAAATGCACCGTTCATAGAGATGGTAGGTCGTACGTACACATTAACATTGTTCAATTTTAATTTCACAAACAAAATTCATTATATAAATTTATATTATAATTATATTATAATTATTATGTTATATATATATATCACAATTTTTATTTTATTAATCCTTAATATATTCCTTGTATCATGTGAATGAATTGAATCACTTAGCAAGACGGTAGTCTTCCAAACACAAGAATGACCTTATCATATTCACACAAAATGGAAATCATGAATGTATGTGTAATAAAATATTTAAAGAAGAAAAAAAAATTATAAATAACATATATATATATATTATAAACTTTAATTCAATCCATATTCCAAAACATTGAATGCGGTGAAGGAATAATGAATGACAATTTTTCACGAGGCGGTAGTCGGCCACACACACGAATGATGATTGTGTATCTCATTTGATGGATGTGTGTGGGGTTTTAGGTATTAAAATTAACATAAAAAATATAGTTATATTTAAAATACTGAGGTTTTAATATAATAATTATATAAAAATAATCAATGGTGGTGGAGATGAAATGAAAATAAAAATGATTTTAAAAAACATTACCTCTTCTTTGGGTATCTTTTTTTGGTTTTCAGCAATGGGAATCCTTGGTTGTATTTATAAAACAATTTTGGAAATTAAGACGAATGTAGGGGATCTTTTAAGTTAATTGGGAAGGTTTTTTATTATCTAAATGACTTCAGTGGTGTGAATAAGTGAGTGGAGTGAGTGCCCTTTTATAGAGGTGGATAAGTGGAATTATTGTAATTATGATACATTAAACACTATTGGGAGGTATCCCTTACCAAATATGAATAAAATAACGAATAAATTTATATAAAAGAGCTTATATGGTCTAAATATTACAACCCAATGTGTTTTGGACATGTTTTGGATCATTTCCAATCAATTTCTTTTATAATTAACTACTAAGTAACACTATTTTTACCTTAATCGTTGGGATGAACATTAACTATTTTCACTAATAACATTATTGAAAAAAATTTATACTATTTTACATTATGAATTACTCTGATTCAAAATAAGAAATTTATTTTCCAAAATTCATCACACATAAGTTCCAAAATATAATTAAAACATTATCCCAAATTAGCGATTCCAATGATGGGTTTTAAAGTGAAAATGTTCAAAGGTTTACATTGTTTTTATATCTAATTTCAACATCAAATTGATTAAAATATTCTAAATTGGATTTTTATATTTATAATTGAAATATTTTTTTAAAAAAAACTCAAAATATAATTTTACCTTGTAAATTATTTAGTCTAAAAAGTAGTTGGCAATTAAAATTCAGTATTTTTAACTATTCATTAAAAAGTTAAACTTCTTAGAGAAATTAAAAAAATTCACCCTATGACAATTTGGAAGTTTTGATTTCAAACAAAGAGATTATTTTTTCAAATAAAATTTTTAAACGTATAAAAATATTATTTTAAACCAAGGGAGTCAATAAAACATGGTAAAACTGCCATTAGAAAAATAAAGCTTTTTATGCATAAATTTGGATTTTTTCTGCCCTATGATTATCAAATCTATTGGGTGAATTTAAAAAGTATTTATTTTATTATATATATATATATATATAATTATTTAATATCATTTACTAATAGTAATTAATTTAATTTTGTTTGGATAAATGCCTTTGAAAGCAAAAAAAATAGTTTTTTAGAAAAAAATATCATTTATATTAAATTGGTTGTTATTTTTATTTCCAATTAATTGGATTCTAATTAATTCAATTTATATTTTTTTAAATAATATATTTAAATAATTTTTAAAATCTTATTGATAATCACCAATTTAATGGTTTGTAGATAACTGTAACTTAAAATAATAATATTAATAATATTTGGTAAAACTATGTCTTGAATACAACGTAAGATATTGAAAAAATTCATTTTTACATGTTATGAAATATGACTCAGTATTTCATGAATTCAATTTTATTTTATAGATTTAAAATTTTTAAAATAGTAAATATATTTTTATATATTTGGATTTTATATTCCATTCTACTCATTGTGTTGTGTGTCCCATACACAATTTAATAATGTGTTATTCATTTAGGATTTTGGGGTGTTATAAAGAATCCAATTGGATCGAAGGGGTACCAAGATAGGTAAAAAGATATTGAAAGATATATCTCCCTCTTTGTCATATTTTATAAGAACAAAAGAACCCAATGGGTTCCGAAAAAAATGAACATGGTGAAATTACATAAAATCCCCAAAAAAGGGATTCTCGTACTATTTCATGACATAAATAAGGGTTCACACATTGAATAATATTCTAGTTAGTGTAATGTTCCTCCAATATGAATCTTTCACCATGTGATCCCGATATTCATGCCATGAATACCCCCAAAACATAGATCCCATCTCCCAGTTTTCTAATTCATGGCTTGGATGGCTCACTGGATATGTCATTCGTGCTGTGAAAGACTCTCTTCATAGAATGAATGTAAAAATAATTTAATTTTATATAACCCCAACCTCAGTCACTTCTCCAACATCCAACTGAACACATGATCCACCCATCAATCCTAGAACAATGTCCAAAACCCTTTTTTTGGAAATTTAAACACATAGAATCCTAATTTTATGTCATAGTTATCAAAATAAACCAATCACCAAATAATTTTTTTTTGATTTAAACAAACCTTATTGGAATATTTCTTTATTACATCCCCATTATAAAAATTCTCATCCTAAATAATCCTCAATTACCTTTTCAAAATTCATAACATTATTTTCAACTTTGAAAAAGAAATGGATTTTTGTTCGGATACAACAAACTAAGGGTACACTATACATTAATGAAGATCCACAACTCAATACTAATAATGAAACACTGAGATCATTATTAATAATTCTTGTAATTAACAAGACACTATAGTTTCACCATTCAACTAATAACCCAAATTAAGGTTCTCCCCACTAGGAGTATCAACTTATATGAGATGTTTTGATCCTTGGTTCTCCCCACCATTGGAATCTCCTTCCTAAATTTCATTTTCAATGGTTTAATAACCCACTTAGTGTAATTTTCATATCAACCACCCCAATTCCATTTAAAATCACTGGCCTAAACATTATGGTTGAAAATTCAAAAAAAGTATCAGTCTCAACTACAGATGTGTTATCAAAACACATGTTCCTAATTTCATTACTCCGAAAGGCATCCCAACATTTAACAAACATTGGTAACTAATTAAAAAGAATTTTTTTGTTTAATTCCATGATTGGTAACTCATCAACCAAATCCACTATTACGATTCACTCATGAGCATCGATGCGACACCAATTAAACTCACAATCTGATCATTCCAAAACCACCATGATCTCGATGCCAATGAAAAGTATTAATCTGACATTTCATCTAAATAAAAAAAATATTCTCTACGAAGCCATATATACTTTTATTTATCTACTTATTGATATCCAATAATCAACATTAAAGTCTAGCAATCACTCTCATCACACCCATAAACCTTGTAATAAAAGTTAATTCCTTCATATCCCATGATCTATTAATTACCACACATAATGTCTAAACCTGAAAATTCTTATCATCACCATGTATTTATACAAATCTAGAAATTATAACCATTATAAACACACATGTAATGTAACCCTCAATAATTTATAAAATTCATTTATAATGAAGGCCTAGTATCCAACAATCTATGGTGAAATTTCCACTATATGAATTTCTTTATATCGCTCCCCAAGAGTAAGCTCAATGGGTTATATAATCACCAGAGTGTCTCCCATCTCAAGAAACAACCATCAACATTCAACTACTAACAATTTTCTATTCTTGGATTTATATCCATCGTAGAAGGAGAATTTATTATTCTTAAAAAGTCTCAAAGAGTCCATGACATTAAGAAATTATTAAAACTATTTCTCCTCCATATATACAAAACTGCAGGCTAATTCAAAATTATACAACACAATGAACATCAATAATGTGATATAACCTTGATCTCATCAAAACATTTTTAGTGTATACTCTAGTATAGCCCCATAAAAAAATAATATGAAGATCCCATGAGTCCTATATTATCAATCCTAGGATCACATGCCTATACCACTGACTATACACCTCACGCATGTACTGACCCCATCCCAAGTAGCCTATAGTCATTATAGTGATACCATTACATTGACATAAGATAGACGAAAATAAATTCTCAAAGGACTGAATAATTTAGTAGTATTGGAAAAATATATACATAAATGAGTCTTGTAAAACAAATGAATACACAATTTACACAAAAATATAACAACTTTATTCCATATTGTATATACTTGCACATATTTATTAGTAATAATCAAGAAATTTTAATGAAAGGAAATAATATAAGGGTGATCTCAAATGATCATTAAGTGTTATCTTCAGCATAATCCATAATTAATGAATGATAATAATCAACATGGAAAGGGAATAACATAAACTCACATGATATATAATCAATAAAAAGGGAATTGAATAAATAATATGGAAATCTAAATACCTGATTATGCTTGACATTTAAACAACATGATATGGCATAACAAACCTGGAAAAAAAAAATTGAGAACACATTCAATTTAATAAACAAAATTGGAATGAAATGCAACCATATATTTTTTTTATAGTGAAAATAATGTGGATAATAATAACTAAAATTAATGCAATGCTTAATTATTATATGTCATGATTACTAGAATCATGAAACCTTTACCATCAAGAAATATCATCATGAAAACATGAAACATGCTGGGTAAAAACCCATTGATTTATGTGATGACCTTTCAGAAGAAACTAGTGTCAATATAAATCCTCTAGATAGCTGACCACATCATAAAAATAAATGAAAAAGGTTTTTTCCTCATACTAATTTTATCCTATGATACTACCAATGATTTGGGGGGCTTATTTCTATCGGTCCCCAACCCATGTAGTGTATATCCAAAGCAATCCTTATATATCAAACATTATATTTAATTATTAAACAATGTGACTTATCAAAAAATATAATAATTGAATACATGATACAAATTTAAAAATATTTCCCCAATTAATCAAATAAAATTCAATTGAAATATCGTATCTAAAAATGTTATTTAGTTTAAATAATAAACACATCCATGATAAATGATTTGGATAATTAGTGGAAATTTAATGTCCAGTGATCATTATAAAGTGAATATTTAAAGGGTATTTTAATAAATACAATAATGATTTAATGAAGTGACTCTCAATTCTATACATGTAAAAAATAATATTAATCCATCTATAGAATGAAAAAGGATAGTATCGACGTAATTTATACACATTTGAGTAAGAATAAATGGATGGTTTCATTAATGAAATAAGAAGATATTTAGAAATAATTATAGAGTAAAATAACCTTTAAAATTTGGAAACCAATTTTAAAATCCATTTATTTGAAAATAACATTATTTTTTTAAATATATTTTAAAACGGGAATATTATTCTTTAATGAAATAAAAGAGGGTAATTCCATACAACCTAATTTTTTTTAATTTTAAAAGGTTATAAAATATCATTGTTTGGAATGTGATAAGAATATTTATATGAAAAAATTTTAAATGAAAGGGGAAAAATTATATTTGATAAATCATTTAGAAATGGTTAAAAACATTTTTGAAACATTTTTATTCTATATGGTTTTGGCAGAAAATAGATCTCCAAATAAAGAGAGAAGCAGAGTCATGTTTTCTTAAAAAAAATTTGCAAAAATATTTTAAGTACCAATGTGTGGGAAAATGGTACTGTTACATTAAAAAATCTTGAATTTCCAAAAGATAATAAAATTAATGGTTTTATTAAAAAATTAATTTATTATTTTCATGTAGTAAAAATTAATGATTAAATAATCTTGATTAGAATGGGATTGTGAAATAAAACCATAAAATGAACATAAAATCAAAGTGTGTATTAATAAATGAATTGATTTTTTATCAACTATATATAAAGATAAAATTATTTTAAATAAATAAATAAAAATTCAAATACATCATACACATAATAATATAATATTAATTACAATGAGGAAGTAATATAACACAATGAAGAGGAATTGAGTTTTGAAATTTATTCAGCACTTCATAACTTTATGTTGAAATACCCTTAGATCAAATAATTTAAATTGAAACCTAAAATTCCATAAATATAGAATAATTATTGAAATTAAATTTAAAATTGGTATAAGATAAATCATATAAATGAAACTATGTGCTTAACATAGAAATATTCTTCAACAAAATGTAATTGAAAAGAAATCCTTTCTTTATGAACCCTTTTTGGTTGAATGCTCTTTAACACCATCTATAATAGTTTTAATCATGTTAATAACTTATAATAGGACCATAATTATTTTTATAACGAAATATATGATCTTTTATACATATTATTACCCATTTCTTAGTAATCATTCAGTATTTTCATTATTTCAAGTGTTAACCCTTTTGTTTTCAATGTTTGGTTTGACTAGTTATTTTTGATCCTATTACATAGATCCTGATTTAATAATCTAAAAATTTAAACTATCATTTAAAAATTATGAATTAGTTATATATTAATTTATATTAAACCATATATTTTTTAGAGAGAAAATGAAATAGATCATTCATGGAGATGGTGGGTCATACGTACATATAAATATGGTTTCTATTTATATATAAAATCAATAAAATAGAAATTATATGATATATATGTATATTATAATTATAGAATAATTTTGATTTCATAAATTTCACGTATTTTTTTAAATCCGTCCTTAATAATTTCCATGTAATGTGTGGATGAATCACATTTCTTTGATGATGCGGTAGTCTACCCATCCACAAATGAGGTAATCATATTCCCACAAAATAGAAAGCATGAAGGTATGTGTTATAAAATAATTACATAAAAATAAATAAATTATAAATATAATATATAATATATAAAATATAAGTCCATAATTATTATCATCCTTGAAATATGGTAATGGATGAATGGATGATGTTTGCTCTCGAGGTGGTAGTCCGTGTTACACAGAAACGATGATTATGTTTCAAATTTGATGGAAGTGTGTATATGTTTTGGCTGTAACATTAAGATAAAATCATATAAGAATATTTAGGTTACATATTTTGTTATATAATGAAAATATTAGGTATATTTACTTTGTGGGTAAAAAAATAAAACAAAAGAGTTCCTTGAAGGACATTAAATATTTTTTTCGGTAACTCCTTTAAGTTTATACCAAAAGAAATACATGGTTGGATTTATTACCAAAGTGAGAACTCATGGATGACTATAGGGAATTATTTTATCTATATGGCTAGTTTTTTTATAATCCTAACTGTTTTTATAGGTGTTAAGTAGGGGGATAGGGGGTCCCTTTTATAAGCGGGGGAGAAGAGGCACTTGGTATTTTTGAAAACAAGTGAGGTGTACCATCATTTTTACCTAAAAATGTATACAAACATAATTATTTGGAAATAAAGATTTAATGGTATAAAAATTTCCAGAATGTTTTTATTATACAATTTTATATTTCAGTTTATCCATTAATATTTATTTTTAGTCCCTTGTTAAGCTAGTTTTTCTCTTAAGCACTGTAATTAATTTTAATTGTTTTTACTAATATTTTTTTTCAAAAATTATGTTAAACCTAAAAGATAATATAAATAAAACTAATTCAATATATGGAATCTACTTTTAGAAATTGAAATTAAATTATCGGATGGAGTAAATTTAAAATTAATCCCGTAGGTGGGATGACAAAGCAGAGTTTTAATGTGGAAATGTTCAAACGTTCACTAGGTTTTTATATCTAAATTCATTATAAAAATGATCAAAATGAAATTAATTTTATTTATAGAGATAAAATAGATATATAAATAATTTAAAACCTTTTAAGAATAAAATTTTACACTATAAATTATTTGGATAAAATGTCAGTTTTCAATTAAAATTTTATATTTTTCTATATTTATAAAAAAAATTTACATCATAAAAAACAAAAAAATAACCCTAAGATAATTATTATATTAAATATTAAAAAAGAAATATAAATTTTCCAATAAATTTTATAAAATTTTCAAATTTTATTTTTGAAACACCTGCAGCATTAAATACTTGCAGAAGAACATTTATTAAAATAAAACATTTTATGGGTGAAATAGGATTTTATTTTATTTTATGTCTATATAATCTATTTTATGAACTTAAAAAATATTTTATTGAATATAATAAATATATATATATATATATATATATCACTAATATCATTCACTAATAGTAATTTATTTATTTTATTATGATAAATCACCATTCGGTATATTAAAATAGTTCTTTATTAAAATAAATATATATATTCAGTTAGATTTTATATTCATTTCAAATTAATTGGTAGAAAATAAATTAAACTTTATATTATTATAATTTAGTTAATTCTACTCATAATCACCAATTTAACGACTATGATATATATTGTTATATTATATAATAATATTTTAGTAATATATAGTTGTTTGGAAAAACTCAGTCATGCAAGTAACGCAAGCCATAAAAAAATACATTATTGTGTGTAATGAAAGAAAGCCTCAGTGTTTCTTTCATTGAAATATAAACATTATATTGTGTGTAACACTATATAAACACAATGTTTCTTCTATAACATGCATTACTTGGTGTCTCATGTAATGACATCATGGAATAAATTTAAATCTATTATAAAGAGAAAATATTTTAACATCTTGGGGTATTACATTCTACCCACTTTAAATAAGTTATATCATCATAATTGAAACATGATCTCAGTAATATATGATTTGATATTTGAAAAAGAATTTGTTAAAAAATATTTATGACAAAATTGTTAATATAATATCATATTAATTAAAGAGAACTAGAAGTAAAAAGGTCACATAGAATAATATATAACGTGGTTTCTACATAGGATAACAATAATGGATATTTAAGATATGGGATTAGAGGATAAGTATAAATATTTATAAAGCGTTATTGAGGGAATTTATCACAATCAAATGAATTATAAATGGAAATTTCAGGACGTAAAATCCAAAAACTTGATATTATTTAATAGATTATTGGTTTAGAAAAAATTAATGTATTTGGATATCATTTATATTTTATATCATTTTTGTACTGTCGAGTAATTATTTTACTTCCTAATTATATAGAGGAAAATAATTACTTTATATATTTATATAGAAAAAAATTATTTTTTGGTTCTGCTTCGATCAATTTCCAATTCATCCATTAAAACCATAAATGATCATCCAAAAATGATTTTCTTTGTGATTAAAACAGTACATTTCCCTTTTAACGGATCATAAGATCTATAAAAGAGTGAAATGTATTTCTATTTTCTTATAACCATTTCCCAAAACCATTATGGTTAATACATTAATCAATAAAACTCAAACATAATTAAACCAGTCTATCATTAACATTTATTTAAAAAGAATGACATATTAACTGGTACATTGTGTAGGCCAGTGTTATATTTTAAAACCTTATCGTTCTTCGGTTTTGCATTCATACCCATTGACCTGGATGGATATGATTGGTTTTCACCTAGATTAAAGGTTTTCCTTTTTCTAAACCTTGTTAATATAATTCATATAACATTACCAATAGTATGATGGACATCCTTAAAATTTAATCATAAAACAACCTTTTTACTGGGGTTTCCAAAACATCCTTTTTTCACAGAATTTAACAATCTTATTTTACCATTATTAAAAATTCAATAATGGTAAAAGTAACCTTAATGGTTATCAATATCATTAATCTCTTGTCTCTAAAATGTAAAGGCATTATTCCTCACATAACGTTTCCACTAGAACATAAATTCCCATAGGATTCTCCAAAATATCGTTAATATTTTTAGACTCCCATCATATAAAACCTAAAATAAATGTTTAATACTTTTAACATATGATCAACCTTAATCTCATAATCTTGTGTTGTTATGCATAATATTTATGTTAATGAGGACATATATGCTTCTAAGACAATCTTTTTAAGTCTATATTTGTATTTTATTCCCCATACAATGTTTTTCTAAATCTAGTTCATAAGGTTTCTACTAAACATTCTATGATACCAACAATAGTGACTACAACATTAGAATCCCAAATCCATTGTCATGCTAAAATTACATTGGAATAAGATAAAAGGAAATTACATCCCAAAGGAAAAAAAATTAGTAGTCTTGTTAAACATGATACATAAATAAGTCTTGTATTACAAATAAATACACAAATTAATATAAAATTTATTTTGATAATTACTTTACATTGATTTTTTACATTTTTTATTTTTTATTTTTTATTTTTTTATGTCCTAAATTCTATATATTTGTTCCAAAGTTATCAATTTTTTGTTATTCCATATTTCTTAGTAAACTTCATAGAATGTCATGGAAAGGAAACAGAATATGGTTTAGCTCAAATTCTTAGTAAGGGTTATGTATAGCAGAATAAATAATGAATAAATAAGAATAATAAATATGTAATGTGAATAACAAAAACACACATTCCATATAATCAATAAAATGATAATGAATTGAATTCAAAATGTTTAATTGTAAATAACTAAGAAAACATTCCATTTAAACAACTATATAAGGAACAACCTATATAGAATGTCTAATAATTGAGAACACGTGAATTTAATCAATATATTGAGAATGAAATGCATCCATAGAATTTATCAAAGTGAAAATATTTTGGATAATAATAACTAAAATGAAGGAAATTATTAATTAAAAGATTTCATGTTTTCTAGGAGAATCACACCATCACCATCAAGTTCTATCCTCACAAATATTTAATACATACTAGGTAAAAAATCATCTAATTCATGTCAATACCTTTTACAAGACACTACTATCAAGAAATATCTTCCAGAGATTTTAAAACTACATAAAAACAAAAACGATGGGTTTTTCAAAAACTTATTCTATCCCATGAGTCTAATGATGAATCTAAGGGATTATATACATTGGAACCCAACCTGTGTAGTTCATTTCTAGATGATTTCTCCTGTATTGAATAATTGATTTATTTTAATAACGAAGTTCCTCATCATTGAATTTCAATATTTAATAAAGGATATAAATTTATAAAGAGTTTTTCAATTAATAAAATAACCATCAAAATAAACAATAATTTGTAAAAATGGTATACAATATAAAACATAAACATATCCATGATAAATGATGTGGATAATCAGGGATCATTTAATTTCCTATTATTTCAAGGAAGTGAATATTTAAATGTAATTTTATTAAGTAAAAAATTATTCCAGGAAGTGAATTTTAATAATATACTTGGACCAAAAAATCATAATACTTATAAATATAGAATAATTATGGTATTAATACAACATATACAAATTTTAGTATGAATAGAAGGATTTTACCATTGTTCAAGTAAAAATATATTTAAAAAATATTGAAGAAAATATCATTTTCTTTGTGATTTTTTTAAGAATACCTATCTTTGAAATTTAATTTTTAAAACATTTTATTAATATCATCATAAACATTCAAAGTAAGATTCGATGAAATGATGGAGGGAAAATTACAAACAAGGTTAAAATAATATTTCTTTTTTATTATAGAAGGTTGAAAATGTTTCTTGAATGGAAAGAAATAAAAATATTCCTTTGAAAGAATTTTTAAATGAAGAATATTAAAAATATATTTCATAAATAATTTTGAAATGGTTAAAAACATTTTTAATTTTTTTTACTAAATATGATTTTGAGATAAAACAGATCTCTGACCAATGAGAGAATTCTACTTAGTTGTTATTAAAAACATTTTATAATACATTCAAAAGAGAAGAAAAATGGTCCAATTACTTGAAATATATAATGACTAAATAGAGGATAAGAAAATTTATGGTTTTATTAAACAATTTTTATATAAATTCCTTTAATGTATATTCCATAATGAACTATGTCTCTTAGAATGAGATTATGAAATAAACCCTTATAATTAACATAATATTGAAGTGTGAATTGATCAATGAACTGACTTTGTGTATAAAATATAAATCCACATTAAAGTAGTATATATACATCGATATTCAATCAAATAAATTATATAAATAATCATTTATTATTAACATCAACAAAAAAGTAATATACCCCAATGAAAAATAATTGAGTTATGAAATTTTTTCACCGCATGGTAACATTATGTTAAAATCCCAGTAGATGAAATAAATCAAATTTGAAACCAAAATATCTTAAATAATGAATTATTAATGATATTAAATATCTAATGGGTATTACATACACTATATAAAACAAACTACATGTATACAATAACAATATAACTCATTAAAATTTAATTGAGATGGATTCCCTTACCGTTTGCTCTATTGTTGGTTTTGTGATCTTCAATATCATGTATAAGGTTTTATATAACAATCCACAATTTATATGAATTGATATTACATCAAAATTAAATAATATAAATTAAAAATTATAAAAAATCCATGATCAGACCATAGAAGAATATTGTCTTTAGAAATTGGGAATCATAAACAACTGGTTCATAAGACATCTTCATTGTCCCCAACTTATTTGGTCATAATTAGACCCATTTTATACCTATATTACTTAGTACCCTTCCTCATGACCAGGGGAAAAGGGAAATATAAAATGGTGAGATCATATTCATAGAAATATAAAATAAGGGAGATATCAATCATATCTTAATCATAATACATAAGAAAATAAATTTGGAAAATATTAACCTATATATGAAATATTGTGATATCATGCCATGAGATAAATCAGAAAAGGTCATAAGAATCAATGAATGTAATAGAAAAATTCATAACATAAGACATGAGATTTTGTGGCATGAAAATAATCATATAAGATCATTTAATATTAGTCATGGCTCTTTTCCAAGACAATCATACCAGACAAAGTATATTACTAAACCAATATCACTCTTCATTCTAGACATGTACTACTGAACTGAGATCATTTCAAATTACCTTCATGTATATATCATTATATATAAATTTTTACCCAATGAATTTTAGGGATATATAAAATGAACCCATCGCATAATTAAACCATTCTTACGTGTTCCACAACAACATAAACCATTCATCATAATCCAAGGAATATAATGGGATTCTTTAATCATCATTCCACCAAAACATAATCCATGTAAAAACAGATTTCATATATAAAATTACTTAATAAACAAAATAAAACCATAGGAAAAATAATTATATTATACATGAAGCATAACCCAATTTTATAATTCCATCTTAGATGGAAAATAATTTTGATATAACAACTGAAATTAAATCTTGAGGAAAATATCATTTCTTCTTCAAAAAAGCTTTCTTTTCTCAAAATATCATGGAATATTTTTTTATAAATAATTTATTTTCAAATTAAAATTAAATATTATAAGGTAATATTTTAGTAAATAGGGTATTATGAAACTTTTAAAATCAATTCAAGCCGTATAATTTTTAAAAAAATTCTCCTCAAACTTTTATAGGAAAATTCAAAAGGTATCTCGCATGGAAAATGACAGAATTATGATTTCATACCGTTTAATAAAAATAATCGAATGGATAAAATTTAATATAAATAATTTTGTAAGAATAGAATTAATATATATATAAATACATAATTAGGAAACATGGATATGGATGATAAATATACCCTATTAAATAATTATGGATAAACAATCTCAGAGAATAATGAGATTGCGAAATGATCCATTACATTAGTTCTGATTTTAATTGTGTGTATCTGAATCTTATGTATAATGATTTAAATGGTTTCATTAATTTTTTAATAATCATATTCATTTTTATTATATCATATATGATCATATTATCATCTATTTTCTACTAACATACTTACTGGTACAACATTTGTTAACATCATTATTTTCATACACTTGTTTTGTCGGACATGTTAGTGTTTCTATTCATAGGTAATTTTTACATAATTTAGATAATTATATTAGTATTATTTATATCATTTGTATTCATTACATTCATTTATATAATTATGGTTTAGTTAATATCATGTAGAATGAAATGCATCACATCCTAGAGACGGTAGGTAGTACATACGCACGATCCATGATATCAGTCCCATAATTGTTAAATGGAAATTAAGTGGATAGAATATTATATTTAAGAATCAATATAATTTAATAATAAATATATATATATATTATTTCCATAATTTTACCCATCCTTGTAAGATGGTGGTGAAGAATGGATTACACAACGGTGTGGAGACAATAAGATGCACGTATGCACGCATGGTGATTTCATATTTCATATGATGGATATATAATGGAATATGTTTGTTTAATAGTTATAATAACATATTATATTATATTGATACTATAGTTATTAATTTATAATTAAACAACACACAAATAGAATGTATAATAAGAAAGATATTTGAAAAAATCAGTAGTGGAGACTACCCCTTTTGAACTTCCTCCCTCTAAGCCCCCTCTTAATTTACTAGAGATTATCATTGAAGAATACTAGAACCTATAGAATATAAATAGATAATTTTATAAAGGAAATTGGTAGGGTATTTCTATTCATAAAGGATGAAATAGAAGTGAAGAGGTGGGGGAGGATGTGCCCTTTTATAATTTAGGGGAGGGGAACTTTTGGTATCTCCAAAAATATGCATTTATAAAAAAGTCAAACCCCATCCAAAACCAAAAAAATGTCCCAATTTAAAATATGAGGTATTAAAGGGTTGTAATACCATCAAACAATAAATTTTAGACAAGTAATTTTGACAGTTTTAACATTATAATTTTAATTAACAATTAGTTATTTTATTTAATTTTTAATAAGGGTAACAAATATTTCAATATTAAAATGGTTAAATATTTCAATATTTGATGTCAATTTGACCATAATTAAATACCACCGAACATTTTCGACTATATATTAATTATTATATATTTTTAAAAAAATTATTATTTTTATATAATATAATAAATGATTATTTTTATAAACAATCAATAGTGTCAGTTTTGAAACTTTTCAATTCATTGATTTATAAAAAATTAATATAACAATTTAAATTCGAACCAATTATTTTATTATATTCCTAATAGGTCAAGGGAATCTATAAAATTTATTGTACATATTAATTATCTGAATTTTTTTTTATTTTAACATTTTTAATAATATTTATTTGATATTTTCCCTCATAAAATAATTATTACAACAATTTTATGTAATTATTTAATATGATTTTTTTTGGAATAAAAAATAAAAATAATACTATAATACAGATAAATTTTATATATTTACAAATAATACTTATAATAGAATACGTATTCTGAACAATCCATAATTAAAAAAATCATACTTATTAAAACATAAATGTGACAAGTATATCATCACATTAAATAAAATAATATATGTGTCACAATCTTTTCTATATGACTCAAAATTGGTCATTAATTAGACCATTGGCTATTTATGGTTGATATATACATTAACATTGAGATTTCATTATGTTTTTGGGACATTTAATGATTATTATAACTTTAATAAAAATTATTTTATTAATTTCTCATAAATTAAATAATTTCTACATCAATAATGTATACATATTTTAGGTAAATATTTATTTCATAAAAATTAAAAATATATTATCCTGAAAAATAAAAACATTATAGCTTTAAAATGAGTTTTTATAATCAAATATATCTTATGTACAACCCAATATTAAAACAATTATATTTATTAATATTTGAGTTAGATATATTTAAATTTTATTTAAATAAAGTAAATTAAATGTTCTAAAAACATCCCAGTGTCTTTCAAAAGACTCAATTTCAACCAAATTATGATTTTGGTTGAAACAAACTCACCCAATTATATTTGGACATGTGTTAGGGTAATTTTATAATATTATGTTTATCCTTAATTACCTAATTTTACCTTTTACCATATTAAATTTTTTTTCTGATGTTACAATTCATAATGCTCAAAAAATAAAAGAAATACATTAAAATAATTTGGAATAATAATTCTTAATATAGAATCCATTTTATAATATTCATAAAACATAAGTTGTTGTAATTTATTAAAAATAAATCCTATTGTTGGGAAGAGTAAACTAGTTTTAAAAGTTAAATCATTGGAAAAGATTGAAATGTTTTTACATCTGAATTCAATGTAAAAATAATTATAATGAAATAAATTATATTGAATGATAAAATTTTATTATATTTATAAATTAAAAACATGAAATAATATAATTTAATCATATAAGTATTTTTTTTTAAAAATTTCATTAAAATTATGTATAATTTTACTATTTAACAAATCATTAAAGTAATCGTAATGTTATAAAAATTTTAGGATAAGTAAAATTATAAATACCAATTTAAAAGAACATGTTTTTATATAAATATAAATGATGTGTCAAAATATTAATTTAAATTAGGTTCTTATAAAAAGGAAGAAAACTACCATTTTCAAAAACATTGGTTTTTACACATCAAATAGTGTTTATTCATAACATATGAAACAAAAATATGATGGATGAATATTAAAATTTTTTTGTTAAATATATACCAACTTTATTTCATTAATTTTATTTACTAATAGTAATTCAACCAAATTATTAATAAATAATACAAATATATAATAGATTTATATTTTTTCTTAAATAATTTATGGCCAATGAATTCACCAAAAATTTTGATAAGTTAGTTATATTTATTTCCACTAACATAATAGATAGGTTAAAATGGTAATTTTATACTAATGGTGACTCTCAATTTGTTTAGACACACTATTGTGTGTAATTCAAGGCATTGGAGAATGAAAATTAAAAAAAACATTTTATAAAAACATTTTTGTGTTATATTCTACCCCTTAAAACTGAATTTATCTCAAAAAATTCAATATTTGGAAACAAAAAGGTGACTATAATTCTTCCTCATCCCATCCTCAAGTTTCCATGTAGCCTTCTCAAATCGGTGGTTATTCAATAAAATTTTAACCATGTGAGTGGTCTTGTTTCGCAGAATAGTTTTGCTACTACTCAGAATCTCTATAGGTTGTTCTTTATTGGAAAATAATTGCGCCAACATGATTACATCTAATTTGAGTACATATTAAAGATCATGTATGTAATTTTTCAAGAGAGATAAATGGATCATATCATGAACTTGAGATAGATTCATTAGAAATATCAATATATAAGGTACTATCCCAACATGATCTAGAATTTCAAAATGACCGATATAACAAGGGCTAGGATTGCCATATTTTTCCAATATCATTACCCTATACCAAGGAGATATTCACAAAAACACATTATCACCCCTTTTATACTCTATGACTTTTCTTTGTTTGTCAGCATAACGTTTTTATTGATTCAGATCTTCTCTTTTGTGTTGTTGAATAGATCTGACCCTTTCTAAAATCTCATCAACAAGATCAATTCCTAATAGTTTTCTTTCCCCAACATAATCCATGCATGTTGGAGTTCTGCACTTCTTTCCATAGTGAAATTCATAATGATCTATCAAATATCGGAGTGAAACCTTTTTTTTGTATGAAAATTAAACCATATGTAGATGATGATACCGACAACCATTGATATCCATAGAGAATGCTCCTAACATGTATTTTAGTGTTTCTATTGTCCTCATAGACTGACCATCTGTCCGAGGATGATAAGTAGTGTTTAACCTTATCATTGTATCTAGAGCGTGGTAAAGAAATCACCTGGACATTGAGGAAAACCTCAGTTCTTAATCAAATATAATTTAATGTTATAATCCATTAAATTATACAACATTCTTTACATATTTCATGGAATGATAGTTAAGAGTGAAATCCTCTCTAGTATTAATAATGTGTACCGACATAATAAGGTGGTCAACTATAACCCATATAACATTATGTCCTGTAGATGATTTGAAAATTTTGACGAAAATTCCACAGTTATATTTTCCCATTTCCATTCTAATATGAGTAATGGTTGAAACATCCCCTTAGACTTATGTTTCTCAACTTTAACTTGTTGAAAAAAAATCATCTAGAGATATATTATGCAACATCTCTTTTCATGTCATCCCCCCTAAAAATACTCTTTCATGTACCTATACATCATTGTGCATCCAGGATGCATAGATAATGAATAACTATGACCCTCATACTGGGACACCCCAACCCCAGTTACGCATATTCTGTAAATTATTTTAATAAATTGGTATGATTACAAGGAATCATGTCCCAAAGGACCGATCAATTTAGCAGTCTTGGAAAATAGATTACATACATGAATGTTACATTAAATTATAAAATGAAAAACAACTACAATATTGTCTCCATTGATCACATTCATATCACTTAGACTATCCATATAGGTCAGTAATAATATACTTCATCGCATCATGGTAAAAATAAAACAAAAGAAAGGGGTGAGATCAGATGCTCGGTAAAGGTAAAAAAAAATTCGGAAGATAACATAATCAATAGGCATGGTGAATAATTGAAAACACAATCCTTTATAAATAAAAAACATGTACTCTTTATGGTAGAAATATGAGCTGAGTAAATAATACCCTAATATAACACTGTAGTGGGTATTCTACTAGTCGAATAACCACATGAACTATCAATATTATTTTCATAATGAGGGGATGCATAATGTCAGATATTCTGAATCATTTTGTCAAAGCCTCAGATAATATGTATAAAAATGATTAAGGTATCAGCCAAAACCATATATTCAATTAGAAAAGGCCTCATTCTGTTCTACATAAAATTGTCTTGTGAGACCTACCGATGCATCGAGGAGATATAGTGGGCTCCACACATCACTTCCTATGACCAATACATTCTCATATGAAAATGTTTAAACATAACATAAACATTCATATTAGAACTAGCATACTAAATGTCAATAATTTATCAATAAACTATGAATGGTATAAAAATAACACATCTATATACAGACATATCACAAAACCTTTGATACAATATGGAAGATTCATATTATAACAAATCAACTTCAAACAGTTTTAAAATCTATCCAATGATGTTCACATAGATGAAAATGATTTATAAAACTCTTTGAGGGAAACATTCCTTTTTTGTGAAAATATTTAAAAGTCACAAAATTTAATATAGAATACATTTAAAGTCATCTATAAATCAAAGTTTACTATACCAATTTCAAAATTTTTAATGGAATTAACATTTTAAAATCATTCATTACCATATAAATAAAATTTTTTAAAACATTTTGAAAACATGGAAATTAATGAGTATGATTTAGAAGAATAAATATATAAAACATTTAAAATGATGTTTTAATAAAAGACACCCTAAAAAAGAATCACTTTAAAAACTATTTGATGAAAATGGACATGGATAGTAAATATTTCCTAGTAAAAACTTACCCCAAAACAATCTCGAATAATTATGAGATTGAGGAATTAACCCTTACCTTACACTTTATTTGGTCATCAGTATGTTTAACTTATTTTATAATGACCATAGTATGTTATTAAATTATAAATGAACCATATTTATATTTATTACACCATACATTATTCAATTATGACTTTATACTATCCATTTAATAATGATTTCCATCATTTCAGGTTATAATCTCCTTCTATATCATATGTGTTTTAAGTTTTTATTCTTGATCTTATCATTTAGATCACAATTTACATACATCTAGAATATAACAAATGATTTATATATCATATATATTGAGAATATAATTATTTATAATAGATTGATATATGAAATGGAGGGTACTATTTATGGAGATGGTATGCCGTATGTACGCATAAACACTGCTTCCATTTCCATATCATATTGAATAGAAGTAAGTGAATAAAATATATATAAATAAATAAATACACATATATATATATATATATATCAATAGTGGTATTATTATTTCATATATTACATACTTAATAACAATATATATTTTTATAATTATTATTGAATGTTGAACGTGGGAATGAATCTCATCACGTTGTAGATACAGTAATCCCTATGTATGCACGAGCGACAATATCATTATATTGATGGTGAAATAATATATAGTTGGGTGGTATAACATTTATAAATAATCCTTAATATGTTATATTTATTATTTAAATCAGTTATACTCATTATTAAACCCATCCAAATAATTAAGTGTTTGAATAACAAATTACACCCCTACGTGGAGATTGTAAGTAGTACGTACGCACATATAGTGACTTTGTCATTTATAGGATATATAGAATAAATAATATGGTTTTAATATATTTATAATAACATCAATGTATGTAGGAGGTAATTTATTTATTATTTAGGTATGGAAACTACAAATAATGAGAAAGTGGAAAAAGAAAATAACATGAAAGAGGTGGTAAATTATTACCTCTTATTCGGGTGTTTCCTTTTGAGTTGATCAAAAGGGCTCCTTAAGTTGCCTTTCTAATAAATGTAAGGAATCTAGGTTGATTTTAGGGATTTTGGAGGATATTTGGGAAGGGTTTGGCTGAGCCAAATGTCTTAGGAGGTGTCCTTTCTAGAGAATAGGATGTAACCTTTTATAAGAGAGATGTTAAACTGCATCTTCGTCCTACAAGATGATAAACTACAAAATGGTCCGAGATCTATGGCTTTAAACTAAGATCTCCCCCCGTCCTTACTGCAAGATGTTAAACTGCAAGCTAGTCAGGCCTTCTTGAAAGAGGCTCAGCCTTAGGCCCCTTGGCCTCCTCGGGCCCCCGGCCCCCCGTCCTTACTGCAAGACATTAAACTGCAATCCAGTCAGGCCTTCCTAACCGAGGCTCAGCCTCAGGACCCTTGGCCTCCTTAGGCCCCGGCCCCCCGTCCATACTGCAAGACATTAAACTGAAAGCCAATCATGCCTTCCTGACCGAGGCTCAGCCTCAGGCCCCTTGGCCTCCTCTGGCCCCCAGCCCCCCGTCCTTACTGCAAGACATTAAACTGCAAGCTAGTCAGGGATTCCTGACCGAGGCTCAGCCTCAGGCCCCTTGGCCACCTCGGGCCCCCGTCCCTCCATCCTCACTACAAGACGTTAAACTGTAATCCAGTCATGCCTTCTTGACCGAGGCTCAGCCTCATGCCCCTTGGCCTCCTCGGGCCCCCGGCCCCCCGGCCTTACTGTAAGACGTTAAACTGCAAGCCATTCATACCTTCCTGACCAAGTCTCAGCCTCAATCCCCTTGGCCAACTTGGGACCCTGGCCCCCTGTCTTCACCGCGAGACATTAAACCGCAAGCTGGTCAGGTCTCCCTGACCGCGGTCCGGCCTCAGGCCCCTTGGTTTTCCCCGACTTACCCTCTTGTGGGATTGTACGGTATGGTGTGGGACTACGTCCTCATTCACGTAGGATTACTTGTCGTACCTTACATATCCCCAAAAGAGATGTGTCCTCGTCCCGCATGACATTGAACTGCATCATCAGAACAACGTGTGGATTGATTCCCATCTTGATGGGATACGTAGGAATTCTCGGACGCCTCGTCTTAAGCCCAGCCCCAAGATTTTCTCTTCCACTATCCCCCCTCTAGAAATAGTTTCCTTGGAGGATCTTTGTGTAGAGGTGGGTAGGCATTCTTAGCCCCGGTCATACAACCCTGCTCACACAAGGATTTTATGGGTCGCACCATGCGCCCACTCCCGTTCATCTATCCCCCAACGTCTTCACCGCATGACGCTAAACTGCATAGCCTTCAAGAACTAAATATGTCTTGATTCCCATCCTAATGGGATATGTAGGAACGTCCGGAAATTATGTCTGTTGGGCCAGCCCAAAAGCCAAAATCGTCCCCTCGGGTCAAGACATATGGCAGGGTGCACACATTTGCCTCAACTCACATCGAGCAAGCCTCGACCCGGTTGCACATCCCCCTGGAGATGTTTTCATCTTTCGTGGATGGATACAACTATGCTTCACCCACTCCTTGACTGGGATTCCAAAATTTTTTCACACCCGGAGGGACCCCCAAGAACGGCCTGGATACTACGCGCAAGGGCTCTCCTACCGATACGGGCCAACGCCCCCAAGGGTTTTCAAGAAACAAGCTGATACCAGTCCCGCGTTGCAAATTTGGTCAACGGTCGGCGCTCATTTGTTGCTCCCATATGAGGTCACCATAGGAACTCTGTGTTTAGAACATGGTCAACAGTGCCCTAGATCTTCGGGTCCACCCCGAGATATCCCAAACATTGAGTGCAGTGATTCTTTATACCCCATCCCGAAGTGACAAACTTCCCCGAGGGTGGTGCTAGCGATCGGGCCCACGACCCCGATTCCCCCATAGGGGTGTACGGTGTGGTGTGGGACTATGTCCTCACAAACGTAGGGATCATGTACCATGTCGTACACCTTCCCTTACGAGGCCCAGCCTCAGGCCCCTTGGCCTCCTCGGGTCCCCGGCCCCCATCCTCATGTAAGACGTTAAACTGCAAACCTGTCATGCCTTCCTGACTGATGCCTGTCCTTAGGCCCCTTGGCCTCCTCCGGTCCCCAACCCTCATCCTCATTGCAAGATGTTAAACTTCCAGAAGGTCAGGCATCCCTGACCAATGCCTAACCATCAGGCCCCTTGGCCTTTCCGGGCCCCGGCCCAGGTCCTCTCCTATAGGAGTGTATGGTGTGTTGTGAGATAATTTCCTCATTCACGTCGGTTTATTCACCGTACAGTACACCTCATTTGTTTGGGGGTATATTACTCCCCCACCCGCTCATCCTGTATTATGTTAAACTACATCTAGATAACTACATGTGGCTTGATTCCCATACTCACGGGATACGTAGGACCACCTGAATGTCTAGGATTCGGGTCCAGCCCCATCTCTCGGGAATCTTCATCCCATCTTGGCCCCTTGGCCTACCATTCTACCACTAGAGGATTACATTGTATGGTATGGGATTATGTCCTAATTCACGTCGGTCTCTTAATGACCACGCCATGTATCTCTCCCTCCTGAGTTGTTTCGTCGATCCCTTTTCAGCGGTTCACCAATGTGCCTAAGAGTACTCTGGTTTATTACCTGGAATGCCAAGATATACTCGGACACGTCCTCACCCGCTTTCTAGTCTTTTTGTGTCCCTGCATTAGGGCTTCCATCATCTTTCACACCCAGAGGGACCCCCATGAATGACCTGGATTCTATGCCCAAGGGCTTTCCTACCGTTACGGGCCAACGCCCCTGAGGGTTTTGGACAACAAATCGACAAAATCATGCATTGCGAATATGGTCAGCGGTCGATGCTCGTTTGTTGTTCCCACCTTAGGATAACACGATATGGACTCTGTGTTTCCACCATGGTTAACAGTTTTCCTCTCTGGCCACGCCAATCCCTTAAGCCCAAAATGTCGGGTACACAATTCACACCCTTCATCACTTCATCATGCCCAAGTAGAGTCTCAGAACTCTTGGTACTTTTCCTCCATGCACGTCTGCATTTTGGGGAAACAAGCCTTGTCGGAGGTGTCCTTCGGGGCTCTCTACCAACTCCCCTCTGATGGACGCCCCAAGTATTGCAATAAAGATATGCCCCACTGTTTCCCACACCGAGATTAACTCACGTGGGCTTAGGGATTGGGTTGACGTCTGCGCTAACTTGGGAGGTTGTTATCATTCATGGTCCGAGCTCTAAGACCATAAACTAAGATCCATCTGAATCTACGTGAAGCTTGATTCCCATCCTCATGGGATACGTAGGACTGCCCAGACCCCCTATCATCGGGTACCGCCCATTTGGGGAGCCAGTTTCTCCCCCTTGTTACACCTCTTACCTCTATATAGGCCCCTTGACCTAAGGTCTCCCTCTCAGAGTGGCGTACAATGTGATGTGGGATCATGTCTCCATAAATTGTGTTTTATAACACTACGTACGTTCCCTGCCTAGCAATGTCTCTGCTACGTCTGCTCTGCATGACGATAAAATGCATGCTTGGTCCAATCATTCGACCCTAAACTATGAAATTATCGTCCTGACCGCACGACGAAAAACGACACTGCATTGTGGTGACCTCGTTCTAGAGGACATCACGTTGGGTATTGGTCATGTTCGATGCCATTTTTCAATGCCTATCATGGCTTGATCCTTGTGGAGACACCACGTCCTACTACCCTAGGCCTGTCGCTTCACAAAAAAACCACTCACCTTAAAGAACAAACAAGATTTATCAAATTCCACTTATTTTTAGTGCAAGGGCCACGACTGCACTCCCCTTTTCCCCCGGCACTGGTATCTTACCATGTCACCTTTAAGAACTATGTGTGTCTTGATTCTCATCCTCATGAGATACGTAGAAGCACCCAGGCACTTCCCCGCGGGCCCAGCCTATCCTTTGTGTTTGGTCCCTCAACTTGAGCATTTCCCTAGAGAATGACTTGTAAGTAGGGCTTAGGTCCTCTTTTATGTCAGGTTTTGTTGTCATGTGTCCCATGCTCCCTTTACCCATTTATGGTCTAAGGTCCATCAAGAACTACATGAGGCTTGATTCTCATCCTTGTGAGATACGTAGGAGCGCCCGGGAACTTCCCTGCGGGCCCATCCTAACTTTTTCTTTCGGTCCCTTGACCAAACACCTCTCCTAAGGAGGTTGTGAGGTGTGATATGGGATTGTGTCCTCATTCACGTCAGGTTGTTCATTTCACCACACCCCCCCTATTCCCATTCACGCCAGGTGTTTGAGTTACTCCACCATGTGCCTCTAATGCCTCCTCCCATCAATGGTCCAAATTCTACGACCCTAAACTAAGATATCCCTATGGGAAAGGAATCTGCTCCCTCTATCTAATATGTCTTGTTGTCTTATTAAGATGTGTATTTGATAAAGATCCCAAAGTGTGGGATTTTCACAGGGACATCCTCCTCATTCCATGACCATGCTTCGTGAGCTCGCTATTTGGATCATCATCCTCTTCCACGTCCAAAAGGACCCTCAGACGACATGGATACTAGGATTAAGGGATCTCCGTGAATGATAGACCTAAGGGCCCTCCAATGGTTTCGGGCCAACGTCCCTACGTATATCCGAAAACATTTGTGACATTGTCCCGTGTTTCGAACATGGTCAATGGTCAACCCACATTTGTTTGTCCCCATTCTAGGCTAACTCGATATGGATGCTGGTTTTCCGCCACGGTCAACAGTTATCCTCCATCGTCATGCCGCCATCACTGTGATCTGAATCTCGAGTGCCATGATTCACACATTTCCACTTCCCCATGTTCAAGTCGAATTCCATCAGACTCGGCTCTTTCTCTCTACACATCTGCTAAATGATTGTGTTAGTGTCATTGGGCCGGTATTCATAGAGCGTCCCTTTGCCCTAACCTGCACCTTTTTGTCGGGAAATTCCCACCACTATTGCTTGTTTCCCACAATGAGCACGACTCACGTGGGCATAATAGTTTTGGCCGGATGTGTACCAACACGGTCAGTCTTCTCATCGTCCCGCATGACGTTAAACTGCACTTCCATAACTATGTATGGCTTGATTCCCATCCTCATGGGGTACGTAGGAATGCCCGACCACTCTGTTTCGGGCCCAGCCTAATTCTCACTCTTGGTCCCTCGACCTAAAGAGTTTCCTCCAGGGGTACGTGGTGTGATTTGGACTCCAAGTCTTCATTCACATCGGTTTCATGTCTACCGCACCACACGCTCCCTGGGATATTCCCTTTCATTCCACATCCTATTGTATGACGTCCAACTACAAGAGTTCATGTGTCCTCAATGCATGACACTAAACTGTGGTTCTACCCTGAGCAATCTCAGAATGCCCCATGTTAATCATGGGATGCACCAGAGCCTGTATCAGTGAAGATTTCACCTGCCAGTGTTGGTCTTTGACTGCACTGTGCTTCCAGAACTACATATGGCTTGATTTCCATCCTTATGGGATACGTAGGGAGACCCAGGCATTTCACCTAGGGTCCAGCCCCAGGAATCGTAAAATCCTGTTCCTCCCCCTGGTCAGACCCCTCATAGGAGACCGTGTAATTATGACACTGCCCTGAACAAGTTCGGAATGCCCCAAGATTACATCGGGAAGCGAAAAATCCCCTCACAAAAGAGGCCCTGTCTGAAAGAAGGAATGATCCATGATCAAACCGATGCGCCCATATGGTGTACTCCCACCACGGTGGTGTAACTACCTAAGTGTTGGATTCTGTTCAGACAAACCATCACTCCATATTCCACGCTTTTCGTGCCCCTTATTCGGACCCTCGTCCCCTTTCATATCTCGCAGGGCCCCCTAACGTCCTAGTCTCATGCCACATTGGCTCACCTACCGTCATGGGCCAACGTTCTGGAAGACTGGTCATGTTTGGAAGGACCCCCTAACAGTATTGATGTTTGACCTATGGTCCACCAACTGTCCTAGGTCAATGTCCGGAAAGATTGACCAACAATATTTGTGACAAGGTCCCGTATTTCGAACATGGTCAACGGTAGACCCTCATTTTTGTCCCCATTATAGGCTAATGCAGTAAGGATACCGATTCTCCACCATGGTTAACTAATTTCCTTTATAGTCACGCCATCCCCATAGTGTTCCGAATCTTTGATATCATAATTCACGCTTCCCGTTTCCATCTGTTCGGAACAATTTCATCGCCCCTGGCGTTGCACCGTTCGTGCATAAGAGCACGCTGAAGAAACGGTAATTCGGCTGTCCTGAAAAGTTCCTTCTCTGATCAAGCCTCTCCCATCTTTCAGAAATCCGGACTGGTAATCCGAATCCCAGATGCCCGGAGCATGGTCTCCACTCCTGTGTTAGGTGGGACGAGAGGGCAACTATCTCCTGTTTCTCACATCGGGCTCGACCCACGTGGGCTTGGGGAATTATCGCCGAACGTCCCGAAAACATTGTAGGGATGTAATAAGGTGATTCAAACAGAGGAAATTGTGCGCGCTACGGCATTCAAAACAAAGAAATAAAATTTGAAGCACGAAAGTACCAATAAAAGGATTTTGGTTTGTTACAATAATCGGTGGTTGACTCCCCCCATAGACGGGTTGACCCCGTCAAAAGAGCATTGCAGCTCCCCCACCTGTTGGTTTGTGGCATCCAAGGCTTGCTTCCACTGAATTAGCTCCCGCTCCTTCTCAGTAATGGCAGGGCGCAGTTCGTTTGCCTTGGCTTTGGCCCTCTCTACGCCAGCATGAACGGTAGCTATCTTTCCAGAGACCTGCCTCATATGCTCTTCTGCCTCTGCCAACTGGGCCTTCAACAGTGAGACCAGCTCAGATTGTGCATTATGAGAGGCTGAATGCTCATCTGCCCGGGTCTGCATCTGTTGGACCTCATCTTCAGCCTCCTGGAGCTTCATGATGTTGGTTGCCTTCCTCCTCTGCCAGCCCACGCTGAGCCCACGATCATGCTCCCAGATCTTCTCATCCATAAGATCTCAGATGAGTGTGTGAGGACGTTTGACATCCACTCCCCCAGTGCACAGTACGCGCAACCGCAAGCGGAGTCTGTCCATTTCGGCCAGGCATTGTGCTTGGGGGGTGTCCTTGATGAAGCTCGTGATTAGCTTCCATGACCGGCGGCAGACTATGCTGCTGTTTTCCTCGTCGGAGGCCGTTTCGTCCCAGTCTGCACGATTGGCAGGCTTGTATGCGGGATAAACCCACAAGAAATCCTCTACAGGATCTACATCTGGTGTTGAATCCAGTACGACATCTGGCGCCGAAGCAGGCATGACAGGACTGGGACAGACCGGTTGATCCTCTTCATCAGAGTCCACCTCGATGACCTCAGGCATGACCCTGCTGGTAGTCCCGCCGATAATGATGTGTTTTGCTTCTTGGGGAGATGGGGGGACTATCACCACCATCACCGACATGCCCCTAGGAGGGACTCCACAAGACATCCCGACTAGTCTTGCTACAACAGCCCATGCCAGTTGGATAACTGTACGACAGAGAGGGACATAAACGTTAGTTATCATAGTCTACATGCGACGATGAGGAATCCGGTAGAGGAAACTTACGGAGATCGACCTCCTGGTGCTTCTCTTGATCCGGTACTGACGGGACCCCGAGGCAAGGCCCTCCGTATACTGTTGGAAAGTCTGGGGATTCCAGAGGAGCCACCTCAGGTGCTCTGGTCCCACCAGATGCGGAACTGGACGCAACCATAGGCGCAGTTTATGAAGGTCCCGCATCATCACCCGCCGAGGGGCGAGAACGAGGTCTGTGAACAAGTTCCCCCTGCATGGCTCAAACATCGGTGAGAAGTCCATAGTGGCCCGAGAACGGATCGTAAGGAAAGAAGTTCCGAATTCTACCTCGAGAGCCTCTACAAAATCATCGGAATTTGAGCCTTGATCTCTGACCTCGCCCTCCTCCAACGGGCTCCCTCCTCCAGCCTCATCCTCTCGAGAGGAGTCCTATGATTCTTCCGGCAGGGGGAAGCGCTCCCTCAGATCCGCAGTCGATAACTGTGGGGGGACCGTTCGATTCAGCATTACCCTCACCTGGTCTGTCATTGGGCGAGGGACACCACTGGAGTGCACGTAATCCTCCAACTCGTCCATGTATTTCTCTGCCTCCGCCAGAGACTCCATGAATCCAGCCCGGACTGGGCCTATGCCTGGTAATTCCTTCCCGAGACGATTCTGGTGGGACCATTTCTCAGGTGGGATGAGAATTTCCTGTTGACATCCCAAATGTCCCAGGCTTCCAGGAAGACGGAATCCTCTGCCATGTCGATCTGATGCAGGTGCTTCCCCGAAGCCTGAGTGGATATCCTACGAAATCCCCTCAGTGGCTACCCCTACGGATGGCCCTGCTCTTCCGGAATCACCGGATCCATCGCTGCTGCCACACCCTCGGCTGGTGCGGGTCTCGCCGCCATGGCAGCCCCGCTACCGCGAGAGGCCCTAGCTGCCCTCCGACCCCGAACTCAATATAGAGGAGGCCCACCGTCACCAACCCGAATAGTTGGTTGCTTCAGCATATCCCCTGGGTAAGCAGCCTCCCAACTAATGGCATACTGCCTCACCCATCCGAAAGCAGCAGTGGATGGAGGAAATGCAATTCGCATCTTCCCATCTTCCCGTGTGAACATGAGCCACAACTGCCTCATCACACACGGGTGCTCCTCGTGACGCACCTCCAAGTAGACCGGCGGGGTCAGCCACTGGAGGAACCAGAACTGTCTTGCAAACCGATGCGGGGTGTACGGTTCATAGAGTGGCTCACGATACACTCGTGCCACCAAAACTCCACCTCGAAAGGCCATGAGGTAAGCCCGATGCTCTTCCGTTCCCCGCCCGTCGTCAGTAAGTATCCCCGTCGGCAATGGGAAGGGGTGGAAATTAAACTCATCCCCCCTCCACACCCGATTCAGCACCATCGGCACGGTTAGTTTGAACGGGAAGCTCCCGACCGCATTCAGGATGGAGGGGCGAAAATTCGATCTCGGCAGCGAAATAGGGTTTGGATACTCATAGATCTCCCTGATGTGCGTGGCGATCCACCCATATAGGACGTGGAAGGGCACGCATATCCTTGGCGGCTTCTTGCCCTTGCTAATGTGCCGTAGCATTCTGTACAGTTTGGAGAGCATTGGAATCCCCAGATTGATCGGCTACCCCATGGCCAACATGGACGCCATAATAAACAAGCTGGGTCATACCCCCATGCTTGTATCCCTCACCGGTAGGATCCAACCACAGATGAGAGCCGCGATGAACGCCGCTAGCCTAACTATCGGCTGTTGTTCAGTGCTGACACTGAAACCCCAAGTCTTCCATTGGCTTTCCTCCAAGACCCGCTAATTCGAGTGCCCCTTGCCCTGTTGGGCCAGCCTCGGACAAGTTCGAGGCCTCAGAGGGAACTCTCGATTCTATGGGAAATTCAGGAAGCACTTGAACCACCTCTTAAAGTGGACATCCCTCACTGCCTCCTTGTCCTCTCCGGGGACGAGCACCATCAGCACTGACGCCAGTCGCGGCATTTGCTCTGTATCCTCCCCCGTGCTCATGATAGAGAGGAACTCATCATACATAGCCCCCAAGATCGGAACCCCAAAAATCTGGTGGACATCCCACAGGCTGATGCCCACCTCCCCATGGTGCATGTGAAAGGTATTGGTCCTATATGACCATCTACTCAGAAATTTCGGCATCAGTTTCTTTGGTTGGTAGATGTGGAATTGGGAGGCCCATGCCGCTTCATACAACCCCACTCTCCTCAACTCGGCCCCAAACTCCTCGCATGAGGCGCCTAACCAGTAGGCCCAGGCCCAGTCATCTGTAAAGTTGTCGTCCTGGCGCATGTCCCACTTATCGGACCATCCCTTCTTCGAATCCTGCAGAGCCACCTTCAGCATGGTAAGGTAGAGAGGAGGTGACATCTCCGGTTGCAGTGGCTTCCTGCCAATATCGTTCAAATGGTTGTAGAGACAGTCAGCGGTGACAGGTGTGAAGTCCTCCTATGCATGACCATAGGCCGCCCTGGACCATTGGTGCTGGCATGGTGTACTCCTGAACCAGCAAGCTGGTTCGTCCCTAATCACCTCAGGGATGAAGATGTCATCCTTCAAACCGAAGCCCTACAATGGATGCTTCTTAAACTGTGGATAATTCTACTGTCCCTCTGATAGCAGATCTGAAAAAGAAGCGTGGTCTGAATGGCTTCAGACCATCTCCCCATGTCCTGGACAGTTGGCCATCTCATCCCGACGGGCGGCATCTGCAAGCACCCCAAATATAGCCTCTTGATGGGCCATTTCGATTCTGGCCATCAGAAATGAATTTTTTCAGAACGGATCACGAAGCTGGATTGCGAAGCCGGATCGCGAAGGTCGGTCGCGAGACCAAGCCGCGAAGTCTGGCCTAGGTCGACAAGAAGATGTTCACTTGGCGCGAACGCAGTGTCGGAGACCCACGGTTCGTAGCGAAGCATGATTCGCGGAGGGTTGTCGCGGAGTACATGGAGCTTCGTGAATTCAATAGAAGAAAAAGAC
Organism: Viscum album; assembly: GCA_963277665.1. Lineage (NCBI taxonomy): Eukaryota > Viridiplantae > Streptophyta > Magnoliopsida > Santalales > Viscaceae > Viscum > Viscum album. Next base: position 389,982,599 of record OY728134.1, on the reverse strand, counting down.
AAGGAAGTTTCATGAAGAAAAAATAGGTCGACCCTCCTATTTATAGGAGGCAGCCCCGGAGCATCGCGGCACGCCTCACCCGCGCAGAGCATCGCGGCGCGTCCAGATCCGTGGCCCCGGTCAGCACCGCAGGCCCCCTTCGCGAAGCCGCATCGTGAACCGCCGACAATTTTGGCGATTTTCCCTCAGACTTCGACCCTTCACCCTTCGCGGCTCCAAGTCTGAGGGGGGAATTTATTGGCGCCAAAATATTGCACGAAATGAAGGGACAAAAAAGAAGGCGGGCACACTGCCTTGCGAAGCACCGATGCGAAGCACTGCCGCGAAGCACCCCGAGAAGCGCGGTCTCGCGAAGCTCTACAGGCGGTAACTCTCCGCGAACGCATTTGACGTTCGCAAGCCCGCCGCGTAGCTCCGGAGGCGGTAAATCTCCGTGATCTCATTTGACGTTCACGAGCCCACCACGAAGCTCTGTAGGCGGTAACTCTCCGCGAACACATTTGACGTTCGTGAGTCCGCCGCGAAGCTCCGAAGGCGGTAACTCTTCACGGATGACATTGAAGTTCGCGAGCGCGCCGCGAGGTTCCTGAGGCGGCACGCGAGTTCTGCTTCGCGGTGCCCCTTCCCTATAAATACTGGACTCCCACTAAGTCCCGAGGATAGACAATCTGACCTTTCGGCTTCTCCTCTCCCGAATCACGAAGCACCCTTTTCCCCCAGGAATCATGAGCTCCGCGAGGTACTTCTACTTCGCGTGATGCCTTTTCTTTTTCTCGTTTTGATCCCCTCTTCCGAGAGGGATGCCCTTCGCGAAGCTCAAGGGAATTCGTGAAGGAAGGGGTTTCCCAAGGGAACCCGGGCAGCCGCGGAGTGTTTATGCTTCACGAAACACCCAACCTGTACTAGTGATCCATATGATAAGGTAGGATCGCTACACATTGCGAAGCACACTGCTTCACAGCACTCTGCTTCGCGAGGCACCTCTTCTTCGCGAGGCAGTGCTCTGCGAATACTGTTCCACTTCGCGAAGTACCCTCCACTCACACCTATGCACCATGCTAAGGCCAAGGCACTCCATTTCGCAAAGCACACTCCTTTTCTTGGCAATTCCTTTTCCCGTGCTACCCTCCAGGTTTGCAAGATGTGATTTCAAAGTCCCATGGACAATACCCCTCGTAACGTTGCTTCACCTAATGCTTCTTTGCATAGCCACACTAACGGCTATTGCTTCTTCGCATAGTCACGCTAACGTGGACCCCTCGTTGGTTCACTCCACAACCCCCCTTGACCATGGCCTTACTAGTACCTTCCCCCCTCTAAGGAGAAAATGGTACCAGTTATTTAAGTCCTAGGGGTGTGGAGTGAACCCACCTCGTCCGAGCTGCAGGACTTTAAACTTCCAAGCATTACATCTTCAACACATGACGTTAAACTATGACCCGACCTCGTGCCTCTCACGAAGGGTCCACCCAGATCAAACATTTTTTACGCCACTCGTCTCCACAGGAGTGGAATCACCCATCCACAAGGGATGATATCCTCCTTATTGGAGTGGCGTATGTTCTCAGGAGAAGGGAGACCCTAGTTCCCCAACGGATGGCTGCACCCCTGCATCTCCGTACTTCCCCACTACCAAGGTATGTTGAGGGTGTGATAGGGAACAAGGCACCTCCTATTATTGGTCCCAAATCCCTCTTTCACTGCGCTTTGTCTCAGTCCGGGCCTCCATCCTAGAGTAAGTACCAGCACCATGGGCCGCCTAAAGCGTAAGTCTCTCTTCGCTTCTCACGGACGCACCCTTCGCGACGTGATCATCAGGTCCTTGCATCCTCTTGTTTCTCACACCGAGAATGACTCACGTGGGCTTAGAGTAAGCATCGGCCATGGAAATTCCCTCATCCAAAATGACGTTAAACTGCATGCCCTCGTCCAGCAAGACGTTAAACTGTATGAATTTTTCCCGCATGACATTAAAATGTACACCCATTTGAACTACGAGGTCTTTGATCCATGCCAAGGCATGGTATGTAGGAAGCCTTCCTGAGGTTCAAGCCCACCCATCATCCAATTTACGTCAAGTTCTACCTTCGTCCAACATGACGTTAAACTGCATTCCAGTCCGACGGTAAGCCGTTGTAACCAACCCGAACTACGAGGACATGGATCCGTGTCAAGGCAAGGTACGTAGGAAGCCTTCCTGAGGTTCAAGCCCAACAATCATTGGCGCAGAATTTCTCCTTGTCGGTCTGCCAAGCCCCCCATTTTCACCCGAACTACGAGGACTTTGATCCATTCCAAGGTGTGGTACGTAGGAACCCTCCCAGAGGTTCATGACCATCTCTCATCGGACCAAGGTCCCTCATTTATGTTGGTTCACCGACACCCACTGCTCGTCGTTTATTCACGTCAGGGTTCACTACCGTCCCGCATGATGTTAAACTGTATTCCATCAATCCTTTGAACTACGAGTACTTTGATCCATGTCAAGGCATGGTACGTAGGAAACCTTCCCAAGGTTCAAGCCCACCACAGGTGGACCCACGAGTCTACTTTCATGTCGGTTCACCAATGAAACCCTTTGATGTACGAGGTCTTTGATCCATGTCAAGGCATGGTATATAGAAAGCCTCCCTGAGGTTCAAGCCCATCTCTCATCGGACCAATGTACACCTTCACGTTGGTTTCCTGACGCATCGGACCAAGGTCCACCTTTACGTTGGTTCACTGACGACATCTATCGGGCCAATGTCCACCTTCACATCGGTTCGCCAACGAAGCCCCTATGAACTATGTGGTCTTTGATCCATGTCACGACATGGTACGTAGGAAGACTCCATGAGGTCCAAGACCACCACCATTAGGACCCTCCAAGTTCTCCCCATTCACGTCAGTTCGCTGATGATGCCCATCGTACCAAGGTCCACCCTCATGCCAGTTCACCGGCACCATCCCGAACTATGCGGACTTCGATTCCCTGCCACGAGGATACTTAAGAAGCCCCTTCAAGGCTCAAGCCCAACTTCACCATTTCCCTTGCGATGGTTCCTTTCCATTCCCCCTTCCACTTCATTCGTCTATCCATTATTCACCTTGATTCTTTCCTGGATCGTCATATCCCGGTGAGACCATGTCGGTACGCTCCTCTTCACAGCTGACCATGGGGTGGTCCCGGTATCGGCACCCCTTCAAGGGAAATCCCTCAATCCAATCTATTCTAGATAATGCTCCTATCGGGCTGATCCGTCTCCGCTGGACGTTAAACTCGCGGCGTACCCTACATTAAACACGGGAAGCTGAGGAAAACCTCATTTATGTGTCTATGGCATATAATTCACCACGCTCGATGTGGGATGCCTCAGGCTTCCACACCATCGAGAAGCCCTTTGACCAGGGATAATAGACAGACATGCCAGGTTCCCTAGCATCCATACACGCTACTGATGCCTCAACGCGACTAATCCCCCGACTGAAGGTTGCTGCCCTGACCGGACCCTTTGGAATGTCCCGACAGAAGCAGTGTAATTAACCGGTGTCCATGGAAACATGGCACTAGGAAGAGTTTCACGAACAACGTATTAAATCTATGAGGGAGACCCGGACTAGGTGACGAGTTCTGAGGAGAAATCCACAGAAGGAAGAACCGAAATCCCATCATCCCGTTTCGATCAAGGAGCAGACGTCCCTGAATAAGGAACGAATGCCGCCCGCCTTTGGAAAGCGGGAATGCGGGGAAACAACAGCGCATCCTCCAAGGACGGATGCGAGTGCCCCAGCGAAAGTTTCCGAAACAACATCATTAGGAGAAAAAAAACTATAATCTAGATGTGCACAATTCCCACAAAAATTTATTTTAGAAACTTTGATATATGTTATTTTTTTACAATATATAAACCTTAACCCTATATCTTTAGTGATATCAATAATTTGAAATCACATGTATTTCATGTGAGTCCAGTGTGAAAAGAATGATACATGTATACATATAACTTTCCTATGGGATGAGATAAAAAATCATAAATCATAAATACACAAAATTAAGTGAATCAAAGGAAGTCAAAGAATAAAACTATAAAATATAAATCCAATAAAAGAAATCACATACCACTAATACCCTATAATTCCCTTTACAAAATTTTACCTAGGATGCACCAGTTTGATATCCATCACATGTCCCCAAATATTGATATAACACTTGTCTTCGATCTCCATAAATATAAAAAAGTCATATTGAATCTATAATACATGGCATGTAAATTAATTGATACCATCTTTTAGTGTCCCTAACTCTGTTCACTATATGGTAACTAGATTAGGATGCAATGAGACCTTATGAAAACATCCAATTATTCCATAGGTAGCTAACTAGAAGTAGATTTTTAAAGTGATACCATGTAGAAAAAACACCCCATATTATAGTGATAAATTAGGGTATAATTAACCAAAATACATTGATAATAATCCATTATTTTTTTGGACAAAAAAACATGATATTCTATATCAAATGTAAATATGGAATCAAGAATTCATACAAACTCACATTCATGCTAGAATAAAACCAATCACTCTATAGGATGATGAAATGTACAATGTAAATAAATAATTAAATACCGGAATCTCTACTCTATCTTAGATCCATACATCATCCATGTCCTTATTCTATCAAAACTATCTTACTGAATGAGGCAAACCTAAGACTCTACCATACATAAAATTATAACTATTGATGTATTCTCGGATGACCCAGTTCCATGGCCTCCTAAATAGGGTTTGAGTATAACATAGTATGCCACAACTAACCCAATCCAATATATAATCAATAAATTCATTTTATGCTCATATAACATGATTATAAATATAAATAAATACAATTTTTAAATATATATAAAATATCCATTATTTATATTGTGGTTCTAACGTTAAATCCATGATCAATTATACCTACATCTTATAGATTCACAATGTCTTTAATCTTGTCATAGGATCATGCCAAACAATATTAAGAGAACGTCCTATTATAAGAAGTAATTCATTATCAATGTAATTTCATAAGGATCAATTAATGATTCATATGAACATTTCATATTTAAAATAATAATGTCAAGTATTAGTGTCAATTAATAGTCGGATACCCTAGGAAATAAATGTATTACGCTTCATTGTCTATTAAATGGAGCAAGTCTAAGGAAATAGTATATAGGTTAATGCCGAATCTCAGCATCCAATGCATTCTATAGAGACCGAAATCCTAATCCAATGGTGGATACCCTATGAAATTCATGTATCCACATAGGAATAGTCCAATGATAAATTACAAGGATGTCAAATAACATCAATCTTAATATCTATATCCAACGAGCAGGTCATTGGAATACCATATTTATCAATACATCTCCTTAGTCATTTCAACCCATACAAATCATCTCATTTTATGCATCATGATATGGTTATAAATTTTCCAGAACACATTTACTAGATTATGTTGAGCCTCTAAACTACATGACCTATCACAATAAAATCCAAAAAATGCAAGTATCTTCAATTTGAGTTATAATGTGACACCTGCAATCATTACTATACATTGCGGTACGAACCCTCTTAGGGATTATTATATCTCTAGGGCACCCATTGAGGTCCCATAAGTCCCATAATTATTTGTTCACCCAACATTGGTTATATAATCCCCTTATCATCTCTTGGGTACAAATATATCACTCATAGGTTATAGAAGCCCTTTAATTCCTCATAATCATATAATGACCTCACCAGCCTTATAGAACAAGCCTCATCGACATTAGTCTCAAGTGATGAAATAATGATTGATCTTGTTTCCCAGGTCATCTTAGGTCAGCCAACTCACACAAAATATCAATATATGACCTATGTATTACCAACCTAGGTACTAAATCTCATTAATGGAGGAAAACATTCCACATTCTCCACATAACTAGCGTAATGTATTTAATGAATATCATGTTTCACACATTCCTAGTCCCTATGAAATCATTCTTAATGCATAAATTACCTCAACCTAAAAGTTTCTAAGGTTACCGATCAAATGCTCTACTACCTATTTTTGGTTTATTTAATTTAATTGGAACCATTTTAGGTCAATGTGTCACAGATCATGCATGTGTGAACATGGCATCAACTATCAGTGGTTAAGGCAACAATTTAGTGCACAACGACCACCATGGCCTTAACATGTTTTCAACTCTCAATGTAGTAATCAAATTTTAATTAATAAATTTATATAATTTTAATAGGTTCAAATCATTTTATGGTTAGAAATAAAATATAACATTCCACATAAATCATGTATTATATGATATAGAAAATTTATAAAGGCCACCAACCTAAATTCAATGATATTCCCACTTATGCACATCTTGATAACTCTCACCTGATCATATCCATGTCTAACAAGACATTACCTTTCATAAAATGGCCTATATCATTCCAAATAAAAATTAATTCTAATTAAATTATAATTAATTAAACATATCATCTATATTTTAAAAAATAATTACAATAACTAAAAATTCCAAATGGCTTACCAGATGTCCTTGTCATATCGTGATAGTGACAACCAGCCATGGAAGGTCCATGGAGTACCATTGAAACCACCCACAGATTAATAGTTATCATTTAGGACCAATTCCAAATAAAGTCATTTAATTTTGGGAAAATACACACGAAAAATATAGGGAATTAATACCTATTATAAAATGTCATGTGATGATTTAAAAACATTTTATTGAAATTTACACTATCTAGACCAAAAAAATTCTCCACCATAGTGTTGTGATTTAACAATGATTCTATATAATCATCAAAAAAACCCCTACCTGGTTCTCATGAAATTAGAAAGGTATAATAAATTAGAGAAGAAGAGGAATTAAGGGGGAGCATCTCACCTTGAATCTATGAAAAATATTCATTAAGAATCCAACTTGATAAAAAGGGTACCAAGAGAGGAAGGAAGAGAACCATATGTAAATATCCATTTTTTGGTCAACCTAGAATAATGGTACCCAATAGGTTCTGAAAAAATGAACCTTTAGGATATTATAATAAAGATGTAAAAATCATCCATCACTGGTTCACAACTTGAAGAGATGTTTTCACCATGAATCATCTTCCAAGAAGAGTGAAGTACACTTTATTGAGACATTCATTGAGTGAACAGTAAATTAATTCTATCAATACCTCTGGGAAATGATATTCTCTCTAGGCTGCATCATTCACCTCATGAATGGACCAAATGAATGGTTATTCATGACATGAATTGTAATCGTTTCATTGTGAATCATCCCTTGATATATCATTTATCATCCCACACTGAGTTCACTACACCAATGTCCACCCAAACACCTGATGCACCCACTAAATAATTCAAAAAATAACTTTGAAGGATACACAACGATTTGGATCCCCAATATAAGTCTTGATTATCAAATAAAAATCATCAAAAAATCAAAAAATCAAAATTTATTCTATGTTTCACAACCCTTTACAAACATATTATTTCAAAAATGACTTATTTATGCTCATTTTATTTATTATACTTTGTGTTCAATACCACATTCCTTCTCCACTCTTTATTATCCTTTTTAATAAAAGATGAATGTGGGAATCAATATCAGAATTTTTTCGCAACAAGGATTATCTCCCTAATAATATAGAGAGTGATACATTTAAAACCCTTGTATTGTGTGTGCTATTTTTTATTATATATCTCATCATTCAATAATTTCATTCAAGATACATTCATTCTAATTTATTTAAATAAAAATGCATTTTAAATTCATTTTCTTGTTTGATACTGATTTACCCACTCAAAGGTCATTCACTCTCAATTAGTCCTTTCGCATGGTATTAGAGAACACTATTTCATTGATTATATTAATTGAATATTTCATATACATTAACATTATATATATAATATTGGAATTATAAAATTCTATTTTTTGGTTATATTGTTGAGGTTCTAGGTAATTTCCCTTGTATTTTTTATTTTTTAATATATTTTTAACAAAAATATCTATAGAGATCCAGAATACATTCAATAATAATGGATTTATATTTTTCAATTGAAAGGTATTCCATATATTAATGGAAATAGTTGTTCTTTATCTTCTTTTACATAGATTATATTATCTTGATATCACTGGGAATTTTGAATATATTTGAAAATATAGGATAACATACACATTTCTTAAAATAAGAACATTTATACTGAGGTGAGAGTGTGTAATGTGTTTTTTATCCCTCATAGGATGCGATTTTACATGGTTTTTTGGGTAAGATAATTAATATAATATATATAAAAAATAATGATATCCATGAGGAAGATAAGGAATGATCTCTAATTGTGGGTAAAACTTATGATTATACTCTTTATATGGTAAAAATTATATAAATGATTCGAATATTTCTTATGATATGTGATTAGTGGAATTAAAATAATTTAAAAATTGAACATAATTTTCCATTTCTAAATATAAATCATGTGGAAAATGATTATAAAAAATTTAAATATGATGTTTTCTTGATGGGATTGTTTTAAATCACGAAATATTAATAAGGTTCTTTATGTGATTAAATAAGAAATACTATTATGGTATTAGAATTTTTAAAATATTTTATGGAGTATTTAATTAATGAATGTAAATATGGATTTTTAACACCACTATATTTAATTATAAACTTCTTTTTAAATTATTCAATGGATTGCATTGTACATAACCCCGAGTTCAAGCACACCATGACCTATCACTTTAGAAAGACGTTATGAAGGGTATTATCCGAATTTTAAAATTTAATAAATATTATTTTTCAAAATTGGATTCATTTTTAAATTCTAAATATAAAAATTATATTTGGGTGAAATTTGGTATTTTTCAAAAAAAGTTTTAATTTATAATGAAATTTGAAAAATAATGCATTTTAATTCAAAACATCTTTTTCATCTAATTTTTTTATATAATTATATTATGTTTTTAAATGGTTTTAATGTTTTATTTGATATTTTTTTACCATTTAATCCAATTTTTGTCATTAAATGTAATTTCAAATTTAAATCAGACATTAAAACATATTAATATTTTGATAGTTATACTTTTTAAAAACCTGTTTTCTCATTTTGACTCATGAATTAATGTTAAATTAATTTCTGCCATTTTTTTTGAATTTGGAAAATTTTATTCCATATATGATATCATAAGGTCGAAATTATTTGAACAATTCTATTTTATTATAGGACATTATGAATAGTAGCTTCAATAATTATTTTTAACCATGGTTAAAGGGTAAATAAGGTAAATAAGGTTAAAAATAATATAAAACTATCATAATAAATTTTCTAATCTTATTGTAAGAGTCATAGGAAACCTAAAAAATACATAAAGCCTTATTTTTGGCTTTTGGGTGCCAGTTGGGTGTGATAATCACATTTTATAATATTTAATTTAATGTAATGATAATTATAACATATACATATATCTATTTACAAAAATAATTTTAATAAGGGAATATATAATTGATATTTTTGACTATAACTAGTCATTTTAAATCTAAAAATATTTCCCATATCATGGAATTTTATTTATAATTTTTAGACATTAGATAAATAGATTTTTCTATGACACAATAATGATGTAGTTATTGCCCTATTAATGAAGGATTGTAATAAATGATATAATAAATATTAAAATAAATATAATTTTAAGTCTTTTTGAAAAAAACTAATTTTTTGAAGGACAATGAATTGTTATATTTGAGTTTTTGATTTTTTAATGTAATTATTTATTTAAGATTTTAACAAAAACAACTTACATAATAGTGTCAAAATTTAAATAAATGAGTTTTTATTACAAATATTATTTTATTAAATGATATAATGTTCATAAACATCTAGCATTCATTAAAATTAATTAACTAATGTTACAAATTTCATTAATGATCTACATGAGGTTATCTTGTCATTTTATAGTAACTATAATAACTAGGTAGTGTAAAAATACAAGCAGACATAGTAAATCCTTAATTATTTAACTAAGGGTTAAATATAAATGATAATGTTATATTTATAAACTAAAAATGTCTAAAAACTATTTTTTGAGAGAATATCAACTATCCCTCATATTATTCCTCAAATATATGACTTTTGATCCATTATGAACCGAAAATAAATTTATAATAAATTAATATTTTAAGATCATCCAAAAGTTCTCATCACCTCTTTTATAAAAGGTCACTTCTCATTATCTTTAGTTCACACCTCAAAATCCATTTTATCATCCAATACCTATACATATCCACTCCCACCAATCCTTAATTCATCCTAAAAGGAATCTTTTTGGGAATAAAGGCAACTTAAGGTGTCTCTTTTTGCAAATAAAATGCAGATAACCAAAAAAGAGGTAATCATTTTATCAGACTCTTTCAATGTTCTCTCTTCTTCTAATTCTGTTTAATAAGTTGTTACCATAATAAAATAATAAATAAATAATCTAATATATATTCTGATATGTTTTTATGATTATGGGACAACCATATTCCTCATTTTTCCCATCCAACTAAAAATAATATGACCATTGGTGCGTACGTACAACTTACCATCTCCGCACCGTGGAGTAAATTATTTTCCATCTAAACATTATTTTGATGAGTATATTAATGAATATAAAAAATTTAAACAATAAATATAACACTATATTTTATATTTACAATTAATATTCCCCCCATTATATTCAATTTAAGAATTACGTAAATGATATCATCGCCCGTGCGTACGTATGACTTACTGTCTCTACGACGCAAGGAGATTCATCTTCCACATTCACCATCAAAGAATGATTATTAAAAAATATATACTATGAATAATTATTAAATTAATGACATAATAATTCTACATAAATAATATATATATATATATATATATATATATTTATATATATGTAAATATATGTCATTCAGTTACTTCCATTCAATACGATAAGAAAACAGAAACAACGTTCATGCGTTCGTACGACCTACCATATCCATGAAAAGTGTATTCCATTTAATATATCTATATAATATACGAATATTTATATTATGAATATATTATATATATATATATATATTCTATAGGTAATTAAATCATGATCTAATTAATTTGATCAAGAATAACAAGTTAAAATGTGTATGATAAACAAAGATATTATTATCTGAAATTTTTCATTAGCATGGAATTGTTAATAAAAGGGTAATATAAATTCAAAAAATAATCAATAATTATATCATAATAATAATTATTATTTTAATATAAGTTAATAATATTTTTAAAACCTATATACAAGGGTTTTGGACATCTACCGAGAGTATCTGACTTATGGTAAGGGATTTCATCTCTATTTAATTTTATTGAGGCATATTACAATGTTAAGAATTGACATAAATTTATAATATATATATTATACCTATTGATTTGTTATCATGAATATCTTTATTTTCATGATATTATATTATTTCCTTCATGTTAATTATTGATAGATTCATATTTATCATTCAATATGGTTATCTGATAAGGCATATTATTTATTTTGGTTATTCAATATGATAAATACATTAGGATGGTACTGACGGGTGGTTACCGAACATTATAGAGCTCCTCGATGCACCAAAAGGTTCTCATGAGATGAATAAGTTGATCAAATGGGTTTCCATCCAATGTTTTAATCCGTCTTGGTAAAGGTCTTCACAATAACAAGTTTTCATATTCCTGAGACATGATGTCCTTAAATAAAGTATTTCCCTAATTTAATTTCAATAATTATTTATCCATGTAATTTCATGTCAAAACATATATGGATGTTTTTATCATAATTTATTGATTAATGGCATGTGTTTCTTTTTCATGCATTCCATATTATTTATTCCTTATATTTTTATTTAAATGGAAAGCTCACTTATTTACCTTTCCATGTATATTGACTCATAATTATTTCCATTATATTTACACTCACTATTAATTTTAGGTCACCCATATCATGTTTCATTACATAGGTTATTCATAAGGGAACCTTGAATAAGTTTTCAATAATTATATTTATTTCAGTTTATTATTTTTTATGTTTATTTTTATTTCCCAATTTATTATGAGATCATATATGTTATCTATGTTTCCATGACTATTAAACTATACGGTCCTTCATGATATACATATTTTTAATAATGACAATGAAATGTAAAATTTCACCAGCTTTAGGTTATCTTAGGTCAGAGTGTTATAGGATTTCAATTTATAATTTAAGATATATGAAAAATATTCACTCATAGTGATTATTTATATTGATGAAATTATTTTTCCCAAAAATAATGTAGAATCATGTATGCAATTTTATTCCTAAATGGGAAATATTTATGATATTTCATTGATTGGGGATATAATATTAATCATCAGTATTTAAGACATAATCCCAATATTTTATGTATTTATCTCATGTTTATTGATTTTATAAAGAAGTATGGAATGAAATAATAGAGATGACTAACTACTATAATAGAACTTCACACCATGTTTTTTACTGATGAATGTGGAATTATTTTTTATGAAACATTGTTTTCGAGACATATTTTTTGCATACTCAATTTGAAAATTTCTACACCACACATCAGATTAGTGGTCAATTTTGAATTCAAATCATAATCAATCCAAATTAATCAGATCTTTTACTAAAGAAATAAATCTTATTGTATTTGAGAGGGACTATAGATTTTATCCATCGTATAAAAAAACATCACATAATTTTTATATTTAATTTGATATGGATTGTAAAGATGATGGTAAGAGTAATTCTAAAGGTGTATTCCTGATGTAAGGTGTATTGCTTCTCACTTAAAAGAGATTTGATTACTATTAGTAAAATATATGTTGAGTATATTGGACAATCTAAAAAATTCAAATTATATGGCTGATGTTATAACTTGAATATATGAGGGGGAACATCTAATATCCATTGAATATTGGGTGTGATAATCAATTTTCAATCAACATGAAAAATAATTCAATATTAACTTAATGATAAAAACCCATTAATATCATGTACCACTTCACCATGTTGAAGGTCTAACATTCTAGGATTCCATTAGACTATGTTTTAACAATGAATCATGTGGTATATTCCATGTGAAATCCCCTAATAAAGAATACATTCTTGAAATTATTTGTGCATTTCAGAGTATGTTATCTTATAAAATCATCAAAGGTATTATTATTTATTTCCTATCATTCATTCATTTAAATTGTTTATAATGGGTGATAATATGGAGGAAAACTTCTTATAAATGGTTATATGGTCATGTTTCATTTTAATGGTGACCAAGGGTATGAATTGAAAAAATTTCTTACATAAAGGGGGAGATATGATATGTTGAATAATTATTCATTGTTAAGAACCATTGTTATGTTTTTAATATTTCCAATTACTCAAATGGGGGGAATTTAAGAGACCTAATGGGTAATTGAATAAAACCATAATGATTGTGGAATTTGATGAGATATACGTTGAAGGGACCTTATATAGATGATTGAAAAAAGGGTAACTATGATTTTATCATATAATATATGGTTAATATAACACTATTCTTATAATGTGGGTTGGATTTCTCTTACAAACAACATTTTATCCTATAGTGTGGAGTTTATATAACATACACATAAGAATAATGATAATATATTTTTATTGATACAATTAATTCATGATCCATGAATTTATTTTCATGTTTTACATTGTTAAAAAAATTCATGGATGATTTGTATGATATTTATTTAAAAATGGGACATAAAAGAATAAATAATTGTAAGGGAAAAAAACTATGGCATGTCGTGTTGTGTGTCCTGTAGGTATGTTCATCATAATTGATATTATTTACTTCTTACATAGAAAAGTACTCTGAAATATCATCTAATATTCCACAGAGGTGTTAAATTAGCTAAAAATTTTACTCATACATATAAGGTCATGTCATAACCTGAGTTATATTACAGGAAGATGTTATAGAAGTATTATAGTGATATAGGTTCACTATGAGGTGGCCTCATAATATTTGTATATTTATTGATCTAATGGAGTTAAATGTATTCAAATTATAATATATTTAATCATGTCTCAATTTTGGTGTTCACACTTAAAAGGGTTTTGTTGTGGAATTATTCATAGCACAAAAAATGAGGAGAAAAAGTGACAACTTGCAAAAATTTAATTTTTTGGATATGAAAATCCTACTGTAGCCCTAAAAATTACACCATAATATTTAATCAATCTAAAAATATGTATTGATTCACATAAATAACTGGGTGAGGGAATTTTAGTATAATTATACATCCATTCCATGGATTATTCTAGATAAATTCGGTTGTGATTAAGGATGATAATAATGGCGAGGACATGATCCAAATTCTAGAGGTTTTTGAGGCCAAGAAGATAATATTAATCATCTAATCATTGCTATTATTTATTTATTATAATTGTATTTACGTTTTCTATTATTATCCATTAATTTTTATTATTAATAATAAGTTAATCGTGTGGGAAAAATCATTATATCCATTAAAAATCTAGGATTATCCATTTGTTAAAAACGATGTGTGAACCTTCATAAACCCTTGTGTCGTGTCTGTTATTTATTTAATAATTTCTATTCATCATATTGTTTTTTGAAATCCCATCATATAAAATGATCTATTGAAAATGATTTTAAGAGTTATAGTTTTGGTGACAACTAATTTTCCATGTTCTCTTGGTTAATTCACCCTCTACTTGCCCATTGAACATCACTATAAGATTTAGTTCAAATCAAAATATGGATGAAAATTAGAATAGTAATTTTTAATTTATTAATGTAAAATCATTATCCACATGAAATATAATGTGTTATATACAAACATGAAAAGATTCTAATCCTTAAGTGGTGAATTTAATCAACCCATGATTTATGTTTTAGTGATCAATATTCAACCTATAATTCGTGAATATTTAATATTAAATTCATATAATAATGTATTAAATGAAAACTATCATTAAAAATTTAATATATTTATACTATTCATATAACATCCTTTAGACTGAGTTAATTAGGGTGTGGTTGGATATGATGATGGTCATGCCATTAGTTGAGGTTTAATGGACATTATATTGGTCCTCTCATTTGAAAAATAAATCATTTCTTGTATTGATTGATAAACACCAAGGATGATTATATCTATACATGAATATGTTACATATTAAATGTCATATCTATTTGGATGATGTTAAGGTACTAAAATAATCCACATGGTTCAATGACATGAGATATGTTCATCCATATTGTCTATTTATACATGAAGTGATGATAACATATGATTAGGATATGAAGTATTGATATACCTTATTTCTTTTGTTCACAAAATTTCCTAGAAAAATAGATTATATGATTATGCATACATGTATTTGATACAACTAGTGAAAACAAGTTTTTAGATACTTTTTTATGACAGAGATCATTCCAGATCCCTTGTAATTTCGGTTAAAAATGATTTTAAAAATACCTCTATTTGATTAAAATTTTAGATTTTAGAATTCATAACTGTTTTGCAATCCATAAAATCTCATCAGGTTATATTTTTTTGTTTGTTTATTTGATATTTTTATACCCACTATGGTATTTAGTTATATATAACTTAAGAGGGGGGCGATGATGGTAGAAAATCATTCAAAATTTTAAACATAAACCTCAAACTCTCACTCCCTTTTTATTTTAACCTCAAGAATAATAGGAACACTCTTTTTTTATTCATTTTAGAAATGATTTAATTAAAATATATCAAAAAGTAAATAATTCACAGAAGGCATAATAATTTTTCATCGTTCATCCAAATTGGGCTAATACTTATAGAATACAATGATAATGTTCCAATGAATAAAATTCCACAAAACACATTCTTATATAAAATGTTTTAATTGGACCCACTATCCCAAATATTTTATTGCGAGTACATGGGTTCACTCCCATTATTTTATTAATAGACCAGACAATACCACACAATGGCCTCTCTATTCCCCCCCCCCCCCTTAACTCACAACTCAAAGAGGGATATCTATTAAAAATATAGGGCAAGAAAAGACTTATATAAATTCAATGTTGCATTAATTATGCATGTGTTCTCATTGATCTCCACTTTATGCCACTACATATACAATCATTGATATTCTTTTTAATATAATGTTAACTTTCTCTAATAATCACATTTGTGTCTTTAGCAAATAACTTATTTCATTGGAATAGTCTTCAATAATATCATTCTCACTTTATATATTGTTCACTTATTGAGAACATCCAATAGAAACTTTTGAAAACCAACTTTTCATGTATGTATATCCTTGTATGTTCTTATATAAGAAGCATGTTCATCTTTGTCTATTTTGGAGAGATTTTACTTCTCACAAAATAAAAGTTCAGGAGGATAGTATGTTCACAGAGCATTCACAAAAGTGACTTATAAACACAGTGGTATGAATTACTTGTTACCACATTATAAAATTCATGAATAAATAAATTTTTTCTCTCTCAATAATATATTTATAAAAATTATAGCACAATTATTTCTAGTTTTCATTTATTTATAGTCAAATACCAACCCTTCTCCCAAACATGATGTCCTTCTTTCGTGTAACTCCACTTCACACAACTCATGAAGTCATTTTGTGTCTATGAAACTATGTTTCATGAAATTGACTATTTTTATAGAACCTAATTTTTTATTTATTGTATAATGTTCATCACATATGTGGGATCTCTTCATTTACACATCTTTACTATGAAATCATCCCTAACTTGTATAACTCCATACCAGTTTGAGACCATGAAATTATTTTCATGATAATTCTTCCTTTTGTCTGTTTTCCATTTAAAACATCTCATATGAACTCAAAAACTCTCAAAATCATTCCTTCGTGAATATATAATGGTCTTTATGGCCTTATAACATCATCATAGTCATTTTATAGTACAACTGTGTGTTATTTCAAATCAATCTTATTTAGGTCTTTATGTACTATCGGTGACATAATATTTATCACAAAAAGTCCTAAAATAATGACCCAATACATAATTTAATATTTAATAATCCCCAATGAACCTTTATATATCATTATTAATCTTCTACAATGAATAGTCATGATGGAAATTATGGGACCTCATTATACCTTATCCCAATGCCTCTTTAGGAAGATTAAACCCTCTTTTACATAGAATAGTCGTGATATAAATTTGATCCCTACACCAGTATTTATGAAATGTCAATTTTATAGTTCGTTCAGATAGTGGAACCAATTATATTATTTGTTTCTAACATTTTATTCATTTAAAACTTAACTCCAACACCTTGTAACCCCTATTCACTTTATAGTTCTCTAATTGATATTGTGTCATGGGACCTCAGTTTTCCCCCCTATATAATATATATTGTAGACTAGAAGTGAAGGTATAGAATAATAATATAAGAATATTATACCTACTTATCTAAGTGAAATGATCATACAAAAAATCTAAGGAACATTAATAAAAAATAATTAGTGTATGAAAGTAATGTAAAAATGATATAAAAAATGAACCTGGCGAAGCATGCCTTTATAAATCATGATTGGTTACCAACCAAGACTTAAATATATAAATATAATAAAATGTGAAATTCAATAGTGTATCTAATACTATCTATGAGTCTTACCTTTTTTGTGTCTATATCTTATCCAAGCTATCCAACTAAACAATCTAACTCTGGGACTCTACCCAACCTAAACATATAGAGAGTGTAGTTTAATTATGTAACCAAGTGTTAATGTTTCTTGAGTAAGGTGTGTGTAAAAATTAGTAGGGAACCCCCAAGGATGTTCCCAACATAAACAATATTGTACTTCATTCACATGTTATATTCTCATAATAAACATAAAATGTAGAAATGTGAATTAATAATCACTATCGATCATCATGTTCTATGGTGACACCCATGATTGAACATACATTCATTGATCACTGCCAGAGTGTCTATATTCATACGGTATACCATGCCATATAATATCATGTCTGACTACCAGATCATCAGATGTATCCTATGGATCAATATAGAATAACACATAAACATTAGATAATAGGAAGTATTTTGGTAATCTGTCTAGTTTTATGATCAATTCCCAAACCTCGTGATTATCCTACGAATATCATCATATCATTAATAAGAACCATATCCTAGGGATTATCCCATGAATTCTTATTTAACTATGAATATAATATGGATCATAGGCATGATAGGAATCAATAGTCATTAAGAATAAAATCCAAATCCCAATCATCCTTGGAATACATATACTAATATGAATAAATACTAAATCCTATGACATCCCACCAGAATATAATTCATAAAAAATAAATGGTAGTTAATACCTCTATGATGTATCTTGTAATCATATATAGCTTGGATTCATCATCCATTTGATATCATTTTATATAATGATCATCACAAAGATTGATTGTATGCTGATCCAATCACACATCTCCTATGGTTCATTATGATACACCTCTTCCTTGACACCTTGTATGGGATCTGTGATTCAATGTTCTACCCTTAGTATAAAACCATCCATCAGAGGGAATAAATTCCCTAGTAATTTTTCTAATAATCTCATAGATTCAATGTCCCCATAGGAAACATCACACCACCATTAAAATATGAAGATTTTATAACTACCAACACACTTCCCATGCCATCCTAGTCTGGAATTCTCTAAAGTATATAAAAAATATACAAAGGTAAATTCCACCAAGGTTCTCATATACTAGAGGAGGAAGAACATTATCACCATTATCTATTATTCCAGCCTATACACTATAGGATATGTAATTGTTCATATATAACATACTCAATAAAATTATAATAGTCAATAAATATCTTACATAGGGATAGGTCAAAGGGATCTTATACCCATGCAATAATGTTCATCCATTTTATTTACATTATTCCCCTAAGGGTATATAAATCTTAGGTAACAATGTATGATTAATTCATCTTTCATCATCATCCATGGAATCCAACAACTGCTCAAGGGTCCATTATGAACCTTATAAATTTTTCTATCCATCCATGTTTTATTATATTGAAAATTTTATTTTATTTAAAATTTTTATCACTCATTTAGGTGACATGAATTATCACATGATTTAAAAAAATTGTATATATCATAAGGGGCATTTCATGGATCACAGAACTCATATGATGTTATTTGATTTTTTTAAATTATCTCCCAATATCTCTAGAACATATCTAATATCATATTTCATCCCGAGAACCAATATCATATCAAAACACCAAAATAATTTAATTAAAAACATTTATAATTAATTATTCAATATTATTTAAATAAGAACAATACAAAAAATCTCATAGAGAAACCCCACTCGTCAAAACCTGGAGAAACTTGGTGCAGTTTGTAACACCCTAATATCTTAAAAGAATAAAATAATTTTCAATTATGTAAAGGACATGAAACACTATGTTTATATTTTATTATACAAAACACTAGGTTTAGATGGTGTGACCCACATCACTAAATTTATTTTATGTTATACACAATACTATGATTTATATGTTTATTAGTGTAGTGAACATGAAATACAAAACTTAATCAACCCATGATATATATTACTATTATAACCTAACCATTAAATTGGTGAATATGAATATTATTAAATACTTTATGATATATATATATATATATATATATATATATTTCATAATAAATATAAATTATTGGTAAATGTTTAGTAAAAAATCAATCAATTTTTAGTAATGTGATTATATTCTTAAAAAATATATTTTATTTCGGAATTATTTGAATTTATTATCATGAAAAATAATATAATATATTTAGGGTCCACTTGAGGTATGAATGACCTCCCAATACTGAATAATTTCAAGTATTAAAAAAATAAAACTCCTCCCCAACTCGAAAAGGGAACTATATTTCCTCCCTTATGAATACTATAATACCTCTTGGGTTCATCCATGACATAAGAAAATCACTTCCCAACTTCCCTCCCCTCATCCAAGGAACCCCAGTTTGGTCATAAATATAACATAGGAATACTTTTGTGGAAATCTAGGGAGTATAACAGAAGAACATGAAAATTATTTGTCACGAACCAGCTCGGGTACCCGGGTAACCCGAAAACCGACCCAACCCTGACATAGACCGAAGGGCGTTCCTGATCCCCACGGGTCATCAACTAGCACCTAGAATCATACAATATATAAGTGGGAACAATTTTTCCACAATAATCCAGAAGAATGAGTAAATCAAACAGTATGCATAACAAAAGAAACTCCACTAGGAGTGGTGTACTGGAATACAAAGAGGCATAAAATGCCAAAGTACAACAACCCAATTACTAAAGATTGGAAAAATAGCCCCAAGGTCCCTAAGGAAACAACTCACCAAGACCAAAGATCAATAGCTAGATCCACCTCCAAGATGTCCCTTCCCTTTGCTCGATCCTGGAAGAAGAAAGCCTACAAACATCCGAAGGCAAAAGTAGGGGTGAGCCTAATCCTAGTAGAGTATAACAAAATATTACATAACAGATTCCAAATATAGATTATCCAAGTAAAAAAATTTAAATTTTAAAATAAACAGGTTTTTAAATTCAAAAAAATATTTTAATAAATCATGTTATACATATTCAAATGAAGGAAAATTCATCAATCAAGGCTTTTAAATGGGGGAATATTTCTAAAAAAATCACTTAAGTAAAACATTTATATAAAACAGCTTATATAAATTTAGCAGGAATGAAAGATGTTCAAAAGAATTGGCATGAATTTATATCTCAAATACAAACAAACAAGTGAGCAACATGGTCATTTGCCAAAAGGCACAATAGTATTAACCAGTTATAGGATTCCGCACAATCTATGTGAACTAAACAAAATGTGTATAAACACGTCCCTATGACACTGGACAAAGGTGACTCATCACCAACCTGTCAGAGATGTGACCCGCTTCATATATGTTATAGAATGTTTTCGTAGCGTAGAGTGTATCAAAATAACTCACTAACTACCTAGGGCTTGCACGCACTCTTACATGATGGTAGAACTATTTTATGAATGCTTAAATTACAATCAAACCCATTCTTCAATTTCAAAAGTGCCAATTTCATTCCATTTAAAACCAAAATATTTTTTATTCGAAACATGCTTCTTTCACAAGGTAAAACCAATGGGTTTCTAACAATTCATTTTAAGACATTTTCGTAAGTTTGAAATCCATTAAAAACCAATTCCATCATTACACAATTCATTTTTACAATTAAAATTATCAATTTAATTGAAAAACAATTCCATAAAATCCACAATTTAAATTAATCAACTTATATCGACCAATTTTTTCAATTACCACACCCAATTCAATGGAATTTGGGTTTTGCATATTTTCATGCCAAAAACATTTCGAATATCTCAATTCAATGGAATCGAGTATTTATCAATTTAATTGAAAGAAACTTAAGCAATGGAATTTAAATCAATGATTGAAATAAATCCAGAAAATACAATGATAATGAATTTGGCAAGTTGGGATAGAACCACCAACCTCGATGTTTTTGACCAAAACTATAATGGTTTAAGAACACTCATGAATACTGGTTGATTCTCCAAAAACCAATCCTAGATCCCTTCCCCTAGAAAACTAAGACCAAAACTCATCATTTTGCAATTTACACAATTAGATTAGCCCATAACGGGCGTAGATATAAGAAATAAAGGGAAGAGGGGAAGCAGATCTAATTAGATCTAAGAAACCGATCAAGAAAGAATAAGAACGATCACATAACTTGAAAAGCCCACTTTGATTCACCAAGAGGAGCCTTTGGATCACCTCCTGAACAAAGGGAGAACCTTCTATGACCCCAAAGGAAGAAAAATCCCATGTTAGGGCCACTTAGGAGGAACAACGAAGCATTTAGAGGCAAAATAGCAGAGATCCAAAATTTAAGTATCTAATTTTAAGTGACCGCATGGTTTGTCCGCATGGTTTTTCAAACCGTGCGCACACCGTGTGGATCTCACTGTCCAGGGTTGCTGGTCAGCACAGTTTAGTCGCACGGTTTACCAAACCGTGCGTACCCTACTATCCAGTGCTATTAGGATGGTACGGTTTGATCACACAGTTTATCAAACCATGTTCTAACAGTGCCCAAGCCATTCCCTTCTTTTTTTACTTAAAATATCACCCAAACGAACCCCAAGTCACTACTCCAAAACAGAGGCACATAGAGACACCGAAAGTACCTGAAAACGTAATAGGATGTTACAACCTCCCCACCATAAGATCTTTTGTCCCCATAAATCCTTTGAAGAAACCTTCATGCCAAAAAGATGAGGCCACTTCTCCCTCATTGGTGCCTCCCTTTCCCACGTCTCATGAAGATGAGAACTGTTTTTCCAAAACACACGGACCAGAGGTATCATTATCCAATGATGTACCTTGGCTCATATTCAACAACCCCTGACTAGTCGTTCAGTAATAGATAAATCTGTTCAATCTTAAGATCACTCCACCTCACAACATGGGATGAATCTGAGAGACACTTTCGCAGGTACGATACATGGAACATGTTATGTATCGACGTTAGTTCTGGTGGTAGAGTTAAACGATATGCAACTTTCCCCACATGACCAATAACCTCAAAATGCCCCACAAAACGAGGAGAAAGCTTCCCTTGCCTCCCAAGCCGTCGATGACCCAATCGGGGTGTAACTTTCAAGAACACCAGGTCACCAACTGAGAACACTAATGGTTTACGGTGATGATAAACATAAGATTTGTACCGACTCTGAGCTGTCAACGTTCTTTGACGAATCAACTTGATCTTAGCTGTCGTCTCTTGGACCAAACTCTGTCCATCCAAGGAACATTCACAAATCTCTGACAAACATAAAGGACATTTACAAGGAAGACAATACAATGCCTCAAAAGGAGCCATTTAAATTGCTGATTGATAACTGTTGTTATAAAAAAAAACACAACTCGCCCTAGATGATCATCCCAAGACCCACGAACGTCAATAACTCAAGTGTGGAGCATAACATCAAGGATCTGAATAGCTCTCTCTATCTGGCCATCTGACTGTGGATGTTAGGCCGTGCTCAAACTGACCTGAGATCCCAGTGCCTCCTGAAGGCCTCTCAAAAAGAGAGAAGTGAACAGAGGATCCCTATCAGAGACTATAGCAGATGGAACTCCATGCAAACGAACAACCTCCTTCACATAGAGATTTCCCAACACCTAAACTTTGGTTGTATCTTGAATAGGTATAAAGTGAGATGACTTAGTTAGTCTATAGATCACAACCCATATCGAGTTCTTCTTCCTCTGGTTTTTAGGTAACCCAACCACAAAGTCCATAGAGATTTCATCCCACTTCCAGGAAGGGGCTGGAAGTGGTTGTAGCAAACCCAAAGGTTTCTGGTGCTCGTCTTTCACCTACTGGCATGTATATCAACAAGATACAAACTCAAAAATGTCTTTCCTCATACATGGCCACAAGAACTACCACCGCATGTCATAGAACATTTTAGTGGTTCCTGGGTGCACATCCCATTGAGAGTTATGGGAAACCCCCATCACCTCATTCCTTCCCGATAACGGTACAATGTAACAGTTTCGATAACACAAAACACCCTATTTGGAGAACGACCACTAGGTGTTGGTCTCCCCACCAAGAAGAGAGTGCCTAATTCTATGGAATTCATCATCTAGTTGTTGTTATTGAACAATCATTTCTAGGAGAGAAGAAGTCAACTCAGCACTAGATAAAGAAAATTCATTCCCCATCCATTGAACTCCAATATGAAACTTAGAAAAAAGATCCATCAAACTCCACTCTTCTGAAGATTCT
Source organism: Viscum album (assembly GCA_963277665.1). Taxonomy (NCBI): domain Eukaryota; kingdom Viridiplantae; phylum Streptophyta; class Magnoliopsida; order Santalales; family Viscaceae; genus Viscum; species Viscum album. The sequence goes on along the minus strand of OY728134.1, from coordinate 389,958,626 downwards.
TTCACAGCCTAAAATGGAAGTTTCCTTCTTAATTCATCTGTAACTACATTCCCTTTCTCCGAGGTATAGTCAATATCAAAGTTGAAAGATTGCAGTTTCTCCACCCAACACCTTTGGTAAAGATTCAAATATATTTTAGGGAAGATATAACTCAAGCTCTTGTGGTCTGAATACACAGTAAACCTTTCTCCAGAAAGGTAGTGTATCTAAAACTTAATATCTTGCATTACAGTTTAAAGTTCAATTTCATGGGTAGGATAATTCTTTTCATGGGCATAAGCTGACGAGATCCATAGGCAACAACATGATCTCCTTGGATAAGGACACATCCCAAACCTGAACCCGATGCATCATAGAAGACCAATTAACATATCCCAGCCTCAGGAAGAGTTAACACCGGTGTAGTATTCAAAATATGCTTTAGCTCAAAAAATGTACTCTGACATTTATCATTCCAAGAAAACTTATCTCCCTTTTTGGTCAGAGAAGTCATTGTAGAAGCTATCTTTGAGAAGTTTTTTACTAACCAGCAATAATATCCTACTAATCCCAAGAAGCTATGAATCTTGAAAAATTTCGTGGTTGTTCCCAAGTCATAACAGTGTTTTCCTTCTCAGGATCAACTGATATTCCATGTTCTAACACAACATGTACCAAGAATTTCACTTCCCGAATCCAGAAGTCACACTTTGAAAGCTTGGAATAAAGTCGGTGATTCCTCAGAAGACCCAAAACTATTTTCAGATGATGCACATGATCCTCCTCAGACTAGGAGTAGACAAGAACGTCATCTAAAAAGACCACCATGAATGTATTTAGATACTCATGGAAAACCATGTTCATCAGAGCCATGAAAACTGCAGGAGCATTTGTTAGGCCGAATGGCATAACAAGGTACTCATAATGGCCATACCTACTCCGAAAAGCGGTCTTTATGAATGTCATATTCTTAATCCTCAACTGATGGTAACCATATCGAAGAAATTTTTTTGAAAACCACTTCACCCATTTCAATTGATCTAAAAAATCATCATTTTGTGGTAGCGGATATTTGTTCTTTATCGTAACTCGATTGAGCTTTCGATAATCAACACATAAGCGAAGAGATCCATCATCCTTCTTGGAAAAGAGAATGGGTGTTTCCCAATGTTACACACTCAGGCATATAAAACCTTTCTCAAGAAGATCATCTAACTGAGTCTTCAGTTCTTTTAGTTTAGCAAGAGCCATTTGGTAAGAGGGAATAGAAACTGGTTGAGTACCAGACATTAAGTGAATAGTAAAATCAACCTCTTTTAATGGTGGAAAACCTGAGAAGTCTGAAGGAGAAATGTCGATAAACTCAGCGAGGATTGGAGGGAGATCACCACACAATGAATCTCTCTCCAGATCAAAAGAAAGCACTGATATAACTTTCCCCAACTCTGGGAAAAAGGTTCCGTCTCTACTTGACCTTGGGTCCCTTTCTCCTTGACAAATGAGAGACACACCCCTAGGTGTAGTAAGGTAGACTCACCGAGGATAACAATCGATATGGGAATTATTGGCAATGAGCCAATCCATGCCAAAAATGACGTCAAAAGATTTCATGTCGAGAACCAAGAAACTCCAAACATGATCAACATCTGATAGAGAGAAGACACAAGCAGGACTACGGAGACCCTTCTCTCTCATTGCACCAAGGGGTGTAGTAATATCCATCGCACAAGATAATGGTTCCATAGGCAGATTAATCATATTAACTAGAAGGTTTGAAATAAAAGAGTGAGATTCACCAGTATCAAAAAGTGCTGTCACTAAATATGAAGCTATAGTAATGGCACCTCTCATAGTTTCAGGACCAGTATCAGCTACCTCTGGAGACTCTTCCCCTGCGTGAAGAAGCTTCATTATCGATGCCTGTGGTTGTAACCCTTGTGTATGTGAATCATTTGATTTCCCCACAATATTTGGAGGTGCTAATGATCATGTTCCACTATGAAGAGTAGAGAAGTGATGGAAGAATCTCTATAGGTGCCCTAAACATCCGCAGGAGCTACAGTTCTTGGGAGCCTCAGTGCAAACCCTCTTAGAATTTCCTGGCTTCCCACACTTATAGTATGTCAAGGAAGCCCTTCCTGGTGCTACCGGTGGTCTGGAGTGACTCTGTTGTCGAGAACCACCATGAGAATCATCGCGCTTCTGTTTTCCTTTAAAGGAACCAACAGTGCCACTAGAAGAAAAAGGAACTTCCTGCAACCCTGACTTTCCTACCAAATCTATCTCAACCATCATTGCCCTATCAATCACATCGGCATAAGTGGGTAGCTTTAGTAAGAAAACCTGAGAATGGATATCTGATCGAATCCACAACTCAAATCATCGATCCTTCATCGTCTCATTGATACAATTTCAAGAGAAAATGGTACCAACTCAGCAAAGCGATTTGAGTACTCATTCATGGTTTTATTGGCCAGCTCAAGTTTGAGAAACTCCACAGCCTTGGTGAAAACCATAGATTCTAGATAGAACTAATTAGTGAAAAGGACCCTAAAGACTTTCCACTCCAAACCCTCATGTTTCCCAGTCGTCACTATCATGTCCCACCATCTCCTACTTGGTCCCTCCAGCACGAAGATGGAACACATCACATTGATCACATTAGGTGTCTCCAAAAACCCAAACAGACGTTTGATCATACACAACCATTCCTCAGCATGTTGAGGATGAGTGGAGCCTTTGAAAACTGGTGGCTTCTGGCATAATAAATCTTGAGAATGACATCGAAGAATATCACTATGAGGATCTATAGCTGGATCCTGAACAAGAACTGGAGGTGGTGCCTGTCCCAGAGCTTGGACAGTGCGAACAATCAACTCTACCATACTTGGATCCACAATAGGAATTTCTTTCTGAGATTCAGCAGAAGCATCTTTTTGGATTTCAATTCCATGTCTTCATAGAGGCATGATGCGACATAACATCAGCAGACAATAAAGAAGACATTAGATTAAAACTCAACCTGAGTAACAAGGAAAACTACTCTTAAAAGAAGGGATAACTAGATTTGTATTCCACTCTATCCAAATCAAAATAGGGAAAAGACTAGAACTAATCCTCAAGTCTCCTTTACCTAACCACCCCTGGAAACATATGTTTCATTGTAGTGAGAGCTGGCCAAGAACTCAATCGCAACTACCTCCTATGTCCCAACATGAATACTCAAAGCATACTGTCATCAAGACAAGATGATTAACCTCCCTCTGATACCACTTTGTCACGAACCAATTCAGGTACCCTGGAAACTCGATAACTGATCCAGCCCTGACATATCCCGAAGGGCATTCCCGATCCCCACGGGTTGGTGACTAGAATCTGGCATCATATAACATACAAGTGGGAACGATTTTTCCACACGAATGCGGAAGCAAGAGTAAATAAAACAGTATGAATAAAAAAAGAAACTCCACTGTGAGTGATGTACCAGAATAAAAAGAGGCATATAATGCAAATTACAACAACCCAAGTTCTAATGATGGGAAAAACAGCCCCAAGGTCCCTAAGGACACAACTCACCATGACCAATGATCAACAACTAGATCCACCTCCAAGAGGTCCATTCCCTTTGCTCGATCCTAGAAGCAGAAAGACTACAAACACCCAATGGTAAAAGTAGGGTGTTAGCCATGCCTAGTAGGGTATCACCAAATATTCCATAACAGATGCCAAATATAGATTATCCGAGTAAAAACTTTAAATTTTCAAAATAAAATGGTTTGGAAATTCAAAATCATATTTTAACAAATCATGCTATACATTTTCAAATGATGGAAAATTCATCATGAAAGGCTTTAAAATGATGGAATATTTCTAAAATAATGTCTTAAGTAAAAAATTTACATAAAATATTTTATATAAATATAGCAGGCATGTAAGAATTTCAAAAGCATTGACATGCATTTATATCTCAAATATAAACATACAAGTGAGGAACAAAGTCATCTTCCAAAAGGTACGATAGTATTAACCAATTATAGGATTCCACACTCCCTATGTGAACTCTGCAAAATGTTTATACACACCTCCCCATGAAACTGGCCAACGGCGACTCATCACCAACCCGTCAGGGATGTGAGCTGATGCATGTATGTTATAGAATGTTTTCATATCGTATAGTGTTTTCAAATAACTCACTAACTACCTAAGGCTTGCATGCGCTCTTACATGATGGGAGAACTATTTTAAGAATGCTTAAAATACGATCAATACCATTCTTCCATTTCAAATGTGCCAATTTGATTCCATTTAAACCAAAACCGGTTTTATTCAAAACATTCCTATTTCACATGGTAATACCAATGGGTTTCTAAAAATTCATTTTAAGCCATTTTATTAATTTTGAAATCCATTAAACACCAATTACATCATTACAAAATTAATTTTCACAATTAAATTTAACAATTTAATTGAAAAACATTTCCATCAAATCCACATTTTAAATTAAACAACATAAATCGACCATTTTTTTCCATAACCACACCCAATTCAATGGAATTGGGGTTTTCTAAATTTTCATCCCAAAACCATTTCAAATATCTCATTTATATGGAATCGAGTTTTTATCAATTTAATTGAATGAAATATAAGAAATTGAATTTAAATCAATGATTGAAATAAATCAAGAAAATACAAAGATAATCAATTTGGCATGTCGGGACGGAACCACCTACCTCAAAGGTTTTGACCAAAACCACAACTGTTGAAGAACAGTCAATAATCCCGGTTGATTCTCCAAAAACCAGTCCTAGATCCCTTCCCCTAACAAGACCAAGACCAAGACTCATAATTTTGGCATTTACACACATTGATCTACCCATAACAGGCGTAGATATAAGAAATCAAGGGAAGAGGGGAAGTAGATCTTAGTAGGTCTAAGAAACTGATCAAGAAAGAAGAAGAACGATCACATACCATAAAAATACCACTTCAATTCACCAAGAGGAGCCTTTGGATCACCTCCCGAACAAAGGGAGAACCATATCTGACCATAGGGGAAGACAAATCCTGACTTAGGACCACATATGAGGACAAACGAAGCATTTTGAGGAAAAACGGGCGAGATCCACAATTTAAGGATTTAATTTTAAGTGACCCCACAGTTTTTCTGCACGGTTTCTCAAACTGTGCAGACACCTTGCGGATCTCACTGTCCATGGTTGCTGGTCCGCAAGGTTTAGTCACACGGTTTACCAAACCATGTGCGCACCGTGCATACCCCACTGTCCAGTGCTGCTAGGTTGGCACGATTTGATCGCACGGTTTATCAAAATGTGCGCTAACCGTGAACAAGCCATTTCCTTTTTGTTTTACTTAAAATTTTACCAAAACGCACCCCCCAAGTCACTACTCTAAAACAGAGGCACTTAGAGACATCAAAAGTACCTGAAAACATAACGGGATGTTACATTCTTCAAGGAGGATTTTTATTTTATATCTTTCTCAACCTCCTTCAATTCATATTATACCATGATGATTTAATAACCTTGATATCTTTCATAAACTAATATATTTTTATTTTAAGGTTACCACCTAGAACCTTTTACACTTCCATCAAATGTGTGATGTGATTATTATTCATGTGTACGGTGGATTATCACCTAGCAAATCGATTTCATTCATTTTTTCATTTACAACATCTCACTATTGGTTATTATGATGGATATAATTCTTATATATGATATATATAACATAATTATACCTATATATTCAATATATTATATATAACATTTTTCATTCCATTCGGTAAGGGATACTATAACACCACCCATGTGTACGACCGACTATCATCTTGTGAAATGATTTGATTCTTTTTTCACGAATGCATTACATGGAAAGTAATATGGGTAAAATAAATAAATATATTTGATATAAATGGAATATTTATGATATTTATGACATATTTTCCATTATATAAATATAATATATCATTTTATTTTTCCCTTTTCACTCATTGAATAAAAAGATAACGTTGTTCGTGGACATGTGGACTACCACCTCCTCGAAGCAATGTGATTCCTTTTCTTCAAAACCAAATCACAATAATTATATAATTATATATAGATAAATAATATGTCTTTCATATACTAATATAGTTATGGAAAATGAAAAATTACTAACCTTTTTTCTATAAAAATCATTGAAAAATGGAAACGTTAAACATGCTTATATACAAGATTTCGTCTTCATGATCATAGCATTAGTTCATTTGACATGAATATATTTCATTATGGGTTTAAAAATTATAATATATGAATACATGTTATAATTATATCACAATTATTACTCTTTATATGTTTAAATAATTACCAAATTGAAATACTTAACACACCCAAGTAATTTTTTTGACACACAAGCTGAATACGGTCAAAACATATGATATAAACATAATCAATAAAATAATTTTTTATAAAATGTTAATAAGTGAAATAAAATTAATAATTAACATTAAATGGTTTTCATGAATGTATGTAATTAGAATTTGTTTATTTTTCAGGACTTTAACGAAACATGAGAGAAGTTGGACTCAAGTTAAGGGTTTGGTCATCTCAATTTTATTTTTGTGTGATATATGACATATTCACCACCAATTTTTGTTGTGTAGTGTATATTATGAACATGAATTTATTTAATTAATATTACAATAAAATTTATCTGTATTTTCATATATATTTTTGATCTCCAGGTCATAGGGTTTATAGTTCCAATGTTACAAAAGCAGTAAAGGATTTTAGTCTTAATTTTCATTCATTGAGATGTCTGAAATGTTATACACCTATCTTATTTTTTGTTGTCTATATAAAAAACATTTAAATGTTATATATTGAATTTACTTATTTTAATTTTATTTTAAGTTTATTTTAATGATATTCAATCATGGGGATTGAAATTAAAATTTACGAAAGTTTTAAGAGTCTTTTGTTACAACCTCATTGTTTAATGAGATTATGTATGATTAGGTATTTGACATTAAAATATTATAATTCTCATGAATTATATTATAATATGGTTTTTCTAACACCCTGAGATTTTTTGATAAATATTTTGTTTTTATGTATTATGTTATATGCAACAACAAAGAAATCTTTCACAACACAGAACACTGTCTTGGCTTGCGTTACACGCAATCACGACCTTCCTCAATAGCGTGTGTAGTACGAAATATTGATTTTCACGAGACATCGATATATTGTTGTAATATTTTTATGGACTAGTAATTATGAATAGTATTAACTAAATTTTAAATTTTATGACATTATTATTCATCTTACACATTTTCTTGAACATGGTATGATAACAAGATAAATATTTCGAGCAAAATAAGTATTATTAAAAAAATGCAGTTTTCCACCTTTTGATGGCGAACCCACTTTAAATCTTGTTTTTGACATGTTTATAAGTTCAAATTGACAAAATAAAATTATTTTTTTTGGAATAAGAATATAAAAATTTACTTTGGATAAATATTTCATATTATTCTGATAACTTTCATATATTGATGAATAATAAAAACACGCTATATTTCAATTAAAAACAAACATTTTCCATCGCATTAATTTATATGGTTAAATTATAATATTCAATGATTTTAGAGTATAAATAGAATATATTTTTATAATTTAATATGATTTATTTCATTACCATTAATTTTACATCGAATTCATAGTTAAAAACATTTCTATCTTTGGCAATGTTTTAAACTATAAAACATGTTTTCTTAAGATGGGATTAAATTTAAATTAATTACTACATATTCTATATATTGAATTTTGAAAAATGGATTCCATATTTGAATTCATTGGGTAAAAATTATGTTTATTGGTTACTCTTATTTCTTTATATATTATGAATAGGTACTACGATAATTTTAATTTACTGTAGTTAAAGGTAAACCGGGTAATTAAGGATAAAAATAATATTGTAAAATTACCCTAACACTTTCCAAAATTCTATTTGATGAATAAAAGTCGACTCATAACACTTAAGGGTCTGAATAGATTCATTTAATGGACCTTTGACCATGAAAATGATGTAATTATTATTAAAACTAATGAAAGTGACAACATGTCACTCTCTTAAATCCTATAAGTGTAATAATTTTAATTTAGTGATAAACATCATAAAAAACAAGTATGAGTAGTCTAAATAAATCAAATAACATTATCGAAATAATTTCAATTTATTTATAAGTTTTAGGGATTGAATAAACATCATTAATTATGACACTATAGTGGTGTTGAAATTATTTTATTGATTGAAATATCAAATAAATGGTTTTAAAAATATTAAAATAAATAATATATGAGCTATTTAATTTACTCCAAGAATTTTATAGATAAATATGACATGTTATGAATATATTAAAGCTTTTATTTATAACATATCTTATGTGTGTATTTTATTTAAATTCAAATAAATGAATAGTGCCAAAATTGACATTATTGTTATTTTTTAAAAAAACATAATATAAAATTGTTTAAAAATCACAAAAATATTTAAAATTTAAAATTTAAAATTTATATGGTCTAAGATGTCATATAGTATCCAATTATTGACAATTAATAACACATAAGTAATTATTTATAATAATTTGAAATTTATAATCATATTACAAAAAATAAAAATAAATAGATTAAATAAATATAAATCATGTTGAGAATGTTTAAAATAAATTCCCAACATTTCTAAATTTTATTGTTTGATGATATTACAACCCTATCTCATCTATTCTTCTAATTTGAGTAATTTTGGAAGATTTTATGTGGGGATTGAATTTATATTAAATTAATATTTTTGAGATTTCCAAACGTTCCCCTCTCCTCCACATTAAATGGGAACCTCATACCTCTTCTCCTAACATGATTTTGAGCTTTAATGTTCAGCCAAACCCTGAACATTTCCATTCTAAACTTCCCTCGAAACATACTAGAGCTCTTGGTCTTCTTGAGAGACCAATTTTAGTGCCCTAATAAGAGGTTTCAAAGAGGCGTGTCGAAGAAGAGGTAATATCCGTTACCGATTCATTCAAATTTATTTCTTCTTATACTTTATCTTCTTTAAATGTTTCCTTATGAATTAATAACATAATAATCACTCATATACTGATATTTTATTAAAAATATAAAACAACACTATTCCACCTTCTATCCATCCTACGAAAAATGAAATTATCGCGCGTGCGTACATACGGAATATTGTCTCCACGCCGTAGTGTAATATGTTTTCCACAATCACCTTAATTGGATGGGTATAATGGTGTAATTAATAACTATATATTATTAATGTAAAGTGATATTGACTCTGCAATAGTATACAAAAACTTCAATAAAATTCCCCGATCATGGGAACGATATCATTGCTCGTGCGTACGTACAGCCTACCGTCTCCACGATGTGATACGACTCGTTCTACATGATCTTCATTGAATAATGATTAATAAAATTAATTAAATGAATAAATATGATATATGTTACAATAATACCATTCTTTAAATGAGGTATCTGTAACCTAAAAAGAAGAATACAAATTTATTCAACAAAACATGCAGAAGAACATAAAGCAATGAACACCCAAATAACAAGTATCAATGAAATATTACTAACAAGAAGATAAGATTATGACCATATATGATATCATAAAAATTAATATGATTATTTATTAAGTCAATTACATTATTTAAATCATTATTTTGGAAGTTTGAATATGTACTAAGCAAATCATACCTATAGTAAGGGAAAATCTCACAATCTCATTTTTATCCGAGATTATTTAAACGTCTGAATTTACTAGGTCATATTTATCATCAAAATCCATTTTTCCTCAATATGTAATATTATTTCTATCCTCATACAATTTTTTAAATCCAACTTTACCCATTGGTGAGGTTTTAGTAAAAGATATGATAGGAATATTTTTTTGTTTTTATTACGAGGTACTTTTTGATTTTTCAGCCAAAGTACGAGAAGAATGTTTTTCATAACTTATACGAAATGAATGGATTTTTAGAACATTATTTACATAAAACCTCCATTACAAGTTTTCAAGTTTATATTTAATTAACATATTTTAATTTAAAATATTCTGACATGTAAAGAAAGGAAAAAAAATTTTGCAGTAGAAAGGATATTTTCCTCAAGAATGGAGTTCAAGTGTTTTATCAAAAATGTTCCCATCTAAGATAATATGGGGTTATATTTCTATACCTATTTTTACATTGATTTGATTATTATGGAATTATTTTTGTGAATTTCTTTTATCTTATATGATTTATGTTATGATGGCATGATGTTTAAGAATCCCATTTTTATTACATGGGTTATGCTATGATATATGATTTAAGATTTTGTGGAACACATAATAATGGTATAATAATGAGATGGGTGGGACCTATATATCCCTACAATGAATTGGGTAATGATTTATATCTCATGAGATAGACATGGCTGGAATGGCAAGTTAATCTGGTTCCTTAATACAGGACTGGAATGAGGAGTGAACTCGGTTCAGTAATGGACTTTGTCCGCTATGATGGTATTGGAAATGAGCCTTGACTAATATGAAATGATTTTTATTGATTATGTGAATATGAAAAAAATTTCATGTTTTAGGTTATGAATATTGGGATTACATTTCACTACTATGATTTATCCCATGTTATGATATTATGATCTCTTTTGCAGGTTTAGATTTTCAAAATGTTATGTTCTTATGAAAATAATATGATTGATATTTCTTTTTTTACCCTTACTAAGCATTTGAGCTCACCATTTTGTATGTTTTATTTTCCACAGGTCAGGAAGAATGGTATTAATTAGGATATCCCAAATGGGACTCTATACTTGATGAAATAAACATGAGAAAATATAGATGATTTATGAACTAGGTGTTTATGATTCCCAGTTTATAATGAAACTATACCAATACAGTCCTATCATGGTTTTGTTATATGTTGTAATAAGTATGCTTAAATTCTGAAGTAATAACAATGTATGTAAAGTATGGTTCATTACAGTTTGTATTAGAGGAAATTTTTAGTCAACATTTTGAAACTAGGATGTGAAAGCCTTAGTAAGAACTCTAAGGATATGTCTAAACATAGAACACAATGTTAGTGTTTTAAAAATTTCCATGAATAACCAATGATAAGTCCTAAAGTGTGAAATTTTATTCATGATTATGTGGTTTCCTGTTAGGATTAGTGTTTCTCACACTATGCTTCTTGGTTTTAGTCAATGGCTGGAAGCCGAAGGAACCGTGTTAATGCTGAATGCGATGAGAAATGAAATGATTGTCCCCCTGAGCAACAAAATGTTATGGGAGTTGGAATGAAAAATCTTGTAGCCATGCTCACACAACTTTCTCAGGCTATGAATCATGCATGACTTCCAAATTAGCAAAGGAAGGAGCAACATTCTATTGAATCCTTAATGAGGAAGCATCCACCTTCATTCAGCGGGTCTTCTAATCCATTAGTGTATGAACAATGGATCAGTACCACTGAAAAGATATTTTCAGTTCTACAACGTTATAAACATGATAAAGTCATCTTAGCAGTATATCTTTTGGAAGGTGAAGCTGATCAATGGCGGAATCTTATTAGAAATATGAGGAAAAGGGATGAAATTGAGACTATGGAATGGGATGAGTTCAAGAACATATTTTTCAATAAGTACTTCCCTTGTGTTCTTTGAACAAATATGTAGAAAGAGTTTCTTGAACTGAAGCAAAAGGATGATGAATTTTTTGGTACCTAGAAAGGAAATTTTACAAGACATTCAAGGTACGCTTCCAGAATTATTATCCAAAATAAGAGTAAAATAAGTCTATTCTTTGGTTGCATAAAACTAAGTCTTCGAATGGTGTTAACCATAAGGGACTCCAATAGCTATGAGGAAATTCTTCGATGCGCTCTCAATGTTGATATGGAGATTGAAGTAACCCATCAATCATATGGGTTTGATAATAATAGTAAAATGGAATTCAAAGGAAAATCTAAAGACCACACTGAAAAGAAGATGAATTTTCCCTTATGCTCAAAGTGAGGAAAGAAAAATGGAGGGAATTGTCTTAAAGGGACAAGTAAAGGTTTTATATGTGGAAAAGAAGGTCATCAGGCAGCCGAATGCAACAATGATGGGACAAAGATATCTATTGATGTGAACAAAGAAAAGGCTACATAGAATTCACCTCCAACACATCAATGTTACAAGTGCATGGAAATGGGGAATTATGCTAATCAATGCCCAAATCCAAGGGCTGTTGATGATGATCGATGTCAAAAAACTCTTAAGGCCAAAGGCAAAGGAAAGTCACATAAAATTTCTAGCAATGATGTGGAGTATGATAACGAAGCGGTGAAATGTATACATACCATCCACTCTAATGTAGAATATTTTTTATTTTATTCTGGATCAACCCACTATTTTATTTCTGAAGATTTATCTATGGGTATCACTGTATTACCTCAACAATTAGATGTTGAGTTATCTGTGACAATGCCTAATGGTACAACAGTCACATCAAAAGTTTACAATTCTTCTCCAATTGAAGTTTGTGGGAATGTGCTTCCTGTAAATTTTGTGATCCTTCTTATAGTGGAAATTTATGTGATTCTTGGCATGGTTTGGCTTTCTTTATATGGAGCTCATATCAATTTCCAATGAAGGGAAGTCAAATTTCATATTCCAGGTCAATCAATGATCTTCTATCGATGCAAGGTTGAACATAACCTTCCAGTGGAAATTTCTTCCATCTTACGGGTCTTGGTTCCACTAAATGAAGTTTATTTCTCTCAAATGGTTGGAAAGAAACTCACGATTAAAAATATTCCCATTGTACGAGAGATTGATGATGTGTTCTAGAGGAATTTCCAAGTCTTCCACCAAATGGTGAAGTTGAGTTTTCAATAGAACTCATTCCGGGTGCTTTGCCTATTTCAAATACACCATATAGAATGGCCCCAATTTAGTTGCAGGAATTGAAGAAACAACTCCAAGACAATCTTGATATAGGATTCATACACCCTTGTGTGTCACCTTGGGGAGCACCTGTTCTATTTGTTAAGAAGAAAGATGGATCAATGAGACTTTTCATTGATTATTGAGAACTTAACAAGATCACTATCAAGAAAAAATATCCTCTCCCACGTATTGATGACTTATTTGACCAACTACATGGAGCTCAATACTTTTCCAAGATTGATCTTCATTCAGGGTATCAACAATTAAGGGTCAAAAAGGAGGATATACCAATGATGTCTTTCTGTACAAGGTATGGAAACTATGAATATATAGTGATGCAATTTGGTATTACTAATTCCCATGCAATCTTCAAGGATCTAATGAATAGAGTCTTTAGAGACTATCTTTATTAGTTTGTCGTAGTATTTATTGATGATATTCTTGTCTATTCAAAGAGCAAGGAATAACATGAAGATCACTTGATAATTGTATTAAAGACCCTAATAAAGGATAAGCTTTATGCCAAATTTACCATGAGTGAATTTTGGATTCAAAATGTTTCATTAATGGGTCACATAATCTCAAACGAGGGGATATCTGTGGATCCAGCAAAGACATAGGTTATCAAAAGATGGTCGAGACCAACAACAGTAACTGAGATCCGAAGTTTTCTTAGTCTGGATGGATATTATCGACGTTTTGTGAAATATTTTCAATTTTATCTAATCCACATACTAGGTTGACTTGAAAAAGAGTTATGTTCATTTGGACGGAGGAGTGTGAATATAATTTCAAAGAGTTAAAATGATGGTTATCCAGTGCACCTTTGATCACAATTCTGTGTAGTGGAGAAAGGTTTGTGATCTATAGTGATGCATCCAAGAAGGGACTGGGGTGTTTTCTCATGCACAATGATATGGTGATAGCTTATGCTTCACAAGAGTTGAAAATCCATGAGCAAAATTACCCAACTCATGATTTGGAGTTATCCGCGGTAATCTTTGCATTAAAAAATATGGAGGCATTATCTTTATGGTGAATGGTGTGATATTTATAGAGATCATAAAATTTTAAAGTTTATTTTCACACAAAAGGAGATGAATATGCACCAAAGAAGATGGTTGGAGTTGATTAAGGACTATGACTACTCAATTTATTATCACCCTGGGAAAGAAAACAAGGTGGCAGATGTAATTATTCGACAAGACCATACTAGGTTATCCATGATGAGGATCACAAAAGATAAAATATTTATGGATTTAAAAATGATGGATCTTAGAATTATAATGGAAGGGGAAAAATATTATCTTTCTCAGATGAATGTTCAACCATCTATACATGTGAAGATTAAAGAGGCAGAAAAATTAGATGTAGAGTTACAAAAGAAGGTGAGAAGTGTTCCAGAATTCGACCTTGATTGTGATGGGATAATAAGGTTCAGGAATCAGGTTTGTGTTCCTCCCATCCTAGAATTAATGAAGGAGCTATTGGATGAGGCTACTAGTTCTTCATTCTCTATTCATCCTGGAAGCACGAAGATGTATAGGGACCTGAAAGAGTTCTTCTTGTGGGATGGCATGAAAAAAGATGTTTTTGAATATGTCTCTCGATGCTTGGTTTGTCAACAAGTTAAATTTGAGAGACATATGTCTAATGGGATGTTACAACCATTATCCATAACAGAATGGAAATGGGAAAACATCACTATGGACTTTGTCACCAGACTTCCTAAAACATACAAAGGAAATAATTCTATCTGGGTCATAGTTGATTGTCTTACGAAGTCAGTACACATCATTACTATTAGAGAAGATTTCTCTCGGGCTCAGCTTGCTAGGATATATGTAAAGTAAGTTGTAATATTTCATAGAGTACCACTTTTCATTATATCTGATCGAGTTCGGATGTTTACCTCGATGTTTTGGCGAAGTATTCAACACACGTTAGATACAGAGTTGAGTTTCAGCACTGCATATCATCCTCATACAGATGGTCAGTCTGAGAGAAAAATTCAAACTCTAGAAGATTTGTTAAGAGCTTTCTCTATGGATTTCATAGGTGGTTGGGATCAACACCTACCTTTGGTGGAATTTTCTTATAATAATAGCTTTCAATCTATTATTTAGATTGATCCTTATGAATCCATCTATGGAAATAAATGCAGGACTCCAACTTGCTGGGATGAATTTGGGGAAAGAAAGCTATTATGACCAGATCTTGTTGATGAGATGGCAGAAAAGGTTAGATCTATTTAACAACACATAAGAGCACCTCAAAGTCGAAAAAAAAGTTATGCCGAAAACCGAAGAAAAGACCTAGATTTTGAAGTGGGTGATAAAGTGTTCTTATGAATATCTCCATGGAAGAGAGTAATGAAATTTGGAAAGAAGAGAAAGATGAGACCTAGGTATATCAGTTCTTTTGAAATACTGGATCATGTTGGGAAGGTAGCTTACTGATTGGAACATCCACTGAATCTCTCCCAAGTTCAATATGTGTTCCATGTATCTCTCCTATGAAAGTAAATACCTGATCCTTCAAATGCACTAAGCCTAGAAGTTGTACCGTTGGAGTAAGATCTTTCTTATGAAGAACAGCCGATAGAGATTATGGATCCCATCAAAAAAGTTCTATGGAAGAACACCACTTGCTTATTGAAAGTTTTATGGAAGAACCACCAAATAGAAAAAGTTACATGGGAGCTTGAGGATATGATGAGGTAGTGGTATCCTCATCTGTTTGTTATGAAGTGACGAATTTTGAGGGCCAAATTCATTTTAAGGGGGTAGAATAAAAAACCATGAGATTTTATGAGAAATATTTTGTTTTTATGTATTATGTTATACACAACAACAAATTAATCTTTCACTATACACAACATTGTCTTGGCTTGTGTTACACGCAATCACGACCCTCCTCGATAGCGTGTGTAGTACGCAATACTGAGTTTTATGAAACATTGATATGTTGTTATAATATAATTATGGACTAGCTGTTATGAAAAGTATTAAATAAAATTTTAATTTTATAACATTATTTTCCATCTTACACATTTTATAGAACATGGTATGAGAACAAAATAATTTTTTTCGGGTAAAATAATTATTTTTAAAAAAATGTAGTTTTGCCTCCTTTTGATGGAGCATCCACATTATATCAATTTTTTGGTATTTTTCTAATTTCAATTTGAAAAATTAAAATTCTTTTTTCAAATAAGGATATAAAAATTTACTTTGGATAAAATTTTCAAATTATTCTGATAACTTTCATATTTTGATGAATAGTAAAAACATGCTATATTTTAATTAAAATCAATCTTTTTCCATCGCAATAATTTATATGGTTAAATTTAAATATTTAATGGTTTTAAAGTAAAAATATAATTTATTTTTACCATTTAATATAATTTATGTCATTACCAATAATTTTACATTTAATTCAAAGGTAAAAACATTTCAATCATCGGAAATGTTTTAACTTTTAAAACTCGTTTTCTTAACAACATGATTAATTTTAAAATAATTAATGCATATTATATGTTTTGAATTTTGAAAAATTGATTCTATATTTGAATTCAATGGTTCTATATTATTTTAATAGGTTTCTCTTATTTTTTTATATATTATGAATAGTAACTACGGTGATTTTTATTTACTGCAGTTAAATGTAAATCGGATAATTACGGGTAAAATTTTGATTCTAAAATTACCCTAAGCATGCAAAAATTATATTGGATGAATTATAATCTACCCTTATCACATAAGGGTAAGAATAGATTAATTTCATGGACCTTTGACCATGAAAATGATGTAATTATTATTAAAACTAAAGAAAGTGACAACATTTCACTATCTTAAATCCTATAAGTGTAATAATTTTAATTTACTGATAAACATCATAAAACTTAAAAAATTAATAGCTCCAGAAAGATAATTAAATTATCTACAAAATGTGAATTTATTTATAATTTTTAGGGACGAAATAATCATCATTAAGTATGACACAATAGTGATGTTGAAATTATTTTATTGAATGAAATATCAAATAAATGGTTTTAAAAATATTAAAATAAATATTATATGAACTATTTAATGTACTAAACTAATATTATAGATAAATATGACATTATAGGAATCACTTAAATCTTTTATTTAGAACATATATTTTGTGTGGATTTTATTTAAATTCAAATAAATTAATCGAGTCAAAATTGACACTATTGTTATTTTATAAAAATAACATAATATAAAATTGTTTAAAAACCACATAAAAATTTAAAAATTATAAATTAAAATTTATATGGACTAAAATGTCATAAATTATCCAATTATAGAAATTAAAACAGATAATTAATTATTTATAACAATTTAAAAATTTAGAATCTTATTACCACAAATAAAATTAAATAGATTAAATAAGGATTAATCAAGTTGATAAGGTTTAAAATACATTTCCAACATGTATAAATTTTATTGGATGATGAAATTACAACCCTATCTCATCTAATCATAGAATTCGTGTAATTTTGGAAGTTTTTATGTTGTTTTTGAATTTATATTAAATTAGTATTTTTGAGATTTCCAAAGGTTCCCCTCTCCTCCCTTATAAAAGGGCACCTCCTCCCTCTCCTCCTCACAAAATTTTGAGCTTTAAAGATCGGTAAAACCCTTCCCATTTCCCTTATCAACTTCCCTATAATCATACTAGAGGTCCCGTTCTTCTTCAAAGTCCAATTTTAGTTCCCTAAGAGGAGGTTTCAAAGAGGCATGTCGAAGAAGAGGTAATATCTATTGCCGATTATTTCAAATTTATTTCTTTTTCTAATTTTTATTATTTAGTTGTTTCATTATTAAGTAATAACATATGTATCACTCATATACTGATATGTTATTATAAATATGAAACAACCCTATTTCACCTTCTATCCATCCTACGAAAAACGAAATCATCGTGCATGCGTACGTATGGAATATAGTCTCCACGCCGTGGTGTAATCTGTTTTCCACCACCACCTTACTTAGATGGGTATAATTGGGTAAATAATAAGTATATATGATTATTGTAAAGTGATATTGATTCTCAAATAGTACACATACACTTCCATACAATTCCACGATCATGGGAATGATATCATCGCTCGTGCATACGTACGACCTACTATCTCCACGATGTGATGCGACTTGTTCTACATTATCATCATTGAATAATGATTATATAAATTAATTTAATGAATAAATATGATATATATTAAACTAATAAAAATCTGGAAATTAGGTATCTATAACCTAAAAAGAAGAATAAGAATTTATTAGACAAAACATGCATAAGAATATAAAGTAATGAACAACTGAATAACAAGTCGCAATTAAAATATTACTAATAAGAAGATAATAATATTACCATATATGAAATCATAACAATTAATATTATTATTTAATAAGTAAATGACATTATTTAAATCATTATACAGTAGGTTCTGATACGTATGAAGCAAATCAGACCTAAGGTTTGGGAAAATCACACAATCTCATTTTAATCTGAGATTGTTTATACTTCTGAATTTACAAGGGCATATTTATCATCCAAATCCATGTTTCCTCAATATTTAATATTATTTCTATCATCCTAAAATTTTTTAAATATAATTTTACCCATTGGTGAGTTTTAAGTAAAATATATGAAATTTATCTTTTTTCATTATTAGTATGAGGTACTTTTTGCCTTTTCCCGCCAAAGTACGAGAAGAATGTTTTTTTAACTTATACAGCATGACTGGATTTTTAGAACATTATTTACTTGAATAATCCTTTAAATATTTTCAAGTTTATTTTTAATTAACTTCTTTTAGTTTAAAATTTTATGAAATTTTAAGAAAAGAAAAATGTTTTTAAAGTAGAAAGGATATTTTCTTTAATAATGGAGTTCAAGTGTTTTATCAAAATTATTTTCCATCTAAGATAATATGGTGTTATGTTTCCATAACTATTTTTAAATTGATTAGATTATGATTGAATTATTTTTATTAAGTCCTTTTATCTTATATGATTTATGTTATGATGACATGATGTTTAAGAATCCCATTTTTATTACATGGGTTACGCTATGATATATGATTTATGATTTTGTGGAAAAAAAAGAATGGTATCATTATGAGATAGGTGTGACCTGTGTCTAACTCCAATTAATTGGGTAAAGATTTATATCTCATGAGATAGACATGTTTGGAATGAAAAGTTAATCCGATTCAGTGATACAGGATTGGAACGAGGAGTGAACTCAGTTCAGTAATGGACTATGTCCACTGTGATGGTCTTGAAAAAGAGCCTTGACTAATATGAAATGATTTTCTAGGATTATGTATGTATACCAAAAAGTTTCATGTTTTATGTTATGATTATTGGTATTACATTTCATGGCTATGATTTATCCCATGTTATGATATTATGATCTATTTTTAATGTTAATATTTTCAAAATGTTATGTTCTTATGAATATGATATGATTGATATTTTTTCTGTTTACCCTTACTGAGCATTTGAGCTCACCCTTTTCTATGTTTTCTTTTCCCCAGGTAAGGAAAAAGGTTATTATATAGGATATGCCAAAAGGGACTCTAAATATTACGAAATAAACGGGAGACAATGTATATGATTTATGAACCAGTTGTTTATGTTTTCTAGTTTCTAAAGACACTATACATATACAGCCCTATCATGGTTTTGTTATATGTTGTAATAAGTATGATTAAATTATAAGTTAATAACCATGTATTTAAAGTATGGGTTGTTATAGTTTTCATGATATTTTAATTTAATTTTACAGTTTTTAAAATATTTCGTAATAAATATTTTTGAAATATGTTATTAAGAAAATATGACTCTATTTCATTCTTCGGTGGGAAATCGGTTTTCCTCCAATACCATGTTTTCTAAAAATGTTATAAAAATTATATGTAACATTTTTAAAATTATTTATTAAATTAATATTTAACCATTTATTATTTTTTTAAATAAAACTTTACAAAGGAATATTTTTATCTCTTTGCAGACATGGAAGTTTTATAAATTTTTACTATGTAAAAGCAATGTTCATCATGGTATGTACAAAATTACTCTCCGACATGAATATATTTTATTTAAATCTTAATTCACATGATAGAAAATTATTTTTTAATAAATTTTTTCATAATTTTATTTCAATTCATATTTTTTAGATGTTTTTTAAATAAATGTTGTTTTTTCAAAACATTATGTATTATAAAGTGGTTTTCAAAATGAAAAGGTTATTTTCCTCAAAAAGGTTTGTAATGATGTTTTAATGGTATATCAATTCATTGATTCCAATAACCCTTGTTTTTAGTTATGTTACAATGGGTATATTTTTTAATGATAACATCCTCATTATTTCTCTATATAGATTATTATTGTTTCAAAGGGATTGTTATGGAACCAATAACTTTTCCACTTGTTAGTCATGATTCAAATATATTAACATGAAATCCATTTATTTTCCATTCTATAATTGTGTTATGAAATAATAATTATTGTTTTTATAAATATTATAATTAAATACAAGTTATATGTAACTTATTCATGTTGTAGTTTATTAATACTACTTACTGGATGGGGTTGTCAAGATTTCATCGAGTGATCATGTTATAGCTTATGCAATGAGGTGGCCAAGATAGCATCACCTGAGCCCATTATAGCTTAGACAATGGGGATACCTAGATAGAATTTGGTGAGCTCATTATATGTTAGATGATAGGGCAACCTCGATAGTATCATATGACCCAGTTATAGCTTACATGATGGGTGTACCCAGATAGATCTCAAATGTATTGGGTAATTATTATATTGTAAATCGGTCATATAGTTATTCCAATTCAAATGAGTTTGAATGGATGTTATGAATATGATGATCTAAGTTACTGAAAAGGGTTTTAATTTCTTGTAATGGTTTTATGATGTTTTTTATTATCATGATTATATCACATGGATCATGATTACTAATTCTTATAAATCATGTATTTTTTATGTTTTCATATTTGATGATCCAAGTATTGATGGGTATGATTTGTTTTATGATTCACCAATTAATTCTAATTATGTCATCATACCCTTATTCGCATATTATTCCCATTGATGAAATTAAATTTATAATGCTTATGATTACCCTTCCTGATAATTTGAGCATACCATTATTAGGATTCCATTTCCACATGTTAGAAATAATGTGGTTTAATAAATTATTTATATAAGGGATTTCATATGGATGATGATTTTGAATTAATGTAATTTAAAAAAATATATATCGAATGAGATAAATGATCATTTGGTATTGTTTATGTAGTATTTTGTTTTAATTTTATATAACTCAAATCCAAAATGTTTCTTAAGAATGTAAGTGACCAAATTTTTCCATCTGATATTATATGGTCTTTATGGAAAAATTGGGTCATAATTATCAGTATCAAAGATGTAAATGTAATATTTACAATTGTAGCACCGGATCTAGGAGTGTATATACTATATCTGTATACTATCCACTGCTAATATTAACCAATACATAAGACACACAAAATCCTAAATATCCTTCATAAATTCAATATTCAAATAAATTTAATCCATGCAAAAATCCTATCAAAAAAAAGTATATAATAACCTCATATATATAGATAACGATGACATACGAACATCCTATTAGGACAATGTATATCTCTTTTGAGAAAAATACCCAATTTTTTTGGATATCACCTACAATATACAATATAATTTCCACTCAAAAACATATCTCATAGAATATAAATAAATTATAACAAGTAAGAAGGATGAATAAATGGAGAAACATAAGATCCTGCCATTATGAACTATAAAAACACATCCATGATCACCAATTTCATATGGGAAATGAAGGAAAAGTGTGGAGGGAGGTTTTATATGTTTAGGGAAAGAGAAAGGTGAAGTAGGGTTTAAAAAATTTATAGGAGAAAAGGGTAATTAAGTAATTTTTTAATCCATTATTGGAACCTACATGACTATAACACTGTATTACCAACAATGTTCCATCCATGATGTTGGAACTTTTGTATGCTACACACCCTACATAGTCTGACTGCATTAGTTAATAAACTATGAACCAACCTTGTGAATCCCCCTAGAACTCATATTGAAGGTTTAATATAGTTTCATTGTAAATGTGAACCAATAGAGCATAACACCCTATGAAAAGAAATCTCTCATGGTTCACTATCATGATTTCCTCAAACCTTTTCGTAATTTTATGATATCGTAAAACCCTTTAAAAACACCAAAATTCAACGTAAAACTCTTAAAACTCACCAATGAACGTGAGACACATTCCTAAATTTGATCCATATCCTCATATACCTCATTGAGAATCTCTAACCTTGGATAATTCCAATCGGTAAATCAATTCTATAATTAAACTCTACTCTGAATATTAAAAAATCATTTTGAATTTTAAAACTAAAATGGAAAAAATATTTACAACCTCCTAACAGTAACATATATTTTCCCTAAGAAGTGTTTATGGTTATTAAACAATAAGAATCATCTACTATTTTGTTAAATTTATAATCAATTCATTTTTCTGTACCCTATACAACAAATGAGTTCCCATGAAACAACTCAAAATATATAGAACGCTATTAATTGAAGCATGAGCCACCCACTCATCACTATCATAGATACCGAGATAAGACTCACTACACATTTCTCTCTACATAAACCCAATTCTCATTGATTGATTCCTATCAATGAAATTATTTCTCCTCGCCATGATCTTCTACTCATAAAGAATAATTCTATACCACTTTTATTCCTAACAAAGGAAACACCTATTAAAAATTTATTACAAATATTTAATGACTCTATGGGTGGTATTTCAATTCAAGCTCACACAATATCAAACCAAAACATAGGAAAAACCTCCATAGATTAACCTCTCTTGAAAATTCTCAACATCAAATGTTGATGCATGACTAAATCTCCCAAGGAATTATGCTTTCGCACTCCACCATAAGCACTAATTCTCCATCGATCTAATTCTCACTCAAATAAAATTTAATCCATCCCAACCAACATTAAAATGATTTGGATCTATCAAAAACTAAATTTAAATCCATAAAGCAGCATCCCACCCCAAAAGCCACAATGTTGTGCCCCAATATTGGAATTCATAGGACTTCAACCATTCCTCCCCATAAGCAAGAGGTTACTGAATAACAGTAAGAATATAGGGGTGTGTTAGTGGAAATACTATTCATTGATGAGGCATAGAGTATCATAGAGGTAAATAATAAATATGGTACATAGCAATAACAGAAAATATATGTGGTATCAAAATATAAATATCAAATCATCCATGCTAAATAAACCGATGAAAGATGAATCAATAATGGAGAAAAATGATAATGAAAATCATGTCATGTATCTATAGAAAATTTGTTACATGGGATACATGGAAACAATCATATAACACATGGTATAAAAAAATTATATTGTACCCTCTACAAGTTTCATGATCGTAGGATCATTATTGTACACTCATACTCCATTCTAGTACTTAGAATCAAGCCTCAGAAGTTGGATACATCTCTTTTTATACCATATCAATCACGAAGTCTACTTGGGTACCCAATGAGGCCTGAGATGGTTGTGAAATATATTGAGTAGGCCGCCACTAATGGTGTCCAGAACAATCCAGTCTGTTCATATAAAATGAGAAGTGTGTAGTTACATAATAAATTCTATGAAAAAAATACATCAACTCAGGTTCTTCATGGGATCCTGATGGATGGTAACTACTATGAACATGGTTGGAAAATCTATGATCAAAATTCAACCAATACATATATAAAGATAATGTAATAATGGGTCATTGCAATTCCAATATCATGATTGGACCAATCCCAATCATATGTTTTTTCTTGGAGAATTCATCCCCTAATGTAATATATTATTATTATATAAATTATATAGAAGACACCTCTTGAATTTAAATAAGATTCATATTCATACCATCAAAGGTGAACCATATAAAGGAACCCAAGTATCACACTAGGAGAGAAATAGATAATAAATTCCAAATGGGTTTATACAAGGTGATCCAAAAATGGAATACCAAGTATCAATACTAATACGCTGAGATGACAATAACCACCAAGCCTATCCCTGGTATCTCACATAGGGGACTGAGTATCACTCATGGCAAGGAATAACGATAATTCCACCAAGCCTTCCCTTGAAGAATCCCCTAGGGAACCAGTATCACTAATAAAGAGGTACTGAATCCACTCTATGAGCCTATCCAAGGCGTACCATGTGTCACTCATATAGTATTTTCTATATATTATGATATTTGAATTTCATAGCACGATGAACCCATCCAAGGTGACCCATATAATTAATACCAATTATAACTCTCAACATGGAATGTGGGTATGGTTTAGATATTAGGATCATGTTTCATTTCATCTAGATGTTACATTTAAAAAACATCAATCAATATATCCAATTAATTTAATTAAAAAAAATTCAATTATGGCATAATGCATATGGCATAAATCATGTTTAAACATACTTCTTAATTCATCTGACATTTAGAAACATTTATTCCAAGTTATAAGACTCCCAAAATGGCATTTAAAAAATTTATGAAAAAGGAAAATTTTGGATTTAAGAATTGGGACACCCATAATAGTAGAAAATGTCCTGGAAAGAGCCTAATAATATTGTTTCTAAAGTAGTTGGGCCTCGATTATACATCATATTAAAATTTAATTTATTTAATTTCAGAATTAAAGGGTATTGTTGGGGAGTTCGGCACCTAGAACATTGTGCATAATAAAATACAGCTATACCATGAGGGAAAAACTAGACGACCAATCTTTATCCCATAACACTCTTAAAACATAGTATAAAACCTTAAATAATGCTAGACTGTGAGAAAAAAGAGTAACTAATCAATTCCATGATAATTGGGCATATGATATCACACTAAAATAATGCAAAATTCAAAAAATATAAGCTATGTTAAGAAATAAGAAGATTAGGGAGGTTACTGTATCAGATCCAATTCATATGATGGTGATGAAAATGGAGATCAAACATATGTTCAATCTTGATGCCAATCTGTGAAGGTATTGAAGAAATCCCGGGGGAGGAAAACTTATCTACCATAGGATAAAAAGGGTGGATGAATAAGATAATTGTTAAAAAAATTTGAGGGAAAAAATTAAATTACCCCTTTATTAATGGTATGTACGGTTTGGATAGACGGTTATCCAAAAAAATGCACCATCCCTGGGGCCAAAACTACCCTAGGAACACCTCTGCATAGGCTATGTGGATGATTCAATGACCATTGTCTAGGATATGTGAAATGGATCTATCCAAACATAGATATGACTTACATGTGCATGCAGTATAGATCAGAAGTTTTAGTCAAATAGTATAGCCTCATAATATGCATGGAGCACCCTTCATTGTTGAGTAACACAGTTGTCACTAACAATGTTCTAACAATGCATATCACTATGTCTCCATAATATCCAGAGATTCAGGCTCTAAACAATCCCCTAACTCTCAGAAACCACTAGTTAGACTTTTAAGAGAATTATTAACATAATTGTAAGTACATATATAAAAATATATGACGTTATAACATTCCCACATCGAAATAACTCGTCCAAATGTTTCCCTTCTGAGGGTGGTAAATCTTATTTGGAGAAATGTTCTGGCCAATGAGCATGTACATCAAACTCTCACTCATTTTTATTTTCTTTTATAAAGTCGTGATTCCAAAGAACTCAGAATAGTGGAACAAATATTTCATGGATATTCTTCATAATATGATTAATGATATGTTTTGGATTTACATAAAAAAATTCATCCACATCCCCATCAATATTCTTGATGTTTAATTAATGAGGTGGGTCAACAAGACACCTACAAAGATTGGATATGTTGAAGTCATCATTCATGGAATTATACATCTGAAGTAAATACAACTGATAGGCTACCAAACTGACTCTCTCTATGATCACGAAATGCCTTACATAATGAGGTGACAATCTTCCCTATCTCTGAATCAAACTATGACATTGTTTAGCTGATACTTGTATAAAAACTAGACGTCCCACCTCGAGCTATAGAGCTCAATGGAGGCCATTAGTATAATGCTTCTTCTAGGAATGATATGTATCCATACCTTTCGAAATTAGTTTTACCTTATATAAATTCTCTTTAGTGATATGAGGACACAATAGTTTTACCACACTTTCCTCTAATGTGCACATTGGGGAATTTCATGACCTACCGTAGAACGACTCATAAATATCTATTTGAATCATTGCCTAAAATTTTTTATTGAATGAAAACTTGATAAGAGGAATATGGTTTTACCATGAACCTCTGAAATTAGGGATATATGCCTGGAGCATATCCTTAATCCACCATATCGTATAGTCTGACTGACTATTGATCTAAGGGTGATACATTATACTAATGATCACCAGTGATCTTAGTGCCTTCTGTAACCTCTTCCCTAACTATGACTTACCTCCCACAACTTGACCTGATATGATAGAGTGGGAAACACAATAAAGGGTTCACAATATCCCATATATAAAGCTTCTAGATCGTATCAATTGAAAAGGTCCCTAAGATCATTTGTAAGTGTGCAACCAATGTCAACCTATCGATGATCACTCATATCAATTCACTACCTTGGGGGATATTTAAAATCCCATCCAAAAAACCATTGTTAATTTATTCAATATCCACACAATAATGGATAGAGGGTGTATAAGGAATACATTCCACTGGTTCATAGCCATCACATGCTGATACGTGGAACACATCGTAATAAAACCTGGAATCTGCCTCTTCATACATGGCCACCAATTATGATGACCTATTTCTTCTTATATATTGGTAAGCCTTGGGTGAATTTCCTAGACATAGGCATGATATTCCCCCATCAAATAACCATGTATATCATTAAGAAGCCACACACACCTATGAAAGTGCAGTATCTCATTCTCATAGATAACCAATCCAAGTAGTGGGTTCTCACTTTAGACACTTTCCATAAGGATTAGACCCATGGTATATGATAGCTATCTCATATGCACCTTTTATAGAAAGAAGGATGGAACCACAAGAGCTACTGAAAAAAGATACCAACAACATTACTGAACCTCTAGGTGCATATCAGAAGACAAATCCATTAATTTCAACTCAATATTGGCCTCCTTTATGGCGGGTGTATGATTCTTTTGACTCTCTGCATAATCTATTGTATTACCATATCTAGGTGTATACGAAACCTTAAAAATGAATTACTATAGGTATTCATACCACTAATAGTTCTTCATATTCAAGTGAACTAGGGTGTAATTGTAATTGAGTCTTTTATAATATGTGTACAAAAGGAATCATTTTCCCTCTAGATAAGGCCTCCAATATCATAAAGCACGACCCATGGCTACTAGCTCAAGGTAGTGCATTGGGTAATTAAAGTCATGTGGTCTCAACTAGAAGGAAACATACACTAGAACCCTATATCCCATCATTATACTACTCTTACATTGATTCTTAAAGAATCACATTAAACAATATAGCTTCTTCCGAGCTATAGCATAATTTAGGTTAGCATAGAAGTCAATACCCCTTTAAACAATCTATAGGATTTCTCACAATCCTATGACATTATGAATTTTATACCCATATTAGTGAATCCCATATTTTTAACTTCTATGATTGATATTTCATGGATGAATCAACTATAATATTCATCCATCCCAAATAAAATATGTTTTTTAAACACATTCTTTTGATGATCTAAGAAAACCATGGAACTCACCTTCTCTAGAATAAAAAATATGCATGTCTCTAAAATTATATGAACTAAGAAGTGAAAATTATTTATCCAAAATTCTCATTTAATGTGATTATCATATAGTCTATTATTTTTCAATGTAGTCAAATTGATCTCAAGATGTTTGGAATTATCATTTCGAATAGGATAATACCAAAATAATCATCTATGATTAATACCACAATGTAATCCGGGTATAGGTTGAAAACCTATTTCTTCAGGGCAATGAAAACTATAGGTCAATTTATATGGATGAAAAAATATAACCACATACTCATACAGGTCATATCTTCTTCAAAAAATTGTATGTGGTATATCTAATTATCTCACAAGATCCTGATGGTAGCCCTCCCACATACTGAACTTAGAAAAAACTATTTGTCGTCAGAGCTAGTTGAAGAGGTAATCTAAATGAGTTAGTGGATATTGATTCTTAACCATAATTTGTTAAAACATTCAATAATGCATGCACTATCTAATGGTATAATCCTTTTTTTTGGAAAAAAATAGGTGAACCCCATAGAGAAGTATTAGGTCATATAAAACCATTCCCATAAAATTCTTCAAGATAATTCGTGAGTTCTTATAACACTATACGTTACATATTATAGGGATGGATGAAATCATCTGTCACTCCAGGTACTATCTTGATGGTGAATTCAACCTCTCTCATAGGAGTTAAGCTGGGGAAGAAATCTAGGAAGATGTCCCAAAAGAAATCCACCAGAAGATGAGATTTTATAATCATCATCCCATGGTATATCACAAAGAGACTATCCATCTTGGTTGTTTTGTTTCCTGAAAAATAATCCTCAAGTCCATATTGACTCAAATATATATCTCTCTATTATGAATATACATGTTTCCATCATTTTATTGAAACATAACTCTTTGATTATAGGAATCATCATCAGTGTGATAAGGCACTATCCAATCCATTAGGATAATGACATCGAAGCTATTAATATCGAGGAAACTAAATTCCACAAGAAATGTTACCTACCTACCTCAAGTAGGAACTCATTTTACTAGTTTGTAATCTCTAATTGGACACCTAATGGTGTGTTAAGACACTACTAAAAATGTGGACATTAAAAGAACTACAAACAGCCTTTATCAGAGCAAAGAAATTACTGACTACAAGAGTACACTTAAAAGCCCTAGAATTTTACTAGTGGTATAAAATAATTGATAAATGGGTCCTTTATAATCTCTAAAAAACAATGATAACTTACCTTTGTATCAGTTTTTTTTAGCGCTATTAAAGGACCATTTTAAGAACACTTCTTTAATGCTGTCAATGGGGGTAAAATTATATTTCTCTTCAATCATCTTTGTGCTCAAAAATTTTATCAGCACTTCCATGATCCCTATAACAATGCTCCACCCCTATCAAAACTTCCCACCCCACAACCCCTTTATCAAAACATTGCGAATTTCTAGCCTCTTGTGCCTGCCAAGATTAGAACCCTAAACCTCTCTTTTGATGATTGAATGCCTTTACCACTACACAATGTTATTTAGTTTTCAGTTTGAAGATATTTTTTCCTATTTTTATAGATATATACAAATATATTTTTACTCATATATTTATATAATTATTATTATACACATTTATAAAATATGTATATGTGTGCGTGTGTGATATATATATATATGTATATATTCAGATATATTATATATTATATTCATTTACATATACTATAATATAATGTAAATATATATCAGTTTATTAATACAGACATATATGTGTATATAAATATTATATATATATATATATATATATATATTTTATAATGTATACAATGGTTAGACATTGTTTTAAATTAATTTTTAGAATATGTATTTATTTACATATATTATAATATACATATAAATATATATTTTTTATTTATTGAAACACACATGATTATATATAAACATTAATTATAATGTTATATATATATATGAATTCTTTTTTATATGTTAAATAATAAATACAATTTTTTAATTTAAATAAAA
Organism: Viscum album; assembly: GCA_963277665.1. Lineage (NCBI taxonomy): Eukaryota > Viridiplantae > Streptophyta > Magnoliopsida > Santalales > Viscaceae > Viscum > Viscum album. The sequence goes on along the minus strand of OY728134.1, from coordinate 389,928,726 downwards.
TTAAAAATAAATATTAATTTTATAGATTTTAAAATGAATTTCTATATAAATATGTATATATTGGTGTTTATGAAAGTGATTTCTTATAAGTAAATATAAAAAAATATACATATAATTAATTAAAAATAAAACATTATTCCGAAAAATAATAAAATTTCAAAACCATAATTTATATATGAATATAATTCCTTGGAATAAATTAATTCCCTACAAAAATGGAAAATATACCCCCTTAGAAGTGGCTAAAATTCTATCGAATGTTAAAATAACTGGATACCCTAACTAAAGACATAATATTAAATGTATTTTATGGCATTTCTTCTTTGAAAAAAGTGATTGTGGGATTCCCATGACATCTACATTGTAGATATTATAATAGAATACAATTCGATAAATGAGAGAGCCCAAATGATCACCCAGATCGAAATTTATGGTTGTTTCAAATTTATGTTACGTTTTTGAGTTATATTATTTATTTTATTATTATTATTATTATTATTATTATTATTTTGTATTTATTTTATCTTCTAATTTTTATTAAATGTCTATTACATGATAATAATTAGAAAATTATTAAATAAAAATATTTTTTTTCAATACAATTTATAATCCATTTCACTAAATATATTTTATATCAACTGTAAAATCCTATTTAGCCTTATATAAAACATATTTAAAAAATAATATTTTATTTATATAAATATCAATATCAATATTTTTTTAATGATATATATATATATATAATGGAACACACCCTTTATCAGCGTTAGTAATAAAGAACTGATAATGGGTTCATTATCAATTCTTTTAAAAAAGAACACATAATTACCCCCACCGTCTTTATCATTGATTTTTTACAAGTGCTGATAAAGCCCCCCATTATTATATATTTTTTAATAGTGTTGAAAATGTGACCCCTTTATCAGCGCTTTTTACTAGCATATTAGTGGGGGAATTTATTAGTGATTTTTATAAGAACATTTATAGGGACCCCTTTCTTAGTGCTTTTAATAGTGATTTTAAAGCCCTAGCACTAGATTAACCCAATTTTGTAGTAATGAGAGTCATAGCATCACCAAATTACTTCATCTTTAGGGACAGACATTCCAGGATTGCTGCATATAAAAAAGAGTGTGATTCACCAATATCAGATAGGAATGAAACTAATGTAGAGGATACTAGAAGAGTAAATATAAACATAGAAGGCCCCAGACTTTGGTCTATCGGAGTAGGATGCACTACATATACATGGCATTAACGACGACCTTGAGATACATTTTAACGAACCTAGGTATGCCTTATCTGTTAGGTTGAACCTCTAGGCTCTAAGTACCTCTTCCATGACCACCTCTAGGGCCCAATTGAAATGTAGTACACCAGCTCCTAACCTAATGTGGAACTATTAATCCTGTACCTAAATGTAGTTTCAACACAAATCCATTATCACTAGATATTGAAGGGAATTGTTGACAGAAACGCTAAAGGTGAAGCAAATTTCCATAATCTCGACAGTCGATCAGGTTCCTCAATCATTGAGGATTCTTATGCCCTACCCTACCACACTGGTGGTGCACAACATACATGTCATTTCATGTCATCTAGATGGTATTTCCCCCATATAAACCCTTGAAATGATGTTTCTTACTACTAGACCAACCATCCCATTGCTTGGAATTGGATCCACCCTAGCTCACATTTCTATATTCACTCTAGTTCCTCTATATGGGGATGGATTGGTTCACTATCTCTAAAATAGTTTTCATCTTCAAAGAATTTTCTTTTGATCATATGCTGTATAAAATTCCATCTTAAAAATGGATCACATTCATCAACTAATCAACATTCAGTTTCGATGAAGAACATTGAATCACGGTAAAATGATATAATCATTTCATCACTAACATATCACATTGTTATTGTTGCATAAACACTTGTGCATGATCTAAACTCGAAGGGAAAAAACATGAAGTCATAAAAGGCTATTTGAAAGCCCATCCAGACCATACCCTAATGACATCTCGACTAGTTGATGGAATCAAACCTATATTTAGTATAATAAAAAATCATATACATAGTGAGCTTCAAACTATACTATAGAGGAATCTTCAAATGCTCAGATATAGGTAGAATATTTATCATATATGACACAAAAACCTATGTTCCACCATCCCCCAAGATGGTGGTAGGATTTTGTTGCTCGAATTAACTTTTCAACTCTTCCATAGTAGGAGCAAGTCACAAAGATCACGATATACACTGCATGAAGTGAAGTAAGCTACATAGAAACTGAGAATCATCACAGAGTGGAAGATCAATTTTATGGGACCTAGGTGGAAATATAGGAGATAATATTTGTGGATCATGGACCACCATATCTAGATCATGGAATTCACCACCCTCATAGTTTATAACTTGAGGATGTCATGGTGGAATAAATCTACAATTTTCTAGACACACACCTCAAAAAATATTTGACAGTATAAGATAGGAAACAAAGAAATCAGGAAATAATAGGAAGAAAACATTCCACTAATAATTGAAACCGTTCTGTTTGCTGGTAAGAAAGGTATAAATGATAAAAATGATTCAAAAAAGGCTCATGAGGCACTGTTTATTGCCCACTACTAAGGCCGGGTCAGGTCTATAGTCTCACATATCTCAGTAGAGGTTCTAGTACATGGATTTTCAATTGCAATGTATAGAGGAAAACTCTATTAACTTTGCAATTAAAATCCACATTCAGTAATGACCATTTCATTTAAAAACTAAAATTTATTTATATTTATTATTTTTTATATTAATATATAAATATCTTAATCTAATTAAAATTTTCACTATTCTTGATTTATAAAGGCCCTTACTCTTTATAAATATTTAATTAGTATATCAAGTAACTATGAGATAACCATTACCTCCAGTAATATGATATAACAGGTCATGTGTATTGATTTGATTGAATAAGCTACCATTCCTAATTTATAGAAGTATAAGCTTTAAAATTTATAATTGGTATTCAATAATCAATTCCAATAATATATTATTCCATAGAAGCAGTAGTTCTTGGATAAAATGTTGAATAATTGGTTAATTATGGTGTAATCTTCAGCATATTTGGTAAAACTACATTTACATTCATGTATCCACATTAATTAATTCAATTATATTATACATATATAATATATTATCACATTTCAGTATTTAATAATAATGTAACTAACTATATGAAGTTGTAAATGCATTTAGAAAGTAAATTTGAAATAGAAAAATACATGGATTATGAGTCCTAGGTTCCTATAAAGATTCATGAAATGATACCTCCATTTCATAACAGGGCGTGGGAATAAATCCATAATAATATAAATATCCATAATAATAACTTCAAGAAACATGTTTTTCACCAAATGGTTATATGAATACTACTATTATAGGCATGGATTAATAGAAATAATAATCCATCCTAGATAGTTTGGGTTTCCCTTATACACAGATTAGCTACTCCTAGGGATAGTCCTATTACCAAATTTTGATATATTTGAATATGTTGTCTAATACCCAAATAGTATTAAAAAATGAAAAATAAATCACTAATACCAATTTGTAAAGTCCCTCTATATAAGGCAGTAAGAAGTTCCCTGAGACAATCATCCACATGACCTCAATCATACCTCCCCATATGCCATAGGATACCAACTAGAAGCATGTTACTTGGGTGTGTCAGTTGGATGATTATCCCTTATGTGTCAGATTTTAGAATATCAGAAAATAATACATATGTTATAAAGCAGTGAAAATAAATGATAAGTGGAAAATAAATATTAATATTATGTAATTATAGATAAATAAACATTTGGAATCTTAATTGATAATTGGTATAAAAATTATGATGATAATAATGTCATGTAGCTAAAAAATTGTGAACAGATGATATAGGGAAATAGTTATATAAATAATGAAATACAAAATAAAAAAGTTTAAAACATGACTCTTCTAGAATAATGATCATTGGCTCAAACCATTGCTCCTGTACTCCATCTTCGAACTCAAAATCATAATTGGAAGTTGTATGCTTACTTTTATCTTATCTGCACCTGGAATCATGATGTCTGGTCATGTACCAATGTCATCCTGGGTCGGTTGTGAGATATAACCATTGGAAAATTAACAATAGTGTCTTCAACAAACCAGTTTATTAATATAAAAAGAGAATTTTACAGGTACATAATAAATTATAGTAAATAAATAAATAAATACATCCAATAGGTCTCCTCATGGGTACCATATTGGTGCTACCTCCTGGGGCCAAGGATGGATATCCCTATTCAGAATTCAGCCTATACTGATATTATAAGAATGTAATAATGGGTCCTCATAATTTAGATAATAATACTAGATGATCCTACACATTTTATTTGTTGTGGAAGACACATCATATGATGTAATATATTAGAATTCTTGGAATTATAGAAATGAAATCTATTGAATTTAAATAAGAAACATCATAGGCCTTTCCAAGGTGAACCATATCATGGAACCCAGGAATTTCAGTAAGAACATAATAGTTACTAATTTTCTCAATGGTTCATCTAAGGAAATCCATAAACAGAATCCCAAGTATCACTCTTGACATAGTGTGAAGACCATAACCTATGAGCCCATCCCTGGTATCTCACATAGAGGACTTATGATCACTCATGGAATGGTACACCAATCATTCCACCAATATCATCCACAATGACTCCCTTAGGGAACTAGTATCACTAATAAAGTAGTAGAGAATCATCTTGGTGAGCTTCGAGAATTTCTCTTGGTATATTTACCAATCATTAACATATTCTAATATTATAGAATGATGAGACCATCCAATGTGACCCATAAATTGAATCTAAACTATCAATAATTGCATAGAATGAGGTTATGATTCAGGTTTTAAGATATCATTACATTTAATCAAGATGTTATAGTTATAATACTTTAATCAAGTTGTCCAATTAATTGAATTCAAAAAATTAAACTGTGGAATAATGAATATGGCGCCACTCATGGCCAAAAATATTTATTAATTCATTTCACATTATATAAAATTTATTAAAAGGATGAAAACACATCAAAAAGGAATTTAAACACATTATTTTTAAGTGATATTTGTCCTTTAATAATGTTCACATTCATTTGGGTGGAACTTGTCAAGAAAATAGCATGATAACAATGTTTTTCATGTAGTCAGGGCCCTGCTATGGGTATGATAAACATTTAATTAATTAAATTTGACAATATAGAGGCATCTCTATGGATTCCAGAGTGAGACACATGGTTCATAATAAATAAAATCTAGAAAATTAGTAAAATAAATTCATCCACCTTCCTTATGCCCATATCACTATCCTCATATAGTGTCTACCCATGAATCGATCTATAATTGTAGAAAATAGAATAGAATATTAATGCCCTAAAATAGATCATATGATCTGACACTTAAATAATGAAGAATATGGAAAGATATACTATGATATAAAACAATAGATAATGGTAATTTCCTATGAGGATCAAGTCATTGCTATAGTGAATAAAATGGTGATCGAACATAGGTGATATCATTATTTCTATGTTGGAGGGGAAGGTGTAACTCGTGGGAGAGGAAAGGTTGTAGATTAGGGGATAAAAGAGGTTGGAAGAAGAATATAAGGGCGAAAATCTTCTCAAAGAGAAATTGTAATTTTCCCCTTTATTAAGGGGATTCATGGTTTGGCACACCAGTTGGACAAATGACACACTAACCAGGCAACCAACACTTCCCAGGGAATACCCTCACAAAAGAAACATGTTTAGTTTAACTAACCATATATAGCCCATGCAGAATGGATCTGTCAAAAAGTATACAGCACCCATATGTGCATGCGGCCTGGAACACATAGTTTATTGAAATAATAAGGCTTCCTTTTGTACACTATATTCCCCATATGGTCGAGTCATATAGTTAAATCTAACCATTCTATAACCATGTAGATCAATATGCCTCCCCAATTATTAATGTTATGGAAACTGAATGATCCCCATACTCTACCAAACCACTCCATATACTCTTACGAACATTATTGAAAAAACTAAAGAGGGTTTTAATAGTAACATAATATTTTATACCTCTCTGAGAAGTAAATATTTTTTCAAAAATATGGTATTCTCCAAGGAACCAAATAAATTAACATTCACATATGTGCTAATATCCTTGTGGAATCACAACCTTCAATCAACATGTCATACCACATCCATGAACCTTCCATCCCAATGTTCATACACCCATTACCAATACGACACTCCATACTATAGGAGTATCCATTATCATCACTCCAATGGTTTAAAACATGAATATATGGGGTGACCACTTTAGTAATTACGAAACGTAATGACTGTACATGATAGTCCCATTCATACCCAAGTGCCATTATATAATATCAATCAATAATGTCTCTTGGATCAAAGGAATATCAAACTAAACATCCACTAAAATACCTTTCATAATGAGGGTCATATTCTCCAATGGATAATGGTGATCACTGAATTACATGGATAATATTATAAGGCTCATTAAGCACAACCTCAATCAGTTCCACCATCATATGTGTGTTTCTCCTCCGAATCCATGTTACACCCCTCCTTTCAATCACTGAAACTATCCATCGATAGTTCCACCATCAATTATCATTGAAATTCCTCTTGTTCTCATCAAAACATTGGTAAAACTTGTGCTAAATAATTTAATTGAACCCTTTAGTCCTCATCCCATTCATAGTTTATCACCAATCTATAATCAACATCCAACTTGTGTTACCAGCACATACTACGATGATCTCATTCCTACATATGGTGGGTATCATATCATAAAACATGATTACAGAAACCAACTCATGATATCATAACCCACACATCATTGTTTCTGTGATCACATACCTAAAAACCATAGCTTGATCCGATCACATAGCGATATCGTCTATCAATGTATAATTTTCTTCAATGATCCCTCCCCAATAACTAAAATTCCCTCATTCCATATCCAAGCACACAATCATTAAATACTTCAAGTATCAAAATTAACCCAAAAGAATATAACAAGTCTCTATCCAACATAGAAAATACATCAAATATCTCAGTCCACTTTCACAATGATAATCTCAGTGGATTTTAATAGTATTTGGAATTTGCATGAACTTGCACAAAAAATATATCCTTAATACTAATTGTACATCATGTTCTGTACAACATGAATCATAACACATCTCAATGCCTAAAACGTATATCAGAAAGAACCTCCCATTGATAAATCTCACCACCAAAAATTTACTCATGATATAATCATGAAGGGAACTCAAAATCTAATAATTACACATCCTAGGTGTTACCATCACATGTCACAAATATGATAGGATATCCCACCATGACCATAAAAAATAACTTCCATAAATCATCACCCACAAGAAAAAATTTATAATTCATATCACATACAAATGTACACATCCTGGGATCCCATTTAAACATATAAATCTTGAATCACCTGCCAAATCCACCACCCACTTTGGGGCACTCATTCTCATTGGGTATCCAATTATTTTACTTCCCCTAGAGGATCGTGACATTATCTATATGCATAAAATGGACTCCCCCCATTATGATCTATGTTGAGAAAATAAAAAATCATATGATCTAATTAATTAATATGAACAAAAGAATCTATATGGGATAACAATATATATATTGTTTTTGTCACATAAATGAACCTCACAAGTATAAAAATTACCTACAATGGTTTTAGTATAACGTTATCCAAATATTGTATCAACCAACATGGTTTTACTATACATTTCATATATTGAGGTTCTATATAGTTGTCTTTATGGATAATCCATCAGTAATATCCACATGACCGATCATTAGAAGAAAATAAAAATTATGTTCCATCTAAAAATAATTCCACTAATATGTTATATATAAAAATGAAATAATTTTTTTGAACATTAAAGATCATAACCCTCTTCTATTAGTGATATAATATAATATAATCACAACAATAAAACGTTAATTCCACAAGAAAAATAGTATTCAAGAAGATAATCCTTCTGCAACTATGTTTCATGAGCCAAAAATATAATAACATTATAATATAAACACATCATATATGAATAAGTATCTTAATTATATCATTATAAACCAAAAAGACAATCACATATCCTTGGTAACCTGAACATCCCACTAAGAATGGTGTTTGAAATACCCCAGTCTGTGGTCTATCACATGATCCAACATGCCCCTAATTCTAATATACCCTAACTATAATTATAACGAAAAGGAAATTATTATCTGATAACACATTGTAATTCCCCACCACCCCAGACCAGATTATAGTATTTTTCCGAACATTGTGTCATAAGACCCCATGTACACCACCTTGTACTCTAGAGGATTCCAACTAGACGTTATGATATGTGGTGTTACATTGGGGTGACTACAAAATCATATTATAGTGAAATAAAAACATAAATTTAACTAAATAATTACCATTAAAAATAAAAATTGTGAAGAGAGGAAATAAAATTAAAAAGTTATAACAAATGGTCTTACTGAAGTATACAACCATACATCATGAATGGTCACCCACGAGACTAACAATATATTCAATAATAAACAAAATGAAAAAATAATAGTCATTACTGGTATCCTTTATCATGAAATCATGCATCCCATAAATTCATCCATGCTATCCATCTTTTCAATATATCCCCAGGCCTCTTCCTTACAAAAACTCATGAACAATGAAGTATTAGTAGTTACCCATGTGTCATTGATGCTCAAAAGATGGGGGATAGTAAAACTCAGTAGGGAACCAAAAATAGGGTGTCTAACATTAAATGTAATTCATTGGATAAATATTTTATATTCTTATTGTAATCAAAAAATTAAAAAATGTAAATAAATTATCATTGTCGGCCTTTGAGTTCTAAGGTGACATCCAAAACTGACCATACATGCTTCATATTCTTCTATTTTTCCTTTTATTACATGTAATATCAATCTATATAATATCATAAAAGGACATTGGATCCTAGGGAATATACTTGGAATCCATATAATATAATTCATAAACACCAGATCCAAGGATGTATCCTAGGTGCTTGTATAGTATAAGCCCTGAAGCTGTATCTCAGGGAATATCCTAGGCATTTCATTATATTTAAAAAAAACCAAATAATTGGTAGTATCCCCTTTATCCATATTTAATAATACATAAAAATAATATCATAGGTTTCATCAGTATCCATATTAATCAGGCATAGAAGTAATTTCCTAGGTATCCTGGGTAACCATATAGTATCAGGTGTAATCACATGATCCCAAGATGTCTCCATGATGTCTCAATAATAAACCCCATTGGTTAGTGAATCATTCTAGTGATATGTTATAATAAAATATGAATATTTGGGACAATATTCACCCTATAATATATTACATAACAATTCTCAAATAAGATCACAATCTGAAGATCCTATCACTCATATTCTAAGTTATAATATCAATAACAAAACTTGTACCATAATTTTTAATTCAAAATTTCTATAGTTCCACATAGAATTTATTATTCAAACTCTAATACACTAACCAATATAGGGTTAACATAATATTGGGGCACCAAAAAATGTCCCATGAGCTATACCTCTTCCCAATCACCCTATTTGGGTTCCCTGATTCCAAAAACTACTCTCTTCCAAAACTCATCACAAGGAGGGAATATCATATCTTTTAATTTCACTAATAATTCAAGGGATCAATTTCCTAATAGGAAATTCATATCATTATTACACTAGGTATATGAAATAATTCACATATCACTTCCAATGTAATCCATGGTCCATCTACTAACCCAACCTATCATAAATCTACCCGATGTATACCCACCTAGATACTCCCATACATGGGGTGGATACTCACCCCACTCTCTAAACATCTACTCCAAATCTATATTGAATCTCATAATTCCTCCACAACATACTCAAGATAATTATCACATTAAAATGTTATCCCTCATAGGGAGGTGTCTAAGGGAACCTATACTAGGACCACTACGTTCATCAATTTAATCCAATTTATAACCTTGAGGGACCATACATCTAATGGAACATTTAAAAGGTAAATCTCATGGACATAAGTGACTGTGTAATATAGTTACATATCAAGGTTTTACCATGACACTAGAGAATTCTTCTAAACATGATTTTTTTATTTTGTGGAAATGATTTATTTAATTTAAATGGTTGATAACTCACTATGGGGAGACAGTCGTAACTCTAGAAATAGGTAGAACCAATCGGAAATTATCATGTATATATCTCAAATTACCTTGTATATAAAATATAAGGATATATTATTTTGACTTTATTGAAATTCCTTGTATGTGGTTATAACCTATCATTATTAGGAAGGTCCTTAACCATATAAATAGACTGTCTAATGCTTATATCCATGAGATTAGAGTGCGTGGTTATATCCTCATTCATGTGGGAGACATATAACCATGAGATCCATGCCAATGGTTATATATTTAATTCAAAAAATAAGGTTTTCATGGTGTTTTAAAACTCCATTTATCCCATATAGTCCAATAAACATTAAAAGTAAGCTAACGGAATTTTATGTATATATATTAATATATATATATATATATTAATATATATATATATCTAATGTTTTATAATTATATTTGGATATTATTATTAAGGGAATTATAATTTTTTTATATTATGAAAATATAAATCTACGTACATAAATTTTCATGGACCCAAGCTTTATTTTATGATGTTTTATAGCCACAACTATCTATGACTATTGATAGATTTTCTATGTCTGAGGCTTATTGACAGTGTTATAAATGACTGTGACTAAAGTGGTTTGTATAAATGGCCAATAGCTACATGTTAATTTTTTCCATGGCTAAAGGGGCTCAGGAGGGATTATATCCATATGATCCTTTGGATATGGGTATAAGGGTTTTGGGAGGGGAATATATCAATGGGACCCTATTCTTGTTCACACATGGGATTGTGATGGGGTTATATTATAGTTTGAGCCTATACCCATGACTATAGTCCCTTCTTAGTGGGAGAAATTTTCCAACATGTTTTTTGCTAAAAAATCACTTATAGCCGAAAATATAGTTGTTGGAGGCAATATGATTCCCTCTATCCATAAGAATTTTTCCTATGGCTAAAAGTATGTACTGCCATGGAAATCTCCAGTCTTAGATATTTACCTATATATATAACAATGAATTCTAGTATTTCACAGATCACATGCTACATAAAATATTCATAAACCATAGAGTGGTATTTAGGGATCACCTACCTCATCTGAATTCATTTTCTTTTATGAAAATCTTGACCCCTCTTACCCAAAAACTTCAAAGATTTTATTTATTCCCATGAACCTATCACGAGTCACAATTCCCAATTCATTTAATTATAAAAATTATATTTAAATATTCAATTTAATTTAAATCTTCATAATTCATAAAATATAACATAAGAACACACACTCATCAAAACCTCAAGAAATAGGGTGTAGTCCACTCTCAACACTCACTCAGTCCTAATATAGAAAACATACCCAACACCCATCTTCAATGAAATAGATAATTAAATGTAATTTAGGTAAAATAATAAAAATATTTATAGTTATATGTTACATCATTAAAATGGGGAGTGACAACATGCATTCCTCCCATCAAGAAAGAATCTATCCATTATGGAAGTTATCCCTATTTTAAAAATGATTCTTCCACGTTGTCGTGGAATAAAAACTCAAAAACCCTATCTTAATGAATCATAAATCTGTGATATGAGTAGTTGAGGATAAAAAGCGGGATAAATGGAATATTTTACAATAAAACATTGTAGAAATGTATCTAAGATCACAACATTCATGCCAGAAATGAAGGATAATGAATGAGGGGGGTTGACAACGAATGGGGAAGGAAGAAAAGGGGGGAGAGGTGATAAAAACATGATAAGGGGAGAACGGAAAATTTTCCCCTTTTAATGAAATATTGACACATTAATGTCCATGAACTATTTGACAAATCATGTTATAATCATGTAGATGAAAATATCTCAAGCTACACATTATGTGTTATATGTCCACATGGTTTACCAAATCATGTTCGAGTCATGAAAATACCTATGGAACTCAAATAAATGGTTTTGAATGGGATTTCTACAACATTATGCTAGGTACCTAGAAAATTACACCTCACTCAATTTACTAAAATTATGTAATACCCATGTGATATGTTAAAACATGTTCTAAAAATCCAAAATTCAGCCCAAAACTTCTAATTATCACTAAAGAATTCCAATACACCCTTTGGTCCACATTACATATATAAAAACACAAATGTGAGATGATAAATATCTCATAATTATGATATGAACATAAATTATGAAAATGATCCCAACTCTGTAAATTTAATATTCAAATTCCATTTAAAAATTATGACCTAAAAAGGTACCTTGTTTTACCACAACACATTAAACAACTACTAAAATGGTGAATAATAAATCAAATAACTGAAACTCACTATGTGAAGGTCATAAATGATTCCAATAGATACTGTAACTAATTTTCACTAGATGCTAAAAAAATACACCATTTGATATTTTTAACACCATAATATCAGGAATAAAAATCACTTTTACCCACTTTTCGAGATGGTGAATTCATAATACTTCCTCTTCGACCATTGACATCAAATATATATATATTGTTCAACATGTAAACAATATTGAACTTTTAGAAAAACATTAAAATATAGGAAAAGTGTATCACAATCATATTCTTAAAAATTATCTCTCTATTAGTTTATGTAAAACAACATAAGTCTTAATCATTTGATACCATTGAGATAATGCATTATTTCATTGGACTCTATATCATTTATATATGATGTGCATAAGGGTATTTCACCTTTACAAACTTCAGAAAAACAGGCCTTGAACTTGATAATAGAATACTATGCTTCCATTATGATATGATACTCATCTACAACTTTGACTTTGTCAAGCCCACTTTTTAGGTTAATAAAATGTTTAATTATTTGACATCATTTATTTTTATTTTATATCATGTTTTCAAAATCTATTATGCTTTAAAACATTTTAAATTATATATGACATATCAATAAGATTATGGGGGAACTTTGAACTTATCAAATAACCATAATCAAATCCACTAAGTTTATAATGTTTAAAATCATTGATGTAAATAATTAATAATTTTATGAAAAACTATTCTATGAATTTCAATCACTTATTTCTATGTATATCAAGAAATCATACAACGTTACCTTCTACAAAGGAACTCTACTAATGATCTGAATCACATTTTCAAAAACCCATCAGTGAATAAAGATAAATCATAGAGTGTGATAGTTATACAATATTTATACCATATAGATTATATATAGACACAAAACTAATACAATTTATTGAAACTAATGTCAATTTTAATAACTGGTCTATTATATTTTCCACTAAGTTACATTCCATTGCTATAAAGGTTATAACTCCTTAGATCATCAAATAAAATACCCCGTTACAGGTCTTATATTTTCCCCCCAAATATATTGTTTATACTTTCCTTAATTTTTTTCAAACCATATCATCTTTTTATATCCCATGAAAAATTATATGATATCATTTATTAGATCAAAATAATTGAATCAATACAACTCATTTTTTGCTTCTTATTCATCATCCCTTATACCATAATGTTTTATTCCCAATTTTTATTAATGATTTCTTAACACTATAAATTAAAATGGACCATGATTCCGAATGTGGTAAAAATTATAGTATTATATACTCTTGATCTAATGATTCTTATTATATTTATGTTTCTACAATTTCAGACACAATAAGATTTATATTTCATTATTCTAATCATAAATTGGAACCTCAAATCAAGCCTTGATACCAATTTAATTTTTGAATTTAATGTCCCAGTGGATAATATCATCCATAAAACCAATAACTAATAAAACAAATTATAGTATTTAAATTCATGAGGAGAGAGGATTTTCCAATTTCCTCCAATTGATGAATGAAGCTAGTAATATTGAGACAACTAATTTATTTTATATATTCCAGTTCCACATATTATATGTGAGGAATGTAATAGAATTATATCATTAATGAACAATTCTCATTTACCATTCTCTATTGAATTCCTTTTTAATACCATTTATGTAGCTCTCTTTTGGGTGTTACCACTTACACAAACATTATTTTAGTTTTTTTCATGGGACATATCCTTTTACATGTTTGTATTTTTCTTTTTCATTATGACATAAATGACAAAAAAATCATCATTTGGATGTTTTATGGGTAAATAACTCAATAAATTTAAATAATTGGACTTTTATTATTCAAACCTAATTTCCACGTTATTTATCCATATATGATTCACTAGAGTTCTAATTGAATGCCTTTTTTGGGATGCTTCATTCAAATGAGTAGCTTTTGGAGGCCTTTTAATTTTCCAAAACATCCTATTATATTTCCAATAACCGTTTTTCTTGGAATTGTATTTGGATTTCATCCTCAAACCTCTTTTCTTATGGTTAATTTTTTTTTATTTCCCAAGAAATCTATATATTAAATGACTAGAGAATCCATTAAATTAATTTTGTTTTTGTACATTAATTCCAATTTTACCTATTATACAACTCAACCTTATATCCTTACACATTTTTGGGAACATAATGCACAAATATACTTTAAATATATTATTTTACCTTTTTTGTGGGAATTCCCATGTCCTATATCATTTTCAGGCTTCTCTTATATTCAATAAAACCACAAACCCATTAATTGGTTCTATCCTATTTTACATCCATATGAAACACCATTAAAATTTTTAAATATTACAAATCATCATTTATATCCAAATTTATATTTTCCATAAATAGTGAAACATCCTTCTTTATTTTTCCCAAAAAAAATTTGCATTCTTTATAAGATTTGTTTTCGGTGTAAAATAATTTTTAGATTTTTGTACACCTTTCATTGAACTCAATTCATTTCCTACAAATTAGTAAATATATTATCTAGTAAAATAGAATTTATTTTCAGGAAAAATCATTCATTTTTATCATAGGATATAATAAATTAATTTAAATACCTTCAGTTCCATTATTGATATAATATATATCCTCATGAACATGTTTAATAGAGATAATGAATCTATTGTTAAAATTATACCTCATATAGTGGCACCTCAGTTAAATGTTGTTGATATAGAGTTTATTTTTTCCTTTTTTCTCTTGCGATTCAAAAAAACACTCCTCGAATTTACTATGTTTGAAAATTTTTAGAAACTTTTAGATACCTTATTGTATGATTCGCCCATTTTTTATTTTACCAAAATATCATGCTTTATCAATGACTCCAGATTCCAAATATTGTGGAATACACATATTAATGATGCCATGGTAAGGATTTTATTCTTTCAGTAAGGTTTTTCAACCTCTACATGAGATAATTGACCTTACAATACTTATCCTTTAGTTATGTAGTCACATCATTTAAACATAATACGGAAACCTTTATGAATTTTAACCTCACATGATGTTGGTATTTTAGAGGGATAATGCTCACTTTCATCTCTTTATTTGAGGACTTGTATTCTTCAATATCATGTCCAAGTTAATTAAGAAAATCACTATGACCTTTTTTTAACATATTGTCTTAATAACCTTATTCGTGGCCACTTACACATGCCTAAATATTTGAATCTTCTCAATCAGCTCTGCCGTATTTGTGGTGAATTCATTATTCTTGTAACATAGAGCTCGATCAAATTTGGAGTCAACCTATTTTTATTATAACCAACTATAGGATCTTGTACCTTAGAGTATATATATTATAATTCATTTACTTGAGATTCATTATTTCCCTAAACAATGGTAACCACTTCAATAATTCATTCATAATTTTTTATTTTTTTATTCCTAATCATTAGAACTTCAATATAAATTTTCTGAGACTCACTATTCATTATCCGCTCCATTATTTCATCTTATGTACACATTTCTTGTTTCTATAACACATATAAAACATCGAATTTTCGACTTATGATATTTTATATCTATTATTATAACAAATAACACTTAGGAAAGTAGTCTCATTAGATAATCCTATAGTCTTTTTGAAAAAATTAACATATCTTTAATCATATTCATTTGTAATATCCTTATTATAGAAGTAGGAGTCCTTTATACTAATTTTACTTTTCTCAAAATACTATTATACAAATTGAATTTATTTGGAGTTATAAATATTCAAATTATTTCTCTTTCCCATATCACCAAATGAGTTCAATGAAAAATATAACTTATCTCTAAAACTCTCTTGGATCAAACCTGAACAAAAAAAATCAAAAAAGATAAAGATATAATTTGATACCACATGATGGAATCGGAAGTGCATTCAGTGAGATATATCATAATATAAAGGCGTGGGAGTGAATTAGGGGTTTGAAACTGGTTCTCATTTCCCCATATAAACCTGAATCTCTCACTACCATAATGACCATGACCTCACTATGAGTAGGGTCACCCTTTTGTTCTTCTTCAAGTGAAGATCTTATTAATGTATTTCGTTATTTAAAGAAAACAAATGGGATATAATAATTTTACTATGTTCAAATTCAAAAGGCTAATACAAGGATCAATCATTGATAATGTAACAATGTACCAAAATCCACTAAGTGCATACCTATGTACAATGTTCAGAGCTGACTCACTATTTCTCATGGACCATTACCACAACATGAGATCACTCCCCTTACACAATTAAGATATGTATCAATTCATCCCAATGGTCACTCCCTTTATCCAATCACTTTTATTAGTACTCTAGAATAGAAATATCATTAGAACACTAGCCAATACAAAACTTCTCTATCTTATTTATTGCACTTTGTATTAGTATGTTATTGTTGATTTCAATTTGTTTCTACTTTACAGCAAGGTAGTTAAATAATATATAATATCAACTTCATATTCCTTGATTATCTTCATTGAGTCATAAAGGATATACTTCTTCTTTTCTAAAAAAATTTATGAGTGCCAACTCACTTTCAATATTGTTAACATATTGAAAATTTCCAACATACACTTTCACACAACTCATGTTTTCATAAGTGTGACCTTTTTAATTCTTAAAAAATAACCTTATTCATGTTAATTTTTTCTTAAAAGACATTCCTTCATAAAAATAATGGTTTATATAAATAATATTTTCATTGAAAAGAATGATTAAAAAAAGCCAATCATGGAAAATAAACATTTCATAACTCTTTCATATAAGCTATGTTTAGATAAACTAGAGAATTTTTCTCTCTCTAGATTTTCCATAGAAATTTATATATGTTATTCTTCTACAAATTTGGTATTTATAGAAAAATATTGACCTTTTATAAAATCACATAATTATTCATTTTTTACTCTAATTTACAAAACTCATGATAACATTATTCATTTTTTAAACTATTCTTAGTGAAAATTAATTTTACCACAATTCCTTGTTTTTCATTAACATAATGAAACTCTCTCATTTCATGATAATTCTTCATTTTCACTAATTTAAAATAATAAATTCCTAAACACATAAAACATCATACTCACATGAGTCTCTACATGCCTCTGTGTGAAAATGATTCCATTAATCCTTTTTCGTATGAAATATTCCCAAATTATCTTAAAAATTTAAAAAACCATTCCCTTATGAATACATAATGGTATTAATTGTCTTGGAACTTTATCACATACATGTCATATTTAAAAATTTTCTTGACCCTCATATATAATGGGAATGTCTTCACTTGTTGTTGGTGATTAGATCTTTTTCACATATAGATCTACAATCACTATTTAATACAACACTTGTTATTAGATATTATGATAATATACCTTAGCTACATTCAACCCTCATAAACATAGAATTGTCAGGATTGATATTATAGGACCACACATGTTTTCATGATGAATTTTCTTTTACCATATTCATCCCACTTCCACATAGAATAGTCAGTGTAGACATTCCATGATCACACTAGTCATCATGTGATCTCCCATTGTGTAAAACACTGAGCCTTTTTAACTAGAGTCAGTTCACTATTAAATAACTTTGTCATGATCACAAAAGATCATGTCTCAAAAACTAATTAGTTTAGTAGCCTTAGAAATTATAGATATATTCTTATGTTTTACATTACATTATAAAATGAAAAACTAAAACAACATAGTCTCCAAAGGCCACACTCATATCCCTTAGACTATCCCTGAAGGTCAGTCATAATATAATTCTTCGCATCTTGGGAAAAATAAAACCTAGAAAGGGGTGAGATCAGATGCTCAGTAAGGATAACAATATAGTGGAAACTTTCATAAAAAAACAAAAACATTTAAGGAAATATATGACTAAAACAAAATACTTTTAAACAATAACATCAATATAATATGGAATTGATAAAATCAAATAATGTCAGTTACTTATTCCCATGGGTATTCTACCAGTCGAAAAATCACATGCAATATTAATATCCACTTTCATAATGATGGAATGAATAATACCAGATTTCATAACCACATAGTCGAGGCCTTTTTCCAAGACTACAAATAATATTTTGTCAAGGCCTTGTGTCAAGACACTAGTTTGTCCCATGAGACCTATTTATGCATCGAGGATCTATAGAGGGCTCCACCCATCACTTACTAAGTCCAATACATTCCTCATATGAAAAGGTTTAATCATAACAAAAACATTGGTATTAAAACTAGCATACGAAATGTCCATACGTAATCCATAAACCAAGAATAGTGTAAAAAAACACATCCATTGTCAAACCTATCAAAAAACCTTCAATACATTATATATATTTTTTATAATAATAATTGAACTTTAAATTAGCTTACTATCTATCCAAAAAATGTGGCATAGATGAAATAAAAATATTTTTTATAGAAATATCAATTTCTATTTGAAATCATTTAAAATTAATATAATTATAACAGAAAAAATTTCTTTTGAAAACATTCTTATAATATTGTGAGGGATTCTTCGATTATGTTATAATGGATGAGAATAGTTGCATCCGACATATAAGTTAAAAAAACATTCTTACCTTAATTTTTTCGAAAAGGACATAATGTAACTTATATGGAAAATAACAGAAAGATTCCATTAAAAATATATAAGGTAAAATAAGGTTATTAATGAATTTAACCCATTTTATAGTAAATATTAAAAAATGTTTCAAAATTCATTTTTAGGAAAAGAAGAATGTGGATGATAAAGAGGTCCCAGTAGATACTCACGTAAAAAACAACCTCAGATAATAAAGAGATTGTGAAACTTACCCTTACCATGAACTTTTTCTTGGTAGATGGTAGGTTAACCTCCTGTATAATAGTGAAATAATTGTTATTAAATTATAAAATAACCATAAACATTAACATGATATCATATATGATCTTCTAATATTTCTTTGTTTATGATATTTGAGTACTGTCGTTCTTTTGGGTGTTAAATGATTTGTCTTACTTTTTATGATTCGTTATATAAGTAATTTTTGTTATGGATAGGATGTATATTATTCATATTGAGAATGATATTATGTCTTTAAACATTATTTTTCTAATAATAAAATGAAAATCAGTCTTCAATGGATACGATGGGGAATGAATCTCATCACGTTCGTGGAGACTGTATTTCGTACATACGTACGAGCGAAAAAATCATTAGTTTGATATTAAAATCATATATAATTGGATGTTATATCATATATAAAGAATATTTATAATTTTATATTTATTATTTATATCATTTATACTCATTATTATACCCATCCATATAAGGAAGTGTTTGAATAACAAACTGCACCACGTCATTGAGACCATAATCCGTACATAGGCATGTATGGTGACTTTGTCATTTATAGGAAGGATAAAATAATGAATTTTTTAACCATTTTTATAATAACATCCTAGTATATATAATATACTGGATTTATTATTTTATAATTGAATCAACAAAGAAAGAGGAAGTGGAAGAAGAAAAAAACTTGAAAGAGGTGTTGAAATACTTACCTCTTCTTCTGGTTCTTCATTTGGATTTGATCGTAAGGGATCCATAGGATGGATTTATGACTAAATGAAGGCCTCTAGAATAAATTTAGGATAGTAGAAAGGATATTTTGTCATTTTTGGGCCGAACCAAAAATATTTGGAGGTGTCAAATTAAGAGAAGGGGAAGTGTCCTTTTATAAGAGGGGTGAGGGTCACTTTATGAAAAGCGTGAAATATTATTTTATAATAAAATAATTTTCTATTTAGAATGTCACAAAAATTAATTATTTATAATATGAAGTGGGGATGGGTCGAAAACCTCTCAACCAATAGGTTTTAGATAGGTGTAGGTCATCATATCAACCTTATCATCTAGATTTAACTCTTAGTTAAATAGTTTGTCATTTACCATGTCTCAATGTATTTTAATATTATATTGTTACTAAATATTATATAACATGACAAGAGAACCCCATGTGTTTCATTATTAATATATATAACCTTATAAATGTCCTTTGTCATAACCTTATATTTTTAAGAATATTATATTAATTAATAATATAATATTTTTTTAAAAAAACTCAATTATGTCAATTTTGACATTATTTAATTTTTTTAAAGTCCTCAAAAATGTATTACATAGAAATAAATTCATATTTTAAATAATAACATGTATTAATATCCTATAAAATTTGTGGGATTCAACAAAATTCACAATTTACATTTTTTTTATATTTATAATATCTATTATTATAATATTTCACTATTATGGTAATTACGACATCATCATTATGTCATTAATAAATTAAATTATTTAATGTCTAAAAATTATAAATAAAATATAATTATGTATAAAATGTTTTTATCATTCTATGTAATATTTATAGTCTAATTTATATTATGTATAACCTTTTATTAAAAATGGTTTAGTAATTAAACGTTGAATTTATCTCTTTGAACACTTCTTTGAATAAAATAATATTAAATGTTATAATCTAATACAAGTGGACCTAAAGGATAATATTTTATTCCTAAGGTTGTTTTATGTCGAATTAAACTTATCCAATAGAATTAGGACATGTTTTACAGTAATAATAATATCATTTTAACCATTAATTTCCCTATTTTCATTTAACCGTGATAAATAAAACTAAAAAGTAACTATTCAAAAAAAATTATTTTCATCTTATTAAAACAAATTATTCTTATTTATATCAACCATGTCTCTTGGAGTTTTGAAATTATACTCACAGAAGTGATAAAATTATGTTTTATGTGAATTTTCTAATGCTCCTAAGAGATTGGTAAAAGATGGTAAAAAGTTCGATAAAATTTTATATATCCAATATTATTATAATTTGACTCCAATGAATTATGATGAATATATATCAGTATTATGTATCTATTTTGACCTAAAATAAATTAAAATAAAATAACTAATTTTTTAAATAAAATTTCAGTTTTAACAAATAATGCATTGTTTTTCCACTATTCATCAAAAATTGAAAATTTTCAGAAAAATAACCAAAATTCACCATAAGATAATATCGATGTTCCAAATCCAAAAATGAAGTCCATTTTGAATGATAAAATTTATAAAATTTTAAAAATTTGGTATTACTATTCCTAACAACTAGTTTGATTGGTTTTGGTGTGTGTGAACTCGAAGTTGCATACAACACAAGCTATTGTATTATTCAAAAGGAAACGTGTCGTAGAAGCTTGGGGTGATACATTCTCCCCTCCCTAAAAAAATTTCACACCTCAAATTTCTAGAATGTTACTTCATAAAAATATTTTGGTGGTTTTTCATCATTTGTTTTTTGGGTTCCCACGTTGCCTCTTCCATCTTATGGTTTCTCCAAATAAATTTTACCATATGGGCCATCTGGTTTCTTAGTACTTGTTCTCAGGTATCATGAATTTTTACAGGCTCTTCAAAATAAGAAAGATCAGGTTCCAGTTAATTTTCCACATAGGTGAGAACATTCATTGGGTCAAGAATGTATTTTCTCAACAGTGATACGTGGAATACATCGTGATCCCTGGATAGAATTGGAGGCAGTGTCAAACGATAAGCTACAACTCCAATTACTTATATAATTTTGAAATTTCCGATGTACCTAGGACTCAATTTACCCTTCTTTCCGAAATGTATAACACCCATCCATGGAGATACTTTCAAGAGTACATGGTCTCCAACCTGAAATTTCAAATCCTTTTTTCTGTTATCGGCATTGCTCTTTGGCCTACATTGGTCTTCTTTTATGTGGTTTTGTATAACCTTCACCATTTCCATTGTTTCCTAAATATGTTTGGGGACTACTAGTTTCCTTTCACCAAAATCATCACAACATGTTGGTGTGTGACATCTCTTTCTATATAACGCTTCATATGGTTCTATCTGAATACTTTAATGGAAGCTATTGTTATAGGAAAATTGTATTAGAGTTAAATATTAATCTGACATACATTGAAAGTCATGTGAGATATATCTCAACATGTCTTCTAAGGTTTGAATAGTTTGTTTTGAATTTCCATTAGTTTGAGGGTGGTAGGAAGTGCTCAAACGAAGTTCAGTATCCTAGGCTTTCTGAAGACTTTTAATGAATCTTGATGAAAATATGGATCACGATCAGACATAATTGATATAGTTACTCCATAAAGTCTTATAACTTCTTTAATATATAGTATTTATATATTTTCAAGTGGTAAATAATCCTTATGGAAAGAAAATATGCTGACTTGGTAATACGATAAAAAATGACCCATATTCGATCATTCCCACTAGGAGTTTTTGGTAGCCCCATGACAAAGCCCATCGTAATATTATACCATTTCCACTCAGGTATTTGAAGAGGTTTTATGACTCCTCCAAGATGTTTCATTTGAGCTTTCACATGTTTACAAACCATACATCTTGACACAAAATAAGCAATATACATCTTCATGTTGTACCACTGAAAATATTCATTCAAATCCAAAAACATCTTGGTGCTTATTGGGTGTATAGAGAAATGGGAGCTATGAGAATCATCTAACAATTCCCTTTTTAGATTAGGTATTTCAGGAACATAAAGTATCTTCCCAAATTTCAAAATAGCATCTTCATATATGAATTCAATCAACCTCCCATCATTCATAGATTTAATTTTCTTTTTAAAGACCTCATCATCAGCCTATGAACTTGTATACTTTCTTGTAAAGATGGTTTGGAAACCATTTTAAAAATTACTGATGTTTCACCATAAATGATTATTCCAATATCCATTTTCTCTAGATTCATGAAAATAATACCCCTTTTAACTCTCACCTTGTTGAAACCTCCATGATCTTTTCTACTCAAAGCATCTTCCACCTTATTTTCCTTACCCTGGTGGTAGTGTATTATGCAATCATTATAATTGAGTAGTTCTATCCATCTCTTTTACCTCATGTTGAGTTCTTCCTATGAGAAAATATACTTAAAACTCTTTTGATCGGTTTATATATCACATTTTCACCATAGAGATAATGTATCAATATCATCAAAGCAATGATTACAGATTCTAACTAAATATCACGAGTATGGTAGATTTTCTCATTAATTACTAGTTGTCCTGATTCATAGGCAATAAGCCTATCATTCTACCAGGGGACACAACCAAGTCCTTTTTTTGATGCATCACTATAAATAAAAACCCCATCATTCCCGATGGTAGAGTCAAGATATGAGCATTGATTAATGTATCCTTAAATTCTTAAAAACATTATTTACACTATTTTGTCCAAACAAATTTAACCCTTATATGTTTCAGCTTGGTTAATGGGTTAGCCAATCAGGAAAAATTCTAGATGAAACATCGATAATAACCTACTAAACCAATAAAACTGTGTACCTCAGTTATACTCACCGGTTCTAGAAATTCTTGGATTCCCTTGGACTTTGAATGATCAACAGAGATTCCATACTTAGAGAAAATATGGCCAAGAAAAGAAATATCCTAAAGGCAGAATTCACACTTTCTAAACGTCCCATATAATTCATTTCATCCGAGGGTTTTCAATACTGTGTTCAAGTAATTTTCAAGATGTTCATAGATTTTTGTGTATACTAGGATATCATAAATAATATACCACTACAAATTCATCATGATATTCCATGAAAAATTTGTTCATTAGATCCATGAAAAAAGAGGGTGCATTAGTCAATCCAAAAGGAATTACTATAAAATCGTAATTCTCATACCTGTTATGAAATGTTGTTTGCATAATGTCTTCCTTCTTCACACACAATTGATGGTATCCAGATCACATGAAAATCTTTGAAAAATATTGAGCTTTATGAAGTAGGTCAAATAAATCATCAATTTGAGGTAGGGGATACTTTTTCGTTATTGTTATAACATTGATCTCCCTGTATTCAATGAAAAACCTCATAGATCTGTCGTTCTTTTTAACAAAAAGGATATTGGCAGCCCATGGAGAAACACTAGAGGGAATAAATCTCTTATTACTCAATTCATATAGTTCTTTATTTAGTTCCACTAATTCCCTAGTTCCCATTCTATAAGGGGACTTCGATATTGGCCTTGAACCATGAATTAAATCAAGTTAAACTCAATTTATCATTCTCGAGGATATCTAGATAAATCATCTAGAAACACATCAACATATTCTTTCACAATTGGTAGGTACTCTATTTAATCATTCCTTTTGTTACCCATAGTTATTTCATTATATTCCTCCACAATAGTTGAATTTCGTTGATCTACTCGGGGTGGATATAGATAATAATCAGATGTTGACATTTCTTCACTAAATATAATGTACTCCTTATCATCCTCAAAAATTGTCACCTCCTTCTTTTTACAATAAATTTTCACATCATGGTCCTAAATACAATCCTTTTAAAGGATTATATCAAATTCAATCATGGGTATGAAGAAGAGATCAGTAGATAAATAACATTTATATACTATAATGGGAAGTGATTCACAAAACATTATTGAGATGATACTTCCATTCGATGTTTTGACTGACAACTACCCTGTTAAGTCAAACTGAAAATATCTAATTTTCATTGTAAACTAGGAAGATATGAAATAATGTAATTATTTAGAATAAAATAAATAATTGGTTAAACTTGAGGAAACCATTAAATTACCTACCATCGCGTCTTTTAGAGAATCCAACTCAAAATTAGCGATTAGAAAAGCTTGTCCTTGATCCCGTAGCCTTTTTCGAGGTAAGTTACCTTGGAACCTAGGACATTAATTGTCAAAATTTCCCATTTCTCTACTATTTTTTCATTCAACATTGAAATACTCTTTCTTTTCCTTGCAAACACGAGCTTAGTGTCTTTTTTCACCATAATTCTAACCGACTCTAATTCCTTTCAGTCTAGTACCAGGGTGTTTCTTCCCACATTTACTATAGGATGGATATTCAACCATTCCCTTCTTCCCCTTATTTCCATTTCTAGAGTGTTGAACATATCACTTCTTCTCATGCTTTTCATTAAGGTCATAAGACATACAGAATTCCATTTCAATCTTGATATCACATAATACAATATCATCGGTTAATGAGAAGGATTGTGAGAGTAATTCTTGCTAGAGAAATGGTTTTAACCCATCATATAAATGATCAATATTACTTCTTGGGTTAGGTATATAATCTATAGAAATACTTTCTAACCTTGTAATGTTCACCTCATACTTTGTGACATTCTCATCCTATTTTTTCCTTAGACTCAGAAATTGTATTTCCATATCCACTCGATGGTCATGAGGATATTATTTTTCAAAGAAAATCTCTTTAAACTCCCTCCATTCCTTATTTGATACTTCATTATCTTCCTTTGTGCTTTGAATCAATGGCCACCATTGATCTGCATCTCCCGTGTGGTGATAGACTGCCATGACAACTTTTTCCCTTTCACTACACCCTAAGGCATGAAATATTTTTTCTAAGGAATTTATCAATTGCTCAACTACTAATGTATTTTTTCTCCCATTGAATTGTGTTGGTTATTTCCATTTGAAGAGGTCTATCATTTATCACTTGTGTTGTGGATCAAGGTCCTCTATACGGGTAAGGTTATTATTCAAAACCTGAGTGAGTTGTCCCAGTATGGTGATAAGATGATCATAACCAGTTGCTTCACTAGATCTACTATAATTATCTTGAGTAGGAGGTCAATCTGTACCTGTATTACATAAATTGATATTTTTTGTATTCTTTCCACTAGGCGCCATATATATACAATGGCATACAATAGAGTATATTATGAATCACAATACATAATTCCGAACATGTAAAACACTTCACATAAATTGAAGAATTTTTGGGTATAGTCCATAATAATAAAAATGTTATATTTTAGGAAGTATATATTCATAAACACTTCATAGTGGTCTATAAAGAAAATGAGAATTATCCTAAGAATATCCCCCGGGAGTGTTGTAACCAAGAGTGCAGTAAGGCCCGTTGTCGTGCACCAGTTCTTGTTTTATTCTAGCTCCAAGTAGTTCTTTTATGTTTTACCCCTTGGTACATCTGTTCTAGAGATGCCTCAACCTGCTTGTATCTAGATATGGATGTATTTCTTGGAAAAATCAAAAAATCTCTACAGTACCATTATTCTAGGATGTTCTTCTATAGAAATCCTCAAAGTCTATCTTAGGTTAATGTTCTCAAATAAGTGTTTTTTTAATCTAGCTTCCACGGTTTGTACTAAAATTTCTATGATACCAACTATAATTCCCTAACCATAGTTACCCAGAGTCGATGAATTATTACTTAACATTGGAATGATCACAAAAGATCATGTCTTGAAAACCTGATTAGTTTAGTAGCCTTGGAAATACTAAATACATTTATATGTTTTACATTATATTATAAAATAAAAAACAAAAAAATAGTCTCCATAGGCCAAACTCATATCCTATAGACTATCCCAGGAAGTCAGTCATAATATACCTCTTTGCATCCTAGGAAAAATAAAACATAGAAAGGGGTGAGCTCAGATGCTCAGTAAGAATAATAATATAACAAAAACATTAATAAATAGGCATAAACATTTAAGGAAATATACGACTAAAAAATCTATTTAAACATGAACTTCAGCGTAATATGGAAAAGTTAAAATAAAATAATTCTATTTACTTATTCACGTGGATATTTTACCAGTCGAATAATCACATGAAATATCAATAGCCACTTCCATAATGATGGAATGCATAATGCTAGACTTCACAACCACATATTCAAGGCCTTGTTCCAAGACTACAAATAAGATTTTATCAAGGACTTTGTCTAAGACACTATATTGTCTCATGAGACATACCGATTCATCGAGGAGCTGTAATGGCCTCCACCTGTCGCATACTTTGTCTAATGCATTCCTCATATGAAAATGTTTAAACATAACATAAATATTAATATTAAAACGAGCTTAAAAATGGTAATACATTATCCATAAACCATGAAAGGTATAAAAATAACACATCTACATTCAAACATTTCACAAAACCATAAATAATGGTGTTTTGTATCATAAAAAGTCAATTTCAAATAAGCATACAATCCATCAAAAAATGTTGACATAGACAAAATCAATACTTTTTTAGAGAAATATCTCTTTCTATTTGAAAACATTTAAAATTCATATAATTATAAAATATGAAATTTATTTAGAAAATATTCTTATAAGCTTGTAAGGGAAGCTTCAACAATGTTATAATGGTAGAAAATAGTCACATCGGCGTATAAGATAAAAAAACAATCTTACCATAATTTTTTCGAAAATGTCATAAGGTGCCTAGTTTGGAAAATGATGCAAAGATTCCACTAAAAACATATAAGGTCAAATAAGGGTGTTAAATAATTTATCCAGTTTTCTAGTAAATATTATAAAGTGTTATGAAATACATTTTTTAGAAAATAAGAATGTGGCTGATAATGAGGGCCCAGTATAAAATCTCTTATAAAACAACCTCAGATAATAAAGAGAATGCGGAATTAACCCTTAACTTTTTCTTTTCCATGGTCGTGGGTTGGCTAAACTCCATAATAATTATTAAATAATTGTTATTAAATTATACAACATCCATATACAAAAATATTATATCATATGTGATTTTCTAATATTTCATTGTTAATGATATTTCAGTAGTATCATCGTTTTGGGTGTTAACTGGTTCATTTTTTCGTTATATGATTTGTTACATAAGTAATGTTTATTATAGATATGATGAATCTTATTCATATTAATAATGATATTTAGTATTTAAATATTATTTCTTAATCATCAAATGATAATTATTCTTTAATGGATATGATGAGGAATGAATCTCATTGTGTTTGTGGAGATGGTAATCCGTACGTACGCACGAGCGACAATATCAACATTTTGATATTAAAATCATATATAATTGGATGGTATATCATATATACAGAATAATTATTATTTTATATTAATTATTTACAACATTTATACTCATTGTTATACCCATTCAATTGATGAAGTGTTTGAATAACAAACTACACCCCGACGTCGAGATGGTAATTTGTACGAACGTAGGTGTGACGACATTGTCATTTATAGGATGGATTATATAATGAATATGGTTGTAACATTTTTATAATAACATAAATGTATATAAAATATACTATAGTTATTATTTTAAAATTGAAACAACAAATAATGAGGAAGTGGAATAAGAAAAAACTTGAAAGAGGTGATGAAATATCAACCTCTTCTTCAGGTTCTTCCTTTTGATTTGATAAAAAGAGATCTTTAGGTTGGATTTAAGACAAATGGAAGGCCTCTAAGATGAATGGAGGATAATTGGATGGATATTTTGATAGGGTTTGTTCAAGAAAAAAGGCTATGGAGGTGTGAAATTATGAGAAGGGGAAGTGCCCTTTTATAAGAGAGGTGAGGGTAAATTTTGGAAAAGCAGGAAATATTATTTTATAATAAAATTATTTTAAGTTTATAATGGCTAAAAAATAATTATTTAAAGTCTAAGGTGCAGATGGGTCGTAAAACTATCAACCAATAGGTTTTAGATAGGTTTAGGTGATCATATTAAACTTATCATTTAGATTTACCTCTTAGTTAAATAGTAAGTCATTTACCATGCATCTTTAAATTTTAATATTATATAGTTAATAAACATACAATAACATCCCATGCGAACCCATGTGGTTTATTGTTAATATATATAACATTATCTATGTACTTTGGCATAAACTAATATTTTTAGGATTATTATACCAATTAATAATATAATATTTGTTTTAAAAACTCAATTATGTCCATTTTGACATTATTTAATGAATGTTTTTTTAATGTCCTAAAAACTATAATAATTCAAAATAAATTCTTATATTTAATCCTAACCATTCATATTAAACTATAAAATAATTTTAATTCATCAAAAGTCCCAATTTCCATTTTTTTTATATTTATAATATCAATTATTTTAATATTTCATTATTAAGGTAATTACTACATCATCATTGTTTCATAACTAAATAAATTATCTAATGTCTAAAAATTATAAATAAAATATAATTAAGTATGAAATATTTTTATATTTCTAATGAATATTTACAGTCAAATTTATATTATGTATAACCCTATATTAAGAATGGTTTAGTTATAAAACATCCAATTTATCATTATTAAGTTTTATTTAAATAAAATAATAACATATGTTCTAATCTAATCCTAGTGGACCTAAAGGATCATATTTTATTCATAAGGTTGTTTCTGGTCGAATTCCACCTATCCAATAGAATTAAGACATGTTCTAGGGTAATAATAATATCATTTTTACCCATATTTAGCCTATTAAAATTTAACTGTGGTAAATAAAATTAATAAGTTAGTATTCACCAAAAAATTATTTTTATCATGTTGAACCCCATTTTTCATACTAATATCAACTATGTATCTTGGAGTTTCTGAAATTCCACACACAGATGGGGTAAAATTATGTTTTATGTGAATTTTCAAATTCTCCTAGGAGGTGGGTAAAAGACGGTAAAATGTTTAAAAAAATATTATATATCTAAAATTATTATAAAATGACTCCAATGAATTAAAATGAATATATATAGTTATTATGTACCTAATTGGAACTAAAATAAATTAAAACAAAAAAATAATAATTTAAATAAATTGTCGATTTTAACCAATAATGAAGTGTTTTTCAACTATTCATCAAAAATTGAATGTTTTCAGAAAAATAAAAAAAAAATTCACCCTAATCTGATTTTTATATTCCAAATCATAAAATAATGTCAATTATGAATGATAAAATATATTAAATTTTAAAAAGTGAGTATTAATATTCCAAATGACTTGTTTGATTTTTTGTGGTGGGTTTAAACTCAAAGATGCGCACAAAAAAAGCTATTATATTATTCAAAGAGAAACGTATCGTGGAAGCTTGGGGTGTTACGCATTTCACATGTGTCCACACAATAAAAATAATTGCAATATTCATTGTTATTGTTCACTTCATCGAGAAACCCAATTATTCACATAACTATTAACGTGTTGAAAAAATCGAATAACTACAAATCACTATCAGTTCTGCAAATACGGACTTTAACAGTGATCCAAATGGACATTAATAATACTAAATAATTTTTGTTGTCCTAAGCACGGGTAAAAGGGGGTCTAATTTATCGGTGATAAAAAATGGGTTGATAAAGGCCCTTTCATAGCACAAAAGTCATCCATTTATAATCTCTATAATTTATTCCATCAGTTGTGTGCTCCTTCCTCCCCTTGGATTCATCCCCAAAATCTCTCCCTCAAAAGTTTGTTACTTTACCACTCCACCATGTTTATTTTCAATCTATTTTATGATATATATAAATATAGTTGTATTAATTATGAATTTTTTTATTTCAATATTAATATATATTTATTTGATTATTTTGAAATACATTTAAGAAATATGTAGTGTGTGTGTATGATTATAAGTAAGTAAAAAATAAATATTTAAATATATATATATATATATTATATTTTTTAATCAATAAGTATAATTATAAATATTTATATTTATTCACATATATTATATATTAACATTTATATAAATATGTTACAGTATATAGATAATATATAATGTTTTCCTAATACACAGACACTCACAAATACACACACACACATGGATTTATATAGGTAAATAAATATTCATACTTTTTTTTCTTTTAATTAATGAAATGGATATTATTTTTTATTAAGGTATGGTTTACATATTGAAAATATATATATATTTTATGTAAATATGCTTTCATATTTATCTATTAAAATAAATTTTAAGGTGTAATTATATTAAAATATGTATATATGTGTATATACATCATCATAAATAACATTACATTATGAAAAATTAAAAAAATTGAATGTCATAATATCCTTATGAGTGTTATTATTGAATATAAATTGAGTCTCCACCAAAATATGATATGAATACACCTTAAATGAAGTTGAAATTCAATCTATTATTCGAAAACTCGGATACCCCAACTAAACAACCAATTATGAAGTTATTCTGGGCCTTTTTGGCCTCGAAAAACGTGATCCTGGATTCCAATAGTAATTAAGTTGTGGATAATATAGAGAGAATCAAATTTTTAAGTGGTAGAGCCCATATAGAGACATGGATCAATAGTTATGACTGTTTTAACGTCGAGTTATGTTTTCAACATATTTTAGATCTTTTATTATTATTTTTGATTCTTTCAATCTTTAAATCAATATTAAGAAAACTATTACTCGATAATAATTAGAAAATTATGAATTAATATTTTTTAAAAAATAATTTTAATAAAATTCTCTAAATAACTCTCATATTAAGTGAAAATATGTAATTACCCTTATATAAATTATTTTTAATAAAACATATTATATATATCAATACAAATATATTTTTATGTTAATATCTCAATTTTAATTATTAATAATATTTTATGTAATTTACCCTTTACACAAGTTAAAATGTGCTGATAAAGACCCCCTTTATAACCACTATTGAATAATCAATGATAAAGTGTGTATGTTTAACATCTCTAATAAAAAATGATCAAAGGGGTACCTTTATTAAGGCTAAATAGTTACTGATAAATTTTTAATTTTAATACCACTGTTAAAGACACATTTTTAGAGTGGAATTTTTAATGATGTTAAAGAGTGTATATGAAAAATGACAAATATTTGGCAGTGTATGTAAATATTATAAATTAATCTAAAAAATATTGGAAACAATTCTCAATGTCTTGTAATAAATAATATGTTTTTTTTCAATGTTCTTGTTTAAAAAATTCAGATATACCACAAATGCTTTTTTGGGGATATGAAAAAGTTGTTTGGGAGTGATTTTTTTATGTTGTTAAAATTTTATTATCTTGTAGTGAAAATGAATTACTTACTAATCATAATGTATTTTTTAAGATATCTAATAACTATTTTGGAATAATTTTCTTTAATTTTTTAATATATTATAAGATAAAAAATAAAATTTTATGAGTCCTTAGTGAAAATTATAGATTGATAGAAATATGGCCTAATGTCAAACCATAATATATTGGTATGAAAGACATTATGGTCCCATTTCTACTAGTTGATGATTTGATTAATTAACAAGGTAGTAACTAATTTCAACTATTATCATCGATTATAATTGACATCCCAAAAAAATATTGTGGTCATTAAATAATTTAAAAATAGTGTTTGATATTTTTTCTATATAAGCAATCAATCAAACATTCGCATTATATAAAATGGATTAACTGATAAATAAAAATAATATTTTTATTGTAGCGGTGTATATTTTTGGTATAATTATTTTGAAATAAAAATTTATAACTTATATTTAAGTAAAACTTATTTTAAATTATGTATAATTCTAAAATAAAATAAAAGTTTAAATAAAAACAAAATTAATTTAAATAATTATATAAAATAAAGTAATTAATGTTAATAAATTAATTATAAAATAATTATTATAAAATATAATTTCAAAAAATAGATTTAGAAATACTTTTCTTCAAATAATTAACTTATAATTATTTTAAAATAATTTCACTACTAGAAGTAAAAAAATATATGACCAAAAAATATAAATGAAAAATTTAAATAATAAATATGAATGATGTTATTATATTTTTATTAATTTATTGTATTAAAATTACAATAATTATAATATTTAGAGTTAAAAATATAATTTTAAAAAAGAAATATTCAAATTAAAATATTATTCTTTTAAACTAATTATTCTTTACACTAATAAAAAATCATAAAAATATTATTATAAACAAGTTATTAAAAACTAATAATACCTATGAAATTATTTTCCAATTAACAATTGTTTATAAAATTTTATGTAATTATTTCTAAAATATAATTATTATTAAAAAATTTAAATAATATAAAATAATTTAAATATTAATTTAAATTTTTGTGTTAAATAAAATAACCAGAGTATATACAATTTAATTATATTATAATATTATAAATACTAATTAAAATATGATATTGTTAAACTAATTATCATATGATTATTGTAGAATAGAATATTTTCAGTTTGATGACAAGTATCTAAAAATCATGATTTGGTTTTTGATATAATTCTACATGTGTATATTAAAGTTCCACACGAAATAATTTAAATAAAATTATTTCAAAATAATTTCAGTATTAGAAATAAACGATATCTGATAAAGAAACATTGTTGAAAATTATAATAGAAAAATATGAATCTTGTGATTAAATTTTTATTAATTTAAAGGGATTAAACATTAATTATTAAAATATGTATAACAAATAATATATTTAAAATGATATGTATTGTAATTAAAATACAAATCTGGGGCTGGTTATTTATATCGAACTAAATAATTTCGAAACATTGTCTCCCTATATTGCATCAATTTCAACTATTCCCATTAAACTTGATAAAGGTATAAAAGTCATAGGATTTGTATACTTTTCTATGTTTTGGGATGAATATGATATAAACTCCACTAAAATAAAGAAGGTTGAAATTTCTACTTCTAAAGATGATTTTAATTTAATGATTTTCTATGAACAACTTCTCTTCTTCTATTTCAATTGTCTTTCCATTAGGAATATTTTGGCGGATTTTCTGAAAGACTCAATATTTGATTCTTATTTGCTAAATGGGAATAAATATGATCCTTATTACATGAATATTAAATAAGAATGAATTAGTTTGTGACAGGCATATGTGCAAAGAGTAGTGGTGAACTCTGATACAGTTTAAGATACTATATATTCTTTGGAAAAAGACTCTATTTCATTGGATGATGTAAAATTAGGACCAAAACAACTTAGAGTTGTGTTCAGTGAGTTAATAGAGTACACAAGGGATTTGAATTCAATGGGGGTAGTTTTTTCTTTGTAGGGTTAGATCAAATTTCCACTTTGGTAGGTTCTTTGAGAATTCATCATAGTAGTGTGATGGCGTAGTTTTTTGGTTCCATAAAAAAGTCCAATATGTATTGGGAAAATCTATTTTCTTAATTCCTAATAATTTCTTTATTATGCAGTATATTATGGTAGAATTTCCTTCCATTGTCCCTAAATTGGGATATGGGTGGACTAAAATGGTAGCTTCTATTGGTGATATTATGAAACTATGACAGTAGGAATGTAACAACCCCAACTCTAGAATCGTAGTGCTGTTGTCTATTGTATACCATTTCCATAAGATACATGAGATGACATCAAAAAAATTCGATCAATTTAGTGGGCTTGATAACCTAGATATATACATGATTCCCATTTTATATTGGAAATAAAATATAAAAAATAGTAAAATTATTTAATTTTCAGCCTTTAAGTCCTTCATAGATTCCATATTCATATCACAAGGGAAAGAAAATAAAAAATGAGGAGGTCAAAATCCTAGTGAGGATTTTGTATAGTGGATGCTCTCATGTGTAAATAATACATAATTATTAGAGAAGCTAAATTACAGAAAAAAAAATTATTTAGTCAATAACATTGAAATCAAAAGCATCCTTGGATAATATCAAATTAATACTCTCATGGATAAAAATTACTCAATTCATAATGAAGGAAATATATATTGATGGATGTCATGATCTCAGACATCATGACATCATTACCCTCAAATAATTGTAGAAACCATTTTAAATGGTGGGTAAGTTGTAATGCCCCGACCCCAGAAGCCCAACGTTGGTTCATTATTTTAATACACTGGAATTATTATAAGGAATCTTGTCCCGAAGGACCAATCAGTTTAGAAGTCTTAAAAAATAGATGACATACATGATTGTTACATTACATTATAAAATGAAAAACAAAAACAACATTGCCTCAACTGACCATAATCATATCCAATAGAATATCCCTATAGGTCATTCATAATATATATTTTCACAACGTAGGAAAAATAAAACATATAAAGCGGTGAGCTCTGATGCTCAGTAAGGATAACAATATAGTGGAAACTTTTATAAATTAGCATAAACATTTAAGGAAATGTATAAGACAAAAACAAAAGCTTTTTAAACATAAAAATCAGAATAATATGGAAAATATACAATAAAATAATTCCATTTACTTATTCACATGGATATTACATTTGTTGAATAATCAATTGTAATATCAATAACCACATTCATAATGTTGGAATACATAATGTCTGACTTCAAAACCACATCCTCAAGTCCTTTCTCCAAGAATACAAATCAGATTTTGTCAAGGCCTTGTTCCAATACACTATTTTTTCTCATTAAACCTACAGATGCATCAAATATCTATAGTGGGATCCACACATCACTTACTAATTCCAATTAATTCCTCATATGAAAAGGATTAAACATAATATAAACATTTGTATTAAAACCAGTATATGAAATGTCAATACATTATACCCAAACCATGAATGTTATAAAAATAACACATCCACAGTCAAACATATCACAAAACCTTCAAAAAAATATCGTAAATTTGTATCATAATAAATAAACTTCAAACAAGTTTAAAATCCATCAAAGGATGTTGACATAGATGAAAATTATTTGTAAAACTCTTTAAGAGAAATATCATTTTTTCATTAGAAAATTTAAATGTCACACAATTTAGAATGGAGTACATTTGAAGAAATCTTTCAAAAAAAGTGTCCCATACCACATTGAATTTATTGAAAGTAATTAAAATTTTGAAAACATTCATGTCCACATAAATAAATACTTAAAACCCATTTTGAAAACCTAGATATTAATGAGAATGAATTAGAAGGATAAATATTTAAAACATTTAAAATGATATTTGATAAAACAAATCCCTTAAAAATCAATTTGAAATCACTTTTATGAAACATGGATAGGGATAATAAATATGTCCCAGTAGATACTTACATAAAATCAACCTCGGATAATAAAGAGATTCTAAAATTAACCATTACCTTGCACTTTCCTTTTGTTGAGGGTATGTTTAACCTCTTTTATAACACCCATAGTATGTTATTAAATTATACCAAATCCAAATTATTTTTTTTATATCATACATGATTAATATACGACTTTATACTACCCATTTAATAATTATTTCCTTGTTAAATTAATATTTTTTATAACAATTGCTTTCTTTATCATTCATGTTTTAACTTGTAATTATTGAGAGTATCATTTAGATCATGATTTAAATACTTCTAGAATATAAAAAATTATTTATATATCAAATATATTTAGAATATAAATATTTATAATAGACAGATACATGAAATGGAAGGCACCATTTATGGAGATGGTAGGTCGTACGTAATCATAAACGATGTTTGCATTTTCATATCATATTGAACAGATGCAAGTGAATAATATATATGAAAGTAAATAAATACATATATATATCTCTAGTACCATTATTATGTCATATAATACATACTTATTAATAATATATATTTTTATAAACATCATTGAATGGTGAACCTGTAAATTAATCTCATCACGTCGTGGAGATGGTAATCCATACGTACACACAAGTGAGGATATCATTTCATTAATGATTGAAAGTTGTGGAATTGGTTGGTATAATAATTTTACAGAAAACATATCATGTTATTTTTATTATTTACTTACATATTACTCATCGGTATATCCATCCAAATAACACAGTGTTGAATAACAAATTACACCACGACGTGGAGATGATAAGTCGTACGAACACACACATGGTGACATTATCATACATAGGA
The DNA here is from genome assembly GCA_963277665.1 of Viscum album. Taxonomy (NCBI): domain Eukaryota; kingdom Viridiplantae; phylum Streptophyta; class Magnoliopsida; order Santalales; family Viscaceae; genus Viscum; species Viscum album. The sequence goes on along the minus strand of OY728134.1, from coordinate 389,891,310 downwards.
TGAATAGACTAATTAATATGGTTGTGCCATAATTATAATAACATCACAATATGTATAAGGTACTAGATTTATTATTTTGGTATGGTAATAACAAAGAAAGAAGAAGTGGAAGACGAAACGAACTTGAAAGAAGGTGGTGAAATTGTTACATCTTCTTCGGGTGTTTCATTTCAACATGAAAAAAGGGCTCCAGAGGTTGTTTTTATGATCAATTTAATGGATCTAGGGTGATGTGAGGGATGTTAGGAGGATATTTGGGCATGATTTTGCCGATCCAAATGACCTTAGAGGTGTGATTTTTTGATAAGAGTAAGTTCCATTTTATAAGAGGGGTGAGGGACACTTTAAGAAAAGATGAAAATATTAATTTATTATTAAATCATATTAATTTTATAATGCCTCAAAATTAATTTATTTCGAGACTTAGGTGGGTATGAGTTGAAATCCTCTCAACCAATAGGTTTTGGAAATGTTTATATTACCATTGTAATCTTTTCTTTTCGATTTAAATCTTAGTTAAATAGTTTAACTTTTACTGTGTCTTCCTGTATTCTTAAAATATATGGTTAATAAACATAATATAAAATTCATAGTAAACCTAAAGTGGTTAATTAATGAAATATATAATATTATTTATACCCTATTTCCAAACCATAAATTTTTTAGGAATATTATATCTGTAATGTATTGGATTATTCCATGTATTAATATTTAAATATTATATGGGATTATTACGAGACCAGGCGTAGAGACCACACCACATTCCAAGGCCCAGTGAGCTAGGAATGGTGGTTTGAAACATTTTATGTTATGTGAGTCGGCACTCGCGCATGGTTGTGGAAGTTTCCAAATAGATGCCCAGAAAAATTTGAGGGCACCGTTGTATTTGGGACAACGACTTTACCTAAGAACGATCCTAACCTCGACCTGTATAGGTCTAGGGAAGAAGTTGATTTTTGGACATTTTTAGTAAAATAAAATAAAATTTTCAGTGCTTATTTTTTTATGGAAACATCCCTTGCAGCGCAGTGACAGGGTATCTATTTCAATATTAAATTCCATGTCATAATTGCTTAGAAACTGCAACATGACTCATTAATTCTGCAGCATAATAGAACGATTAATCATGTTTCCATTTTTAATGGGTTAAGAAAATTGGTACTTGTTGAAATTTTTTTGAGAGAAATCTCTGTAGGATCCACAGAGCCCTAGAGAAAACCCTCAATGAAGAATAGTGACAAATCAAAGTTGAGAGTCACTGCTCCAATGATGTTGGCGGATATCCTCGACGACGACCACACGACACCTTCGTCAGTGATCGATCCCAGTTGAGGTAGGGGTTTGTCATTAGAATTATTTTCCCCGGTTTTGATTTTTGAACGATGAATGCGGATCAACCATGAACTAGTTGATCCACTGATTCGTTCATTTTTGCCGGAGGGTTTTATCGGGAAGAATCAGGGAACTGATCTATGTTGATTTCGTTGTTTCATTTATGCTCCTTTTAATCTTACTAACATAGCGGATCAATGTCGTGATGAACGACGGTGGAGGTTCGTTCCTTATATTGTTTTATTGGATTTTCATTCCACTTTGTTATTCGCATTCATCGAATTATTCACATTCTTCGTGGGTGACGAACAACATATTGTTGTGAATCCATTTTTCGATGCAACGATCCGAAATTACAGAGTCGACACCACAACGACCTTGTGGAGGTTCGGTGATGATGGCAGACTACGGGTCCGACCGAATAGGTGAGGATAGTTATTCAACCTTTCATCGCAAGGGAAGCTCAAAACATGTTTTGGGAGCCGATCAGAGGCCCAAAAAAACCGGAAGCGGCTTCGTAGTGTAAGGGCGACCAAAACCTGAAGGTTTCATGGCGATTGGACGACCGGATCGACGATCGGGGCAGCACCAGAGGCGCGACGGTGAAGAGCATTATTTCTAGAAATTTCCAAAATACACGGTGTGTACTTCCGATGAACATGCCATGTAGTGCTAGCAGCGGAGTCTACTTATTTTGGAGTCATAGAGGAATCACACGACATGTGACCCTAGTCAGACGACATGTTAGATTTCCCTGAAGCTCGGCGTGTATTTTTAGAAATACATGGACATTGGATGATCTACAAGGATTCAGAACACGGCGTGTACAACATGACAGAGGAGGCTAAATGGGACATGGCGTGTACCCAGGGGTACACGGACATGGGATGGTGTACATGACCGTGTACTCTATCACACGGCCAGGCGAGGCCAGTAACACGGGTCACCACGTGTGCCGATTTCACGGGTTAGATTTCAAGGGTTGATGACCGTGTACTAGCACGTGGACAGCGTACACGGAGAAAACCCCCGCAACCCGGACATGGCATGTACATCGTATTACATGAAAAATACAAAATTTTCTATAAGACCATCCTTACGACACAGGCCGTTGTACACGGGTAATACCCGGGGTCAGACAACATGTCTTGTAACTTTTCTACACACTGTGTACTTTTTAAAAAATGGCATGGTCCTCTTGTTCATTGTATCTTGGACATCTATCGTTTGGGTTAGTGCCCCTTCTTCTCATTCCCCTGAAGGCCAGGAATCGTTTCCTTCTACAAGAGTATGATCCCTTCAGTAGTACTTTCTGTGATAGAGTCGACATCCATCTGAGAGGCCCGTAGTGAGATCCCTTATCCATTCCTGAACCTAGGTAGAGTCAGGCATCGATGTGACCAACTCTAATAGGTGTTGATCCTCTAACTAGATAGTGAATCCGGATGAGTCATGGTATCCTCCATGGCCCTGGAAGTGATCCTCATCTGTGTATCGTGATCTTTCCCACTCAAGAGTGTGTCTCCTATAATGAGTGCATCTATCACTTGTGATGCTTCTAGACTAACAGTACTTCTCATACGAACATCATTAGAGCTATAAAACTTGTGGAGTGTGTTCTCCCTGAATCGAGTGCTTCGTGGAATATTTGAAATGAACCCCTAGCTAGGGGTATGTGGCTGTGTGACTTGTCTCTAGACTATGGGTCTGGGTTTTGAGTATATCTAGTTTGTGTTATATGTTCTGTAGATATACACTATGCATAGCTAACTGTACCTTTACTTCGTATACTGCCTTTTTGGTTTTCGAGGTCCTCTACTGAGTATTGTTATACACACCCCTGCACGGGCTTTTCCCACACGTGTCATGTCTTGCATAGACGAGCATCCTTTTGACAGATTCTAGGGCGGACCAGGGAAGGACTAAGCTTTCTAAGATCCCTACAGGCCAAGGCATTCTTACAGCTTGGAGCAGCAGTCTAAACACCGTTTTTGTTTATAGGTTGGACATGGCAGCTTTCAGACTTTTTTTTAGTGGGCTTGTATTCTGGCCTAGTTTACATTTAGTACATTACCTTCTATTGCACTATGTTGGTTAAGCTTAGTTGGACGCATGCATCTCCCCGTAGTGTTTTTAAATATTAGCATTTCTGGGATTGGAGATGTGTGTGAGTGTACAGGGACTTATGCAATGCCACTAATGATTAATAATATTCCTACTCCGTGCTATTCACCAGCCCTGGTCTATTGGAGGTGGGATTGTGGAGTCACGGCATGGGTCCCACTAGGATGGGTCGTGACAGAGTGGTATGAGAGTTGGTCAGTTCTATCTTTTGACTAAGAGGCTGTGAGATTGGTTTGGGGAAATAGTGTTAAGTGTTCTAAGTTCGGATTTCAGGCCAGAGACTCTAGTATTGTTGTGGCGGCCGACGTATCCATACACCAGGACAATGACAAACTGCTTTTCGACTTGGTACAAGAAAACACAAGTGCACGGGGAAGTAAATGAATAGTAAATTCATCATATAGAAATGGGATCTGTTTTCCATGTCCTTTGTGTCCACTATCCAGATATACACATTGACCATGGTATATCTGGTTTCTTTACAGGATGCCTTTGTGATGCATACCTTCTAGGATTCAGCAGTGCGATCTCGAGGACGACCCCCTTTGTGACGAGGATTCGATACGGGGACCAGCTCCCCAAGAATTTCCACTTGGTGGTGCACCTATTATGTCACAAAAAGTGGATAAGACTGTGGTACCTGCGGTACCGACCGATGAGGAGTGCAGGCTGAGAGCGCTCCATGAGTTCTAGAGATAGATACCCCTCATGTTCTGAGGTGAGCCTGACCCTCAGGTGGATGAGGACTGGGTTGAGGCTGTGAACATAGTTTTACATCTTGTGAGGACACTAGAAGACCATATGGTGGTCCTAGGAGAGAGCCTTCTTTAGGGTTCAGTGGGACGATGGTGGAGTCTGACCACATAGACTCACGATGAGGAGACTCTTTCATGGACGGAGTTCGAGCAACTCTTCAGGGTGGATTTCTCTCTCGTTATGTTGAGAGCTATGCGCATCCAGGAACCTCTTCAGCCGCAGAAGGGCAGTATGACAGTAGATGAATATTCCTTGAGGTTCACCAACCTCACCTGGTAACCAATGGATATGGTTAGGGATTAGTACTTCAGAGGTCAGACCTTCGAGCAAGGTCTACGATGAGACATTCGAGCTAGTGTCATGCCACTATGAATTTTGAATTATGATAGAGTTCTCGAGCGGTCTTTGGTGATTGAGAGATTCTTGGAGGAGTAGAGACAGATGAAGACAGTCAGTAGTAGCAGACAGGTGCAGAGAGCTCGGCGAAAGGGAGCTAACATCAGGCGCAGGGATCAGAACGTGAGAGACGTCGGAGGAGGACCCAAGATAGGGCATAAATAGTCCACGACTCTCATGTTAGATCCAATCAGCCTGGGAAGAACCAATTCTATGCATGTGATGGTAGGGGACATCTCGCTAGAGATTTCCCGACCTATCGAGGTACTGACAGGTAATATGTGAATGGACCACCGAGGCAGAGGCAGAGAGTGGAGCATACAAACCCTCTAGATGACGGACATGGAAATGAAGTAGGGAGAGCTATAGGAGGTGGAAGAATCATTGACTTACTTTCACCACTAACCCTAGGAGGTCCGCACCAGGCTCAAGGAGGTGGGGGATAGGGGCGGGGACAACTCCATGCGGTCGTGGCATATGACCCGAGGGCTCCAGGGACGATTCAACGTATGATTTATGCCTTTTCTAGTTTATCTGTCATTCTTATAGACACAGGTGCCAGTCATTCCTTCATATACACATTCTTTGTATGAAACCTTGATATTCTAGTAGAACAGTTGACTCAATCCTTACGCATGGAGACACCTACGAGGGGAGACTTGAAGATCACACAGCTTTGAAGACAATGTGATCTTACCCTTGGATGCGAGTGTTTCGGTTGGAACTTCTTGCTGGTAGCGTCGAGGCCTTATGACATCATTCTCTGTATGGATTGGTTATCTTCGGTCCATGCCCAGATTGACTGTTTTAGGCGAAGAGTTCGGTGTGTGCGACTTTATAGAGCATGTTTTTTCCATTGTCAGAGAAATGGAAACCCTTGCAGCGCGGAATGAGCTTATGCATAATATGGTACAACCAATCACTCATGAGTTGGCCAGCCATTCCCTCAGAGAAATTGATGTAGTAAGATCTCAGTTCCCAGCAGTAGTGGTGGAGTATGTGGACATCATTCCTGAAGATGTTCCAGGGATACCTCCCCATCGGGAAATCGACTTCTGCATCAACTTACACCCTGAGACAACACTGATTTTCTCGTCAGCATATCAGATGGCTCCCGCAGAACATCGTGAGCTGAGTGTGTAGTTGAGGGATTTGCAGAGCAAGGGTTTTGTGAGACCCAGCGTTTCACCCTGGGTGGCCCGAGTCTTGTTTGCCAAGAAATCAGAGGGGGGTCTGAGGTTGTGCGTAGATTACCGATGCCTAAACTAGGTGATTGTGAAGAACAAATATCCACTTCCAAGGATCGATGACCTCTTAGAGCATCTAAGAGGGGAACATTGGTTCTCGAAGGTTGACATTCAATTAGGCTATCACCAGCTACGAGTGCCGGATGAGGATATACTGAAGAAAACATTCAGATGATGATATGGTCACTATGAGAACATGGTGATGCCTTTAAGCATGAATAATTATCCGGTAGTGTTCACGGGACTGATGAACTGGATTTTTCAACCATACTTGGACTGGTTCGTAACGGTCTTCATCGACGACATACTTGTATACTCGGCATCAGAAGAGGAGCATGCAAGACACCTACGGATGGTTCTAGAAGCTCTTCGAGAGCACCAGATTTATAGGAAGATATCAAAGTGATAGTTATGGATTCAGGAGGTCCACTTTCTGGGACATGTCATGTCAACAGATGGAGTAGTTGTAGGCCCAGCCAAGGTGGAAGCTGCGTTAGAATGTGCGCCGCCATGGAGTGTGATAGAGGTGAGGAGCTTCCTTGGGATGGAAAGATATTACCATAGATTCATTCATGACTTCTCTGGGATATCAGCACTGACGATAGCCTTGAACATGAAGGGGCAACCCTTTGTATGGATGGACAGGTGCCAGCGGGATTTTGAGTAGTTGAGACAGATTTTGACGAGCACCCCAATCTTGAGATTGCTGAAGGAGGGTGTCGAGTACATAGTTTTTTATGGATCAGGGGTCAAGCTTAGCTATGTCATGATGCAGAGGCAGATAGTGATTGCTTATGTTTGGCTCCAGATTAGGCCACATGAGAAGAACTATGTGACCCGTGATCTCGAGATGGTAGTAGTAATCTTCGCATTAAAGATGTGGAGACACTACCTCATGGGAGAGCGGTTTATCGTCTACTCAAACCACAAGATCCTCAAGTATATATTCTCGCAGAAGGATCTGAATAAGAGGAATAGGTGTTGGCTAGAGTTACTCTTGGATTATGATTTCACGATCATATATACTCCTGGAAACGGGAACAAGGTGGCAGATGCTCTTAGCAGAAGGTCGAGCTCACAACTGTTGAGTGAGGCAACACATCATTTTGCTACATTGCAGTTATACTTCATGGATGGAGAAGACACAACATACCTATAGTCAATGGTTGTGACCCCTCTACTCTTACAGTGAGTTAAGGAGGCACAACTTGGGGATGTCAACTGTGTGACTTTACATGCTCAGTTATCCACAAGACATGCTCTTGATGAATATTCACAAGGTGGGGAGAATACACTTCTTTTTAGGGGACACAATGTTGTACCAGTGGAGTTGTAGGAGGATTTCTTGAGGGAGTTTCATACATCCCCTGGGCAGTGCATCCTGGAGCAGAAAAGATGTACCAGGATCGTTGACAATAGTTCTGGTGGTCAGGCATGAAGAAGGCATTAGCGGAGTTCATTTCTCGATGCCATATATTCCAGTAGGTGAAGGCTGAGAACCAGGTTCCAGTGGGATTATCTCACCCCTTAGAAGTTCCAAAGAGGATTTGGGATGGAATATCGATGGAGTTCATGATGGTCTTACCATGGATGTCCAAGGGACATGATTCCACCTGGGTGATCGTTGACTGACTCACCATGTCGGCCCCACTTATTAGTTATCAGAGAGCAGTGTTTTGTAGAGAGATTGGGATGCCTCTATGTGCATGAGATAGTTCGGATTCATTGAGTACCCTAGACAATAGTCTCAGACTGAGATTCTCATTTCACATCCTGACTGTAGAAGGGATTGTATGAGGCTTTCGGGACTCATCTAAGCTTGAGAACAGCGTTTCATCCCCAGAAAGATGGTCAGACGGAGAGAACTATTAATGTTCTGGAAGATATGTTCCTGGCCTATATCATGGAATTTGGTCATAGTTGGGAGGAACATCTACCACTGACTAATTTCTCGTACAACAATGGCTATCACTCCACCATTGGTATGGCACCCTTTGAGGCCTTTTATGGGAGACCCTCCCAGTCACCACTTTTCTGGACCTACCCCGTAGAGTCAGCACTCATGGGTCAAGAGTTGTTGCGAGCTACCACCGAGAAGGTGCAGATCATTCGAGAGTAGATGAAGACTGCACAAAGATGGTAGAAGACTTATAATGCCAGAAGACGAAGTCCTCTAGAGTTCGAAGAGGGAAACCATGTCTTTCTTCATGTATCACCTCGACGTGGGTTATGGAGATTTGGCCGAGGCAGAAATCTATCTCTGAGGTTCATCAGACCATTCCAGATACTATAAGTAGTTGGAGAGGTGGCGTACCACCTAGATATACTACCACAGTTTCATCCTATACATGATGTCTTCCACGTGTCGTAGCAGAATAAGTACGTGCATGACCCATCACACGTCATCGACTGGGGCGAGCTGTACATCGAGGATGGAGCGACATTTCCTGAGTACCCTGTGGAGATCGAGGATTGGTAGGTGATGATACTTTTTGGCTGATCTATTTCCTTGGTCCACATCCAGTGGCAGCATGACAATATTCAGGAGGGTATGTTGGAGCAGGAGGATCAGATCCGTACCCAGTAGCCACATCATTTTGAGTAGCCTTTGTTTTGGATTTTCTGGGGCATAAATCCCCAAGGTGGGGAGAATGTAATGTCTCGGATTATTCCATGTATTATATTTTAAATACTATATGGGATAATTAGGAGACCAGGAATAGTGATAAAACCTCATTCTGAGGCCTGGTGAGCTCAGAACTATGGTTTGAAACTTTTTATGTTAAGTGAGTCGGCACTCGCGTGCTACTATGAAAGATTCCAAACAGATGCCCGGATTAAATTTCTAAGGGCACTGTTGTGTCCGGGATGACGACTTCACCCAATAACGAGCCTAACCACGACCAGCATTTGTTGAGGGAAGAATTTAATTTTTGGACATTTTTAGTAAAATAAAATAAAATTTTCAATGTTTATTTTTTTTTATGGAAACATCCGCTGCAGCGCAGCGACTTGGCAGCTGCTTCAATATTAAAGACTATTCCATAATGGATTGGAAATAGCAACATGACTCATTAATGCCACAACATAGTAGATCATTAAATCATGTTTCCCTTTTTAATGGGTTAAGAAAATTTGTGGTCTTCGACGAATTTTTGAGATAAATCTCTGGAGGATCCGCGAACCGCTAGAGAAAAATGTCAACGACGAATAACGACAGATCGAAGTTGAGAGTCGATGCTCCAATGAAGTTGGAAGATCTCGTCGATGATGGCCACACGAAACCTTCATCAGTTATCGATCCCAATTGAGGTAGGGTATCTTTATTTGAATTCATTTCACATCTTTGATTTTTTAATGATGAATGCGGATCAACCACAAACAAGTTGATCTGTGGATTCATTCATTCTTACAGGTGGGTTTTATCGGGATAATTCGGGGAATTGATCCTTGTTGATTTTTTTGTTTGATTTCTTCTCTATTTAATCCTACTAACGGAGTGGATCGATGCTATCATGAATGACGGTGGAGGTTCATTCCTCATATTGTTTTACTGGATTTTCATTCCCCTTCGTTCTTCGTGTTCTCCACGGGTGACGAACAAAGGATCGTTTCACATCCGTTTTGTGACGCTTTGATCCCAAATTGGAGAGTCAAAACCACATTGACCTTACAGAAGTACGGTGACGATGGTAGAGAATGGATCAAAGCGAATTAGGGAGGACCATTCTTCGAGAATTCTTCACGTGGGATGATCAAAAAATGTTTTCGAAGCATATTGGAGGCCCGAAAACAATAGAGATGGCTTCTTAGTGTCGTGGTGACCAAAACCTGAATGTTTCGTGGAGATCGGATGGTCGGATCGATGTTTGGGGTATCACGGGAGGTGTGCTAGCGAAGTGCGTCATTTCGGGAAATTTCAAGAATACACGGTGTGTACTTCCAGAGAACACACCATGTAGTGCTGGTGGTAGCAACTAGGGTTTTGAGGGTTAGAGAGGAATCACACTGCGTGTGACCCTGGTCACACGGCGTGTCAGACTTTCCCCGAAAGTCGGCGTGGATTTTGGGGAATACACAGACACATGATGATGTACACGACTTCATAACATAGAGTGTACATCATGTCAGAGGTGGCTACGCGGGACTCGGCGTGTACCTAGGCGGTACATGGACATGGGATGGAGTACACGACCTTGTACTCCATAACATGGCTAGGCGAGGCCAGTCGGCCGGGTCACCCCTTGTGCTGATTGCACGGGTTAGATTACATGGGTTGATGGCCATGTACGGGTACAGGGCCAGCATTAACGGAGCCAACCCCAGCCACCCGGACATGATGTGTACATCGTACTACACGCTTTTTACTAAATTTTCTATATGACCAGCCATACGATATGGGTCGTTGTTCATGGGAAGTACCTGGGGTCAGACGATAGAGCGGGTTACATTTCTACACGCCGTGTAATTTTTGGAAAATATCATGGTCCCCTTGTTCACCGTATCTTGGACATATTTCGTTTGCGTTACTGCCCCTTATTCATGTTCCCCTGAAGGTCAAGCATCGTTTCCTACTATAAGAGTATGATCCCTTTAGCGGGATATTATGTGATAGAGTCAGAATCACTCCAAGAGGCCCAAAGTGAGATCCTCTATCCATTCATGACCCTAGGTAGAGTCAGGCATCAATGTGACCAACTCTACCGAGCGTTTATCCTCTACCCAGCTGGTGTATCAACTATCTGGTGAATCTGGATGAGTCGCAGTATCCACCATGGCCCTAGCAGTTATCCTCACCTGTGTATCGTGATCTTTCTCACTCAAGAGTGTGTCTCCCATAACAAGTGCTTCTATCTATCATGATCTTTCCCACTCCAGAGTGTGCCTCCCATAATGAGTCCATCTATCTTTCGTGACTCTTCCCATGAAACAGTACTTCTCATACAAACGTCATCAAAGCTATAAAATTCATGGAGTGTGTTCTCCCTGAAATGAGTACTTTGTGGAGTCTTCGAACTGAACCCCTAGATGGGGGTATGTGGTTGGGTGACTTGCCTTTAGACTGTGGGTCTAGGTTTTGAATATATCTGGTTTGTGCTATATATTCTGTAGACATAAACTATGCATAGCTGACTGTACCTTTACTTCATATACTGCTTCATTAATTTTTGGGTCCTCTACTGAGTATTGTTATACTCACCCCTACACGGCCTTTTCCCACACGTGTCGTGTATTATATATATGAGAAGCCTTTTGACAGAGTCCAGAGTGGACCAGGACAGGACCAAGATTTCTGTGTTCCCTACTGGCTGAGCCATTCTTACGGCTTCGAGCAGTAGTCCCAGCACACTTTATGTTTATAGGCTGGACTTTGTATTTTTCAAAACTTTTGTTTTGGTGGGCTTGTATTCTGGCCCAGTTTACATTCACTTCTTTACCGTCTGTCGTACTCTGTTGTTTGGGTTTAGTTGTATGCATGCTTTTTGCCCCGTACTATTTTTTCATTTCAGTATTTGTTGGCATGGAAATGTGTGTCTGTGCACAGGTACTTAGGCTATGCCTCCCATGATTAGTAATATGCATACTCGATTCTAGTCACCATCCCATGGCCTATTAGAGGTAGGCATGGGGAGTCACGCAGTGGTCCCCATTGGGTTGGTTCGTGACAATATCAACCAATAATATAGTTTCTGTTTTAAACACTATTTTATGTCAATTTTGACACTATTTGGTATTTATTTTTTATCAAAATTATAAATGCATGATTACTTTAAAAAAAATTGTTTGAATCAACGCTAACAAGTCAGAGTAATCTATAAAATTAGTGGAATTTATAAAAAGTGTCAAATTACATTTATTTGGGTAATTATAATATCAATTATTTTAATCTTTTATTAATATGGTAATTACTGCATCATCATTGTGTCATTAATAAATTAAATTATTTAATGTCTAAAAATTATAAATAAAATGCCATTATGTAGGAAATATTTTAATATTTCTAAATAATATTTATAGTTGAATTTTTATTGTTTGTAACTCCATATAAAAAATGGTTTAGTTATTAACATTTGAATTTAACACTTTTAACTCTTCTTTAAATAAAATAATAATAAATGTCCAAATCTAATCCATGTGGAGCAAAGAGGATCATATTTTTTTCCTCATGTTTGTTTATTCTAATAACACTTATCAAATAGAATTAGGACATTTTTAGGATAATTATTATATCATTTTTACCCAAAATTTCCCTATTTACTATTTATCGTGGTAAAAAAAGTCCAAAGATACTATTCACCCAAAAATATTTTTTTTCTTATTGAACCAAATTTTTCATACTGATGAAAACTATGTCTTTCAGTTTTTTGAAATTCAACTCATAGAAGAGGTAAAATAATGTTTTATGCAAATTGGCAAATTTTCCTAGAATATGGGTAACAAATGTTTAAAAGTTCAATAAAATGTTATACATCTAATTTTATTATAAAATGACTCCAGTGAATTAAATTGAACTTATATAAATATTATATATATTTTCACTGAAAATAAATTTAAATAAAATAAATAATTATTTAAATAAAAAGTCAGTTTTAAATAATAACGCAGTGTTTTTCACTATTCATCAAAAATTGAATGTTTTCAGAAAAATTCCAAAAATTTACCCTATGCTAATTTTGATATTCTGAATTAAAAATTTAATCCTATTCTACCAAAATAGAAACATAGAAGTTTCATTTATTAATTTAAAACTAATTCCCATTTTCAAAAACAAGAAGCTGTTTTTAAGAAATAATAACTATCAAATGATTGACACTTGTTTATGTCCAGCTTAATTGTGAAACTAAATAAAATTACCTAAATTATCTTAAATGATAAAAATATAATATAATAATACTCTAAAAAAACTGAAATTTATAATTTAACACTATACATTATTTCAATAAAAAATGTTTTCTTAAATAAAATTTAGTATTTTTCAATATTCATCAAAAAATGCAAGTTATCAAAAAAGTTCTAAAAATTTATCCCAACTAAATTTTTATGCCCTAATTCTAATGAATAATTTAATGTCACTAAATTGAATATATAAAAGTGTCAAATATTGGTTATAATAAAGGTTATCCATTAAAAGGTGGTAAAATTTCATTTTTGGGAAAATGCTTCTTTTATCAGAAAAAAATTAATTAGTTCTTATATTATGTCTAAGAAACACATAATATGGATTTGAAAATAATTTATTGTATTTAAAATTTAAAATTCAGTTAATACAATTCATATCTTCTTTCCGAACAGCTAGATTGGTGAGTTGTGGTGCCCTTGAACTTGGTTTTATGTGTAGCGCAAGCTATTGAATTACTTTAATGAGATAACGTAATATGAAATCAGGGGGTGTTATATTCTCCCATCATTCAAAATGTTTCTTCCTCGCAATTTGAAATTGTTCTTCAAAAATAAATGCGTTAATATAGAAAAATACCTTTGTGGAAAACCCACATCAAAAATTGGGATAAGAATATTTAGTCTGAATAAGAGGGAAAGGGAAATGAAAATGTCACCAGCAAATTATGATCTTGATTATGGGAACATTGGTGGAAATTAGAGATGCATAATTGGAAGTAAAAAATAAATATTTATAGGGAGTGATTGAGGGCATCATTCATAAAAAAAGTGTATAATTGAGGGCCTCAAAGCCATCAATCTAAGATGATGTAAAATATCATCAATTCAAAAAAACAAAGGTTTTTAGGATGACACGTTTTTTGTTTTAATACACCATCCCTTAGTTTAAGAATTAATTTATTCATAGAATAAGATGAATAAATATACGTAACAGGTTGAGTATCATACTTCATCAAATTCTTACCCGAAACTCATCTTTCACTCCAAAAGATAATAGAATTCAAAAATATTCAATTTATTGTAATCATATAAGGTTCCAAAAATAGTTAATTTATAATTCATTTGTCATACTATTTATAAAAATATATTGCACAAACTGTGAAATTATGTAGGCCAGTGGTAGGTGAGGCACCATTGTCACCCTTTATTTGCGGGTTTCAGTATCACGCCCTTACTGGATGTGACGGGTTGTCGCCCGACCTTTAGGTTTTCCTTTTAATAACAATAAAAAAATAATCATAATAAACGATTTAACCATAAAAATAGTATCACATTTCAAACATAATCTATTCCAACCTTTACACTCATACAAAAATACTTCTGTCCAAACATATAGTCCAAAATTTATAAGGAAGGTGAACACAATGGAGATCTTTCTTTTCCACGTAATAACATGTGAATACCTTTATCATGTATTCTTTTAAAACATGGTAACAACCTGACTGAACATAATACATTATTGATTACATTCATGATCCATTATTCCATATAGAATAATATAAATATTCTTTATATCCAAAATATTTGAATACCCCAACAATGATGAAATAAACGAATCATTATTCAATTCCAAAGTAGTGAAGAATATCCAATATAATTTTTCGAAATCAACAAACTCTAAATCCAAAATTACTACATCTCTATGAGAACCATTTTAAGGTTTATCTTCAATCAAACCATGTATTTTATAAAAATATTAAATTTTGGTTGAGACACTCTTCGTAGAAACATATATCTCAAATCCTCAATAAAATAGTATTGCAGTTAAATATTTATTTATTTCCATAATTCATATAACAAGTATATCATCGATTCAACACGGAAATGACATTATTATTTAATAACAACATAATAACTATAGTCATTCCTCTTAATCTATGGTTGTATAATAATTTGGTTATTATCTAATTGCATTATTTGCAGTATACTCTGATGACTGGCACATAGATTCACATAGTGTTGTAACTCCTTGGAGAAGAAGAATTTTACATTTAAAACCTTCTTCTTACCATTGCAATCACATAATTGGTGTCCTTTTTCTCCACACATATAACAAAATCACATTCCCTGGAAACATTTACCAAGGTGATTCTTTCCACAATTGTGAGATTTTGGAAAATCATTCTTTCCCCTCTTCACATTATCCATTTTTCTCTCTTCCATCATTTTCTTCTCTGTAATTCCATCAAAGCCGTAAGACTCCGAGAATTTTTACATGTCTTATTAACTCATGATACTATTTATTCACATGTTGAGAATATATGGGAGACTATTTACCTTCTAAATGTTGGCTTAATACCATGAAAGATATGACCCTTCTTACTTTTTTGATCAAAATTATTGTTGGAGTTCTCATTCCTTCTTTTGGGAGCCATTTCTAAACAATGGCATAAACAAGGTCAGTTTATGAATATAAATTCATAATTCCAAACTTCTAAAATACCTATCATAAATTGAAAACCTTAGGTATATTATCCATAATCATAAAAATGTTTTCTTTGAGAAGGTATTTACTCTTAAATCCCTCATAATGGCTTGTAATGAAAATGTGAATTACCCTAAGCATATTCGCCAGGAGTGTTTTAACCAGGAGTGCAGCAAGGATCATTTTCATGCACCCGTTAATGTTTGAGTCTAGATCAAAGCGATGTTTTTAGGTTTTACCCCTAGTTACATTTGATCCAGTTCTACCTCTACCTGGTCGTATCAATTCATGGATGTTTTGCTCAGAAAACTCACAAAATCACTACTGTACAAAAATTCTAGGAAGTTCATCTATACTAATCCTCAATGTCTATATTAGGGTAGTGTTTTCTAATCATAATTTTTCTAAATCTAGTTCCCAAGGTTTTTACTAAACATCCTATGATACAAACTGTTATGCCCATACCCTAGAAGCCCAGAGTCGGTGCATTATTTTAATACATTGTAATGATTACATGGAATAATGTGCTAAAGAAATGATCCGTTTAGATGTCTTGGAGAATATATTACATACATGAAATTTAAATTACATTATAAAATTAAAAACAAAAACAATAGTGTCTCCATTTAACACAATCATATCTATTATATTATCCCTGTATGTCAGTCATAATTTACTATTTTTGCATCCTATGAAAAATACAACATAGAAAGGGGTGAGCTAAGATGCTAATTATGGATAAAAATATAGCAGAAACATTCATAAAAAAGAATAAAAATTTAAGCAATGTATAAGACTAAAACAATAAACTTTTAAACAAAAGAATAAACATTATATGGAAAAGATACAATAAAACAAATCCATATACTTATTCACATGGATATTCTACTAGTTTAATAATCACATGAAAAAACAATAGAAACTTTTATAATGATGGAATGCATAATACCAGGCATCATAACCACATAGTCATGACCTTGTGCCAAGAATAATAATAAGATTTTGTCAAGGCCTTCTTCCAAGACACTAGTTTGTCTCATTAAACCTACTGATGCATCGATGAGCTATAGTGGGCTCCCCCCAACAATTACTAAGTCCAATGCATTCCCCAAATGAAAAGGTTTAAACATAACATAAACATTAGTATTAAATCTAGGAAAGAAAATGTCAATGCTTTATCCATAAACAATGAATGGTATAAAAATAACACATCTATAGTCAAACATATAACAAAAACTTCAATACAATATGGAAGATTGGAATCATAATAAATCAAGATCAAACAAGTTTAAAATCTATTAAAGGATGTTGACATAGATGAAAATTATTTGTAAAAATTATTGAGAGAAATATATATTTTTCATGAAAACATTTAAAAGTAACACAATTTAGAAAGAAAGACATTAATAGAAATTTTTGAATTAAGTTTTCACATACAACATTGAAAATTTTTATTGGAATTAACATTTTAAAAACATTCATGTCCATACAATTAAATCCTTAAAACCTATTTTTAAAACATGGACATTAATGAGAAAGATTTTGAATAATAAATATTTTAAACCATTAAAATGATTATTTAGTGCAAAAGTACCTTAAAAATAATTCCATTCAAAAATCTTTTATGAATCATGGAAATGGATAATAAATTTTTTCCAATAGATAAATACGTAAAAACAACCTTGGATAATTAAGAGATTGTGAAATTAACCCTTAGCTTTCACATTCCTTTGGTCGAGGGTACATTTAACCTCTTTTATAATGACCATAGTATGTTATTAAATTATACCAGATCCATATTCATATTTATTATATCATACATGATTCATTATAAATTTATACTTCCAATTTAATAATTATTTCCTTGTTAAATTAACATTTTGGGTAATAATTGTATTCATTATCGTACATGTTTTAACTTGTTATTCTTGACCGTATCTTTTAGATCATTATTTTAATACACCCAGAATATAGAACATGATTTTTATATAAAATATATTTATAATATAAATATTTATAATAGTTATATATATGAAATTGAAGGAACCGTTTAGGGAGAAGGTAGGCCGTACATAAGCATAAACGATGTTTGCATTTTCATATCGTATTGATCGGAAGTAAATGAATAAGATATATGTAAGTAAAATATATATATATATATTTATATATATCCAGTACTGTTATAATTTTATATATTACATAATTAATAATAATATATATTTTTATAATCATCATTAAATGGTGAACCTGGAAATGAATCTCATTGCATCGTGGAGACAGTAATTCGTACGTACACACGAATGAGGATATCATTTGATTAATGATTAAAAGGTGTGTAATTGGATGGTATAATAGTTTTACAGAAACATTATCATGTTATTTTCATGATTTAATTACATATTACTTATCATTATATCAATCAAAATAACATATTGTTGAATAACAAATTACACCACGGCGTGGAGATGGTAAGTTGTACGTACGCACGCATGGTGACATTATGATTCATAGGTTGGATAGAATAAGGAATATGGTTGTGAAATATTTATAATAACATCAATATATATATATAAGGTACAAAGTATATTATTTTGGTACCGTTATAACAAAGACATAGAATGTGGAATAAGAAAAGAACTTTAAAGGGTGTGGTGAAATTATAACCTTTTCTTCGGGTGTTTCCTTTTGAGTTGATCAAAAGGGCTCCATAGGTTGTATTTATGATAAAATTAAGGACTCTATATTGATGTTAGGAAGGTTGGGAGGATATTTGGGTAGGTTTCAGCCAAGTCAAAAGGCTTTGTAGGTGTGATTTTGGGAGATGTGGAAGTGCCTTTTTATAAGAGGGGTGAGCATTACTTTAGGAAAATATTAAAATTTTAATTTATTATACAATCATATTAAGTTTATAATGGCTTAAAATGAAATTATTTAGAGACTTAGGTGGTTATTTGTCGAAATAATCTCAACCAATAGGTTTTAGACAAGTTTAGGTTACCATTTTAACCTTATCATTCCGATTTAACTTTTAGTTAAATAGTTTAACTTTTACCGTGTGTTGTTGTATTCTTACACTATATAGTTAATAAATTTACTCTAAACTTCCAAGAGAACCTCAAGTGGTTCATTAATGACATATATAATATTAATTAAGCCCTTTGGCGAAATCATAGATTATTTAGGAATATTATATCACCCAATAATATAGTTTTTTTAACACAATTTTATGTAAAGTTTGACACTATTTGGTATTTGTTATTTTTTCTTATAATCATTATAACATGATTACATTGAAAAAAAATTGATTTAATCATCCCTAAAATTTCATATTAACCTATAAAATTTGTGGAATCTTTCAAAAGTCTCAAATTACATTTATTTGGTTATTTATAATATTAATTATTTTAATGTTTTATTAATTAGGTAATTACTGCATCATCATTGTGTGATAAATAAATTTGATTATATAATGTCTAAAAATTATAAATAAAATTCCATTATGTTGTAAATATTTTTATATTTCTAATAAAAATTTCTAGTTGTATTTATATTGTGTGTAACCTTATATAAAAAATTGTTTTGTTATTTAACATTGAATTTAACACTTTTAACTCTTCTTTAAATAAAATAATAATAAATGTCCAAATCAAATTACAGGGGACCAATGAGGATTATATTTTATTCCTAAGGTTTTTTCTAGTTGAATTAAATTTATCTAATATAATTAGCATATGATTTAGGGTAATTATAATATCATTTTTACCCATATTTACCCTATTTACTTTTAACAGCGGCAAAAAAAGTCAAAAAGTTACTATTCACTAAAAATTTATTTTAATCTTATTGAACCACATTTTACTTACTGGTGTCAATATTGTTTCTTAGATTTTGGAAATTCAACACATAAAAGTGTTAAAATTATTTTTTATGCAAATTGTAAAATGCTCCTAGAAGGTGAATAAAAACGTTAAAAAGTTCAATAAAATTTTCTACATCTAATTTTCTTATAAAATTAATCAAATGAACTAAATTGAACTTATATAGGTTTATATATCTATTTTGACTTAAAATAAATTTATAGAGTCCCGATTCTTTCCTGTAAGGCTTTGGAATATTTCTACATATATTTCTAGAGCTAGGAGCCAAGACGGCAGGCGATTCCGAGGCCCGGTGTGCCCGGAATAAATTTTATAAAAATGTTATGTGTTTTTATACTATGTACATGGAGGGGTTGTCTTACCACCAAAACAGTAGCTTAGATCTAAAATCTGAGGGAACAGTTGCGTTTGGAGTGTGCCGTTTACCCTAGGTGGGGTGTAAAAGTTGTTGGCGTGGGCCTGCTATGAGAGATGTCACACAGGGGAAAAATATTTATTTTAAAATAATGACTTCATGATTTTCATCACTGACATTATATTCGAATAAAATTTGAACAAATCCTTGGAATGAATATTTGAGACATCCTTTGAGTTCGAAATGTGTTGTTTTCCTATGTGTGATATAAAATAAGCGGGCGCGGATGTTTTGGAATCCGCGCCTGTCAGCGGAGTTCAGAGAGTTCATAAATTCGCATAAGTTTGGAATTAGGGGAAAACCATATCTCTCTCTCTATCTCGGGCCATTCTTCGCCATTCATTGTTAGATCGAGGAGTGATCTCCATCATAACTTTGGCGAATCAAAGAAGGGGTGTTGTGGACGCATCGCCAACGACACAAGACTGATTCGAGGTTGGATTCTTGGTTAAATTCAACACCTTTGTAAATTTCTAGAGTTTTTGTCAATTTCTTCATTTTAATTCTATAATTATAGAATTAGGATGATGGCCAAACGAACATGGCCATCGTCCGAGGCCCATTCGAAAACCCATTTTTGAGAGTTCTTCGTCCGAAATTTCGGACGCGCCAAAACTGTGACGGATTGACGAGTGAGGGGCGGCACTGGGAAGATCCGGCCCCTAGGATTCTGAATCCGATTTAGGAAAATTTTTCTGACCACTAGATCGGTCGGGGGGACCGATTGATGGTTCGTCTCTATCAAGGGCGGTGGCCGGAGGTCAATCCGAAGGCACAACGGAGCACGACAACCGGAGGAGTCGAGATGGTCGGTGGTCTGTGTGGTGTGGTGGTGTCCGGTAGAGGAGACCAAAGGAGCACCATGGGGCCTTCGGCGCATCATGCAGCGAGTAGGGAGCACCGTAGCGGTGCAAGCCGGAGGTGGAAGGTGGTGCGCTGCAAGCAGCTGCCGGCGTGAATGGGGCGTCATGCAGAGAGTAGGTGCTGGGTGCGGTCGGCGCAGACGTGGAGTAGCTCATGGAGGAGCAGTGCGGTGTAGATGTGGCAGCCCGATAGTGCATTACGGGAGGTGAAGGAACTGAGGGAGTTGGCCCGTCGCGGTCGGATGAGACCCCTGAGGTCATCACTTGGGGGAGCGAGCTGCAGACAATGACCCGCACTTTGTGGGTCCTGCTGGATGACACGAGGAAGACTGGCTAAAAGGCTGGTCTATTTGAGAAACTGGACCCAATGCGGGTCCGGTGTTGCTAGATGGGCAGCGGCCAGTGGACCATGGCGAGTCGGAACAAACCCACAGCTAGGCGGCCGACTAGCGAATCGAAACGGCCCGACTGGGGTGAACCGGCCCAGTTGGGCCCCCTTGCATTCAGGGGCCGTATCTTCCAAACGACATATATGTGTGACGCGCTGCCTACTGCTGTGGGTTCGTGTCAGTGAGGCAGACCATTTGAAGTGGGTTTTTGGGTTTTTGGGTTCTACGCCCGAAGACAGGTGACGCGAAATGGTTACACTTAATAATATTAAGATATTACTAAAGTTGTGACAGACGTTGTTCGCGAGCTAGACATCCATTTGACACGCCGTCAGAGGCACTGTGGCCCTAGATTTCAGAAGGTCCTTACAAAGTTTTTTCGGAACCCTTGAAGTTTGGTTTCATATCTCGGTGACATGGAACGCTTAATGAGAATAATTAATTAATTATGAAATCAATTAATTATTCTTGCGTCGGACCTAACTCCTACTTTGGATTTCCGATTGACATGCCATCACGGCAGCGTGACCCCATTCCTCTTGCAGATGTTTGGAGATGCTTTCTGAAGTAATCTGGTTAGAGAGAGGGTGTGGGTGCCACAAGGACGAGTTCGTACATTATACGGTGAAACACCACTTTTTCACTAGACACCCATTTAGGGTGTTTGATTACTCTTTTATGAGTGTTTTTCTGAGGGGATTACGATGATACAGTCTGCTCGCCTTAATTCAGGCCCGAGGCGTGGCCCCCACGAGGTGGCATTCGAATGTATGCTGTGTTTTTACGACTTATGCTTCATAAGTTTGTTCAGGACAAATGAATTTTCTACACCGTGTGGTTATCTTCATGGAACACAATGCTACGATCTGGGTGACATGTTTCGGGGTTGAGGTGTGGGCCCCACACGACCCCGTTTACATAACGCGGGGAGTTGCATCTTTTGCATCCAGAGTCCATTTTAGGCACTATAAGTGATGTTTTGACCTTGGAATCGAGGGAAAGATTAATAAGGTGGTTTCAGGTGTCGAAGCGGGAGTTGAGGCGTGGGCCCCATTGGCCGTCTTTTAAGCTGTGTGCAGTGTACTTCGACCTTTTCATTAGACGTCTGTTTTTGGAATATGAATAGTCGATTCGACATGTTTTTCTAAGAGCATCACAATGGCACAGTTCGGCCGATCTTTTTCAAGGCCGAGGGGCAGGACCTATGGGATGTCGAATGGGAATAAAGTGGTGTTGAATAAATGTTTTATCAGGAGCCTGTTCCTAGTGAGTAAGTGTTCTATATCTCATGTTTTTTCATAAGGATTACAGCTGTGTAATCTATTTGGGAGAGATGAGCCTCTTTTGAGATCTCATTTAATGTGGAAACCTGAAAGGGCGTTGGTCAGAAGATCATTTGACGCACTCTGATCCAACACATGATAGTGTTGTTAGTGACACCCAGTGATGGCACGGGTAGAGCAGAGATATTGGACTAGTTCCAGGTTTACCCTCTAGTGAGGCTGGGCAGTGGGTTACCCATTTAACTCTTAGGGTTCACCCTCTAGTGAGGAAGGGTAGTGGGTTACTCGTTCACCTTTGGTTTTATGCTCTAGCGGGGCTGGGTAGTGTGATACCCGATGACCTCATGGGTTTTACCCTCCAGCTGGGCAGGGCAGTGGGTTACCTGAAGACTTCTTTGAGACTCAACCCTTTCTATGAGGCTAGTCAGTGACTTTTCTCGACAATTACAGGAGCAAGACCCTTGGTTGTACGGTTTAGGGATGAGGTCGCTTGACCTGCGAGATTGTTGGGCATCAGTGATGGATATCCTTTGAAATGTTGGTTGACTTGTCTTGGGCTGAGCTTGGTGATAGAGATCCCCTTCCACACTCGTTCGAGTTTCGTGTTGAGCATATATATACACCCTAAATTTGTTCCCACTCATTGGGTTTAGTCACTCTCCTTCTAGGAGGGGTGTAGATGTGTGCAATATGCCTTGTGATTTCTGTGTCTAGCTCATCTTGGTTGGATGATCATGCTTCCTTTCTTTTATCAGGTTGAGCTGCACTCTCTCTTTTTTAATCTTACACTATTCTTGGTTCTGTCTATTTCTCAACATTTTAGTATCTCCTTTGTTCCTCCCTCAAGCTTTTGGGGCACCCTTCTGAGTATAATTATATTCACACCTACTTGGGCTTTGCCTGCACTTGGTGTGCCCTTACAGATGAAGAACTAGTCGAATGAGACTACGGAGAAGTGTGGAGGACATAAGAGCTTGGGCTAGGTTCAGTGGCCATGGTAGGACATTCAGATGAGAGACTCAACAGCAGTTTACTTTCGTTTTACCTATTTCCAGGTTGTGGCACCTTTCTGGTTGGGCGCGTATTTTTACCCTTTTACTGTTCAGTTTAATCATTAGTCTACTTTTCAGCACGTTACTTGTATTGGTTAGAGGATGATTCATGTATGTTTCTTTCCCTTTATTAGTAGTGTTGTATCTTACTTTCTTTTGTCTACCCTTTTTCTCTGAGTTAGCTATGTGTGTGTGTAAAAATTCTTAAACATAGGCATGCCGTTGTTTTTTTGCCTTCGGTGCTAGTCACCAGCCTCTAGCCTATGAAAGTGGTATTGGGGTAGTTGCGGCTCGAGTCCTGGGTATGGGTTGGGTCATTAAAAAGTTGTATCAAAGGTGCTTCATTCCTTGGGATGTGGTTCAGACATCCCTAAAAAGGAATTGGTTGAGTTTTGGGTAAATAGTGTCAATGTGTCTTAAGAGTGGCTCTCAGGACAGAGAGTCTAGTGGTGGTGTTGTGGTTGACATATCCATTCACCAGGACCCAGATAACCCACTTTTCGACTTGGAAAACGAAGACACTTGTTGCAGGGAATTTGGTTCAGGCATCGTATATGATTGAGTCTTTGACTATCCTTGTTGAGTCATCTCCCTGTCATTGTTGATATATATGTGCTCATCTGACAGCGGTACTCCTTGATTAGATTTAGGATGTCACCGTGATGATATCCTTCCATGATAGTAGCTTCGGTTTGTGACGATGACTCCATGAGCGATGAGGCCTCAGTTCAAGATCCATCATACAATTACCCTTTTCTCTAGGAGGACAGACAGTAGCACCTCCACCTGTGGAGTAGCAGATAGTGCCATCAGCAAAGGTCGATGATGACCGTAGACTGGGAATTCTACATGAGTTCCAGCATTAGAGATCAATGAGGTTTCATGGTGAGCCACATGCTCAGATAGTGAATGGTTGGCTAGAGTCAGTGGTTCTCCTCTTCAGGCTTATTCAGACACTAACAGGTTGATGGGTGCTTTGAAAACCAGTATTCTTCGACCAAGTAGTTTTGCGTTATTAGAGCCAGGGTTACTCAGATTCATTATAAGTTGGTACTCTCATGGGATGGCTTCTTGTATCTATTTCGTGCGGAGTACTACCCATCCTTCTTACGATTTATACTGTTTCAGGAGTTGGTTGAGCTTCAGTGGGGAGTGGTGGCAGTGGATGAATATGCAACTAGGTTCACAGACCTTACTCAGTACTCTTTGTACATGGTCCATGATGATAACATCCAACCATAGAAGTTTGAGAAATGTCTCTATATAGGAGATTCATTCCAGCGTATTTCCCTTGTGCATCCTCACCCATTTAGGTGTGCTGGATCAGGCACTGGTGATAGAGAAATTTCTGATAGAGGTACGTCAATTGGAAGGGCCTCGACATCTTACGTCTCCCCTTGATGAGACTCAGCACATTGTTGGGGACAACATAGAGCGCTGAGACCGCCCAGGGAGGACTAGTGCTATGTTTGTGATGTGCGAGGTCATGTGGCATGAGACTACTCGACCAAATGTGCTGAGTTTTCCAAATAGTTGGTAGATGCACCGCCACGATAGAGGCAGTGTCGTGATCAGAGAACTCCAAGGTGGGGATAGGGTGGTCCCCAGGGAGGCAGTGTTGGTAGAAGGGCTGGAAGAACTGTGGTTGGTGGATGATGTTTCGAGGTCATTCCACCACCATTAGGTAGCCCATGCCAGGCTCAGGGAGCTGACATACAGGGTCACAGGCGGCTATGTGCTATGGATGTCTACAATCCTACAATGCATGAGATGATAAGCAGTACACTCTATGTATTTTTCTATGTTTCTTAGTATATCTTGTTAGAAACTGCATGAGGTATTCTTTTCTTCTGACTCCTTGTTCGAGGGGTTACCGAGGGTGACACAGGGTGTTAATGTAACTCTATGTTTGTGTTGTTCGTCATATCATTGAATGCACAAGAAAGTGGGGTTATTCCCCCACTGAGACATGTTTTTCTGATGAAATCAAGACCGTGAGGGAGATTCAGTACCACTCAAAAAGGATAGTATTGAGGTGAAGTGGATGGGTCCCTCTTACATGTGTATTCATGGCAGGGATGTGCGGTGGAGTGTCAGAGAAGGTTTTGGATTATCCAGTTGGTCTTTTCTTCTTGACCTCCCTTTGCTTGAAATGACACTAGTGGGTTTGGTAGAATTCCTGTTTTGGGGATTACTCCTTTTCTAAGATGGGCAAAGACACGTGTGGTATTCCACGTGATTTCCGTGTCTAGCCTTTGGTGGTTGGATGAGTTTTTTCGCATGCCCTGTTCATTGATACCATGCGTGATCAACTTCAATCATGATTCCGTTATCAAGTATAGATCGAGGTGATGGAATCCCCATTAACGAAAATTCATGTTTCACTATGTGGTTCTGGTAGTGGTATTCCATGCGCTGAGAATGTAGAGATGCTATCTTCTGGGAGAGCACATTGTGAATTGTTTAGACCACCAGTGTCTCAAGTGCGTCCTCACCCAGAGAGACTTTAATATGAGGCGACGGTGCTGGTTGAAATTTCTGCAGGACTATAACTTCGAGGAAGTCTATGTTATGGAAAATTTTAGTGTTGTAGTAGGTTCCCTTATCATAAATTCCTAGACCTGTCAGGCTCGGGATGTTTTATTATAGTTATCTTCCCTACAGCTGACTTTGGTGCAGTAGGAGACTACATATTTCCTACAGTTGATGGTGTTGACTCCTTCGCTCCTTGAGCATGTGGGAGAGTCGCAGGTGGGGGGTGTCGACAGTGAGGAACTGTGTGATCATATATCCATGGGTGACGCACCCGATGTGTATTCGGAAGGAGGGAATCAAGATATCTTGTTCCAGGAAAAAATCATGATTTTGGTCATGACATGGAAAGAAGAGGTTCAGCCAGGTAAGTCTTCCAAGTTTGTTTAGGCCACTCAGGAATCATGCAAGAGATGGAGAGTTTTCCTACCTTCTTGCCCCACCCTCCCAATAGTAGGAGTGGGTACACAACGTCTTCCACATGTCGTAGCTGATTAGGTGGGTGTGAATTCGTACGCATGTCCTTGAGAGTATAAGACCTTAGAATTATGAACCATCCCTTGGTTCGCATGTTGTTTTAGCAGGGTTTTGTGCAAGTTTTCATGGGGGTGGGAGAGAAAGGTGTGAGCTCTCTATCCTGAGTTATTTTTCCTATTTCTACTTTATGGGGATGAAAATCATCAAGGAGGTAATGATATAGAGACCTATTATTTTTCCCTGTAGGGATTTGGAATATTTCTATATGTATTTCCAAAATTAAGAGCTGTGATGGTGGGTGATTCCAAGGCCCAGTGTGCCATGAATAAATTATATAAAAATATTAATTGTTTATATACTATTCATGTTGCGAGTTTATGTTTTCTCCTAAATGGTAGACTAGATCGGAAATCTGAGTTCTCAGTTGTGTCCGGAGCGTGCCGTTTACCTTAGGCAGGGTGTAAAGGTTGTAGGTGCAGGCCTGTTGTGAGAGATGTCACCCAGGGGAAAAGTCATCATTTTGAAATAATGGCTTACTGATTTTCATCACTGATATTCTATTCAAATAACTTTCGAACAAAGCCTCAAAATGTAAATCAGAGACATCCATTGAGTTTGAAATGGGTGTTTTTACTATGAGAGATACAAAATAATCAGTCGTATAGGCTTCAGAATCTGCGCCCATCAGCAGAGTTCAGGGAGTTTATAAATTCGCTAAGTGTGGAATTAGGGGAAACCCATATCTATATCTCTATCTCTGTCCATTCTCTGCCATTCTTCATTGGATCGTGTAGCGATCTCTGCCGGAACTTTGGCGAATCGATGTAGCAGTGTCGTGGACGCGTCACCAACGACGCACGACCGATTCGAGGTACGATTCATGGCTAATTACCGCACCTTCGCTAATTTCTAGAGTTTTTGTCGATTTATTATTTTTAATTCTATAATTATAGAATTTGGACGATGGACAAACAAAAATGACCATCATCTGAGGCATGTTCTAAAACACTTTCTTGAGCATTCCTCATCCAAAACATCGGACGTGCCAAAACTCTGACGGATCAAGGAGCGAGGGGTGGTGCTTCAAGGATCTGGCCCCTAGGATTCCAAATATTGTTTTGGGAAAAAATTGACCACTGGAGTGGTCGGGGGGACTGGTTGGAGGTCCGGCTCTAGCAAGGGCGATGACCGGAGGTCGAGCCAGAGGCACGGTGGAGCGCAGCGGCCAGAGGAGCTGAGTCGTTCGGCAGCCGGTGCACTGTGGAGCCGTCCAATGGAGGAGACCAGATGAGCTCCAAGGGGCCTTAAGAGCATCATGCAGTGAGCATGGATCACTAGAGTGGTGCAAGTTAGAGGTGGCATGGCAGTGTGCTACAGGCAGCTGCCGGCACGGATGGGGCGTCAGGCAAAGAGGAGGAGCCGGGTACGACCGGCGCAGATAGGGAATACCTCCCGGAGGAGCAGCGCGGTGTAGCCGGGGCAACATGGCGGTGCACTGTGGGAGGCGTAGCCATAGAGGGCTCCAAATCATCGCGGTCGGAGGAGATAACTGAGCCCAGCGCTTGGGGGAGAAAGCCGTAGAGAAGGACACGCGCTTTGCTGGTCCTGTTTGGTGATGCGGCGAGGACCTGCCAAAATGCCGGTCTGTTTGAGGAATCGGACTTGAGTCTGGTTCGGTGATGCTGGGCAGGCTGTGGTGAGTCAGGCCGGACCCACGACTAGGCCACAGGCTGATGGTATGGACCGGGCCGGCTGGGGTGAACTGGCCCGGTTGGCCCCCTTTGCGTTCAGGGGGCCGTATCTTCCAAACGGCGCATCCGTTTGATGCGCTGCCGGAGGCTGTGGGTTCGTGTTGGCAAGGCGGGCCATTTGAACTAGGATACACGGTTTTTAGGTTCTATTCCCATAGATGACTGACCCGAAATTCTTAAACATAATAATATTAAATTGTTATTAAAGTTGCGATAGACGTCGCTCGCGAGTTGGTCATCCTTTTGGCACACTGTCAGAGTTGATGTGGCCCTAGAGTTGAGACGGTCCTTCCAAAGTTGGTTCATAACCCTTGTAGTTTGGTTTCATTACTCGATGGAAAGAAATGTTTAATGAAAATAAATAAATAAATAATTAATTAATTATTCTTGCGTCGTATCTAACTCCTTCTTGGGATGTCTGATTGGCATGTCGTTAGCGGCAGTGTGACCCCAGTCCTCATGCGGACTTTTTGAGACACATTACAAAGAGTTCGGGTTGGAGAAAAGGATTTTCCCCCATAGAGCCAAGTTCACAATTTTTTCGGTGAAAATACCATTTTTCACCTGACACCCATTTGGGGTGTTTGAGTACTCGTTTCAGAGTGTTCTTTCAAGGGAATTGCGACGACGCAATGCGCCCGCCTAAATTAAGGCCCGAGGAATGGGCCTCATGATGGAGCTTTCGAACGTATGATGCGTTTTTACGAGTTATCCTTCCATTCAGGGAAAATGAATAGCCTACGACGTGTGGTTATCTGTAAAGAACACAATGGTACGATCTGCGTGACTGTTTTGGGGTCGAGGTGTGGGCCTCATATGGCCCCATTTTCATAACGCGGTGAGTTGCAGCTTCTGAATCTGATGTCCGTTTTAGGTGATATCAGCGGCATTATGACCTTGACATCGAGGCCACGTTGATCAGGGTTGTTTCTGGCATTGAAGATGGAGTCGTGCCGTGGGCCCCATGGCTCGTCATTTAGGTTGTGTGCATCGTACTGCAACATTTTCATCAGACGTCCATTTGAGGAGTATGAATAGTCAATTCAGTGTGTTTTTTTTAGATCATCGTGATGGATTAGTTCACCCGGACTTCTTCAGGACTGTGCTGCGGGCCCCATGAGACGTCGTATGGGAATAAAGTGGTGTTGGATATATTTTTCGTAGGGAGTCTGTTCCCAATGTGTGTGTAGTCTATCTCGCATGTTTTTCCACGAGGATTAAAACAATGTAATCTATTTCGGAGAACAAATCCTCTTTTGAGATCACATTAAATGTGGAAACATGAAAAGGCATTGGTTAGAGGATCCTTTGATGAACTCTAAACCAACGCATGGTAGCTTTTTTAGTGACACCCAGTGATGGAACTGGTAGTTCGGAGATATGAGACTAGTTCCGGGTTTACCCTTCAGCGTGGTTGGGCAGTGTGTTATCCATTGACCTTAGGGTTTACCCTCCAGTGAGGATGGGAAATGGGTTACCCATTGACCTCTTAGGGTTCAGCCTCTAGCGAGGCAGGGTAGTGGGTTACCCGTTCAACTTAGTGTTTTCCCTCCAGCCGGGCTGGACAGTGGGTTACCCGAAGACCTCTTGGCGTTTACCCTCCAACTGGGTTAGGCAGTGAGTTACCCGATGAATTATTTCAAACTCAGAACATTCTATGAGGCTAGTCAGTGACTTTTCATTATGATTACTTATGTAGGGCCCTTGGTTGTACGGTTTAACGATGAGGCCGCTTGATGTGCGGGATAGTTGTGCATCAGTGATGGATATCCATTGAATTGTTGCCCACTTTTTTGGGCTAATCTTGGTGATAGTGATACCCTTACATACTCATTCAGGTTTCTGGTTGTGCATATATATACACCATACTTTTGTTCCCACTCCTTGCGTTCAATCACTCTCTTTATAGGAGGGGTGAAACACGTGGGGTATGCCACATGCTTTCCGGGTCTAGCTCCTCTTAGTTGGATAAGCCTGCTTCCTTTCTCTTGTCAGGTTGAGATGCACTCTCTCTTTTGTACTCATACACTATTCTTGGTTCTATCTACTGCTCAAAATTTTAGTATATCCTTTGTTTCTCCATCGAGCTTCTTGGTAATCCTACTGAGTACCATTATACTCACCCCTTCTTGGGCTTTGCCCACACTTGATGTGCCCTTACAGATGAAGGACATGTTGAATAAGACTATGGAGGAGAACGACGGACATAGGAGCTTAGGATGCGTTCAGTAGTCATGGTAGGACTTTCATGTGCGATTCTCACCAGTAGTTTACTTTTGTTTTACTTGTTGCTAGGTTGTGGCACCTTTCTGGTTGGGCACGTGTTTTGCCCCTTTTACTTTTTAGTTTACTCATCAGTCTACTTTTCAACACGTTACTTTTACTGGTCAGAGGTCGATGCAAGTATGTTGGTTCCCCTTTTTGTAATATTTTTGTATCGTTCTTTCTTTTCTCTACAATTTTGCTTTGAGTTAGCTATGTGTGTGTGTGTGCAGTTTCTTAAGCAAAGGCCTCCCTTAGTTTGTTGTGCCTTCGGCGGTAGTTTCCAGCCCCTGGCCTATGGAGGTGGGCTTGGGGTAGTTGCAGCTCAACTCCTAGGTAAGGGTCGGGTCTTGACAAACATTATGTAAAATAAATAATTATTTAAACAATAACGCAGTGTTTCTCACTATTCATAAAATAATTAATGTTTTTAGAAAAATACAAAAAATTTAACGAAATCTAATTTTAATATACTGAATTCAAAAATGAAGCCTATTTTAAAAAATTTAAAACATTTATGTTGTGTTTATTGATTTAATATTATTTCCCGTTGTCAAAATCAAAAAGCGTGTTTTTAAGAAATAATAACTATCAAAATATTGTCACTTTTTTATGTCCAGTTTAAAAGTAAAATTGAATCTACTGACCTAAATTATATTAAATAATAAAAATATAGTCTAATGATACTCTAAAACCATGCAAATGTATAATTTAACACTATAATTTATTTTTAAAAAAAAAAAATTAATTAAAATTTAGTATTTTTCACTATTCAATAAAATATGAATGTTATCAGAAATGTACCAAAAAAATATCCAACCAAAATTTTTATATCCCTATTATAAATAATAATTTAATTTAGTATATATGATATATAAAAGTCTCAAATATTTGTTCTTAAAAAGGATCACCATTAAAAGGAGGTAAAATAACATTTTTTTACAAATACTTATTTTACTTGAAAAAAAGGAATTTCGTCTTTTATTATGTCAAATAAACACATAATATGGATTCTAAAATTATACGGAGTATATAAAATTCAAAATTCAGTTAATACAATTCATAACCGCCATTTGAACTGCTAGTTTAGTATGTTGTGGTGCACTTGAACTTGGTGGTGTGTGTAGTGAAAACTATTGAATTACATTAATGAGATAACATACTATGAAATCTTGGGGTGTTAAATAAGTATACATCAAACACAATTACAAGGGATAGCTACTTATTTTTTTCAAGAGGCCAGTCAATCCATCAAAGGCCAATGTAATTTTGAGCCCACCCATCATTGTAAGTCCAATGCATTACTCATAAATTGAATGGTATTTTTAATTCATAAATAATATTACATATAATAAAATATATATATCGAGTAAATAAAATGAAATATTATAATTTTCCTAGTCAATCAAATAACTTCCATAAAAAACCATCTGAAGAAATGGTATACGATTTAGGCAGTTAACATATTCATGATATAAAGAATATTTAATGAAAGAGAAATGTAATGTACGAGGAATTATGATCACAATAATATGAATTTTTCTAGAGTAATTTGATTACAAAATCAATTAAGATATGTGATATAACCATTAATTAATCAAAAAACTTAATTTCTTATTAAAATAAACTCATTTAGAGAATAAAAGAAAATGAAAGAGAAACATTTAATATAAATTATTATTAAATAAATAAAAGTTTTTATAGTGGTTGAAATTCCATTAACATAATCTACATTAACAAGTAGCATTCATTTTGGCTTATTTTAATGAAATTAAAAAATGGACCGTTCATAAAGCATTAGTTTATTACCCATAAACAATTCTATCACGAACCTGCCCGGGTAACCTGATAACCTAATAACTGAGCCGACCCTGACATGACTCTAAGAGAATTCTCAATCCCATTGGGCTGGTGTGTAGGGCCTAGCATCATATAACATACTAGTGGGAAAGATTAGTCCCCAAGAATGGGGAAGGTAAAGATAATGACAATATACATATCAAAAAGAAAACCCCACATGGAGTAAATGTACAAGAATACAACAAGGCATAAAGAAAATGTGCTAAAACCCAATGTACTAATCATGAATAAAAAACACATGGTACCTAAGAACACATCTCTCCATGTCCAATGCACAATAGCTGGATCCACCTCTTATAAATCTATTATCTTTTATCGAGCATGGAAGAATAATGTCTACAAAAACCTGAAGTCGAAGGTAGGGTGTGATCCTAAGACAAGTAGGACAACAAAAATGATTCCATAATAGCTTCCTAATATATATTATACAAATGAATGATTCCAATTTTTCATAAAAACTAGGTTTTTGAAATTTAAAGGAATATTTAAAAAAACATGTTATATATTTTCAAAGTGATGTATAATACTTTCAAGGCATGGGATTTTCATTACAAGAGATGGAATAAATATAAAAAGTGGATTATTTAAAAATTTATATCAATTAGTTTAAATAAATTCAGAATTCATGTAAAGAAGTTCAAAAAACACTAGCATACATTTATATCTCAAATATATGTAAACAAGTGAGCGAAATGGTCATCTACAAAAAGTACACTAGTATTTTCTTACTATAAGATTCTACATCTCAATGTGAACTTTCAAAAATATTTATACATGCATCCCTATGACACTGTCCAGGGGGGACTTGTTACAAACCTATCAGGGATTTGACCTCCTGCAGGTAGGTTTAAGAACGTTGTAATAGCGTAGAGTGTATCCAAGTAACTCGCTGACTACCTAAGGCTTGCATGCACTCTTACATGATGGGATAACTATTTTATGGCTACTTAAAATATAATAAATACCATTCTTCTATTTATTAAATTTCAATTTCATTCCATTTAAAACCAAAACATGTTTTATTAATGAAAAAATTCTTTTTTCACAATATAAAACCACTCAATTTCAATCAAATCATTTTAAGCCATTCCGATGTTTTAAATTCATTAAAAACCAAATTTTATACCATTAAAAATTATTTTTCATACAATTAAATTAAAATACCCATCCCATCAATAACCTCGAATTGTCCCATAAATTGAGGAGAAATATTATTCTGGCTCCCATGCCATCAATGAACCAAACGGGGTGAAACCAATAAGAACACCTAATCACCAACTGAAAACACCAAATTTATATAGCATCGATCAACATAAGACTTATTTCATATTAGTGTTGTAAAATCCTCTGAAAAATTAGTTCATTATTTATTGTCATTTCATTCACCATGCTTGGTCCAACTAAAGAACATTCAGCTTCTTCCAACCAACATAACGGTGGCTTACAAGACCAGCCATACAAGGCCTTAAAAAGTGCCATTCTAATCACATAATGGTAACGGTTGTTGTAGGAAAACTAAACCCACTTTAAGTGATCATCCCAAGCCCCACTGAATTCAATAACATTGTTGTGAAGAATAGACACAAGAATCTATATATATTATCCCATCTAGCCATCTGATTATGGATAATAGGCCATGCTGAACAGAACATGAAATCACAACACCCCATGAAGAACTCCCCAATAGTGATGACTAAACTAATGATCCCTATCAAAGACTATAGCAGATGGAAGTCCATGAAAATGAACAATCATGTTCACAAATAGATTTCCCAAATCCTTAACTTTTTCCATATCACAAATGTGTATAAATTAATCCCACATGGTTAGTCTATCGATCATGACACATATTTAATTCTCCTTTCTCTAGGTACGAGGAAACACAAACAAAAGTTCTGTAGAGTTATTGTCAAACTTTCTAGTAGTGACTAGAAGTTGTTGAAGAAAACATGATGGTTTTTAGTGATTTGATTTCACCTATTAGAATATATATCAATGAGAGGAAAACTATATAAATTCCCATCTCATACATGTCCACCAGAAATACTGCCTCATTTCATATAACTTTTTTTGTGGTTCTTGGGTCCCAGCCCCCTCGGAATTTTAGAAATCACACATCACAGCCTTTCTTGCCTTTAAAGATACAATGATGTTGTTATGAGAGCATATAACACCCTCTTTGGAGAACAACCACTGATAAATTGTCTCCCTACCATAATGGAATTCTCTAATGATATGGAACTCAATATAAATCACTTTATCTTGAAGAATCATCTCGATAAGAGTAGAAGTCAATATCACACTAGCCAAAGAAGCCTCAACCCATTACTCTGAAACCTTAATATGAAAACTATGAAAAAAGAGCCATCAAATTCCACTCTTCTTAAAATTATTTCACTATCTGGGATGGAAGTTTCAATCTCAAATCATCAATAATAACTACATGAAAATCACGAACATGTGATTGGTTAAATGGACTTTGATTCCCATGCAAGAAAAGTTGACCAATAAAATTTTTGTTTTAAGTTACCTTTCATAAATTTGAGGAATTTATTTATGAGATTTACTAAGAATGTAAGGAAATATACTTTCTTGTCATGTAGACTTTCATTATTTACTAAATTTTTACCACAAACCCATCATTCACTCCAAAAGGTAATAAAACTAAAAAAAATTTATTTATCATTATCGTATAGGGTTCCAAAAAATAATTTATAAAGAATATATAAAAACATAAAAAATCTACATTATACACTTTAGGGACTTCACGTAGTCTAGTGGTAGGCGATAAATCCCAATCACACTATGGTTGTGGGTTCGATCCCCACAACATTGTCCGACACGACGGGTTGTCACACATTCTGCGTGTTTTCCTTTTTATAAATATCCAAAAATAACCTTAACAATAGTATCCAATGTAAAATATAATCCATTCCAACCATTATACATATCCAAAATACTTCTGTCAAAACTCTCAGTTCAAAATTTATATGGAAGGTAAACATAATGTAGATCCTTTTTACCACGTAATAACATAAGAATTCCTTATCATGTATTCTTTTAAAACACTGAATCATCCTAAATTATCAACAAACCTTATTGATTACATTCATGATACTTTAGTCCTTATAGAATACTGGATATACTTCGTCCATCAAAAAATGTTTTAAGCTCCAACAATGATGGAATATACAAATGACTAACCAGTTTCAATGTTTTCAAAAATATCCAATATAATATATCCAAATCAATCATCTATTATTACAAATTCACAACATTGGTATCAGAACCATATTATGGTTTATCTTTCTCTCAACCATATATAGCCTAAAAATTTAACCTGCTATTCAGTCACTTTTCTTAGTTCCACTCAATCTCAAGTTCTTAATGAAATCATACTGTAGTACAATCCTTATATACACCATAATTATTATAACTAGTTCATTTTTTATACAACACTAAAATGACATAAGTCTCTAATAACAAAATAAGAACTCTAATCATTCTTCCTCATCTGTGGTAGTACCATAACTTGATTATTATCCAATATCATCATTTAGGGAATACACTGATGATTTTTATATTGGTTCGCGTAGTGTCCCAACACCTTGCAGATGAAGCATTGTACATTTGAAACCTTTTTCTTACCCTTGCAGTCATGTACATGGTGTCCTTTTTCTCGAAAATTATAACAAAATCCCATTCCTTTTAGGAAACTTTTATGGTGTTTCATCCCACAGTTATCACATATGGGAAAATTCTTCTTTTCCCTCTTCCCTTTATCCATATTTCCCTCTTCAATCCTTTTCTTCTCTTGGTCTCCTTCAAAGCCGTAGGACCCAGAAAATTATTTACATATCTTATTAACACATGATACTAGTTCTTCATATGATTATAATATGTAGTAGACTATTTCCTTTCTAAATGTTTGCTTAATAACATGAATGATATGACCCTTCTTACTCTTTGGATCATATGTATTTCTGGAGTTCTCATTCCTTCTAATGGGTTCCATTTCTATACAATAGCATAAACTATGTCAGTTTATGAATTTCCATGAATAATTCAAAAATTGTAAAATACCTAACGTAAACTAAATGGTTTATGGATATAAAACATAATCATAAAGATGTTTTCATTGAGGAAGTATATACTCATAAAACCTTTGTAATGGTTTGTATAAAAAATGATAATTATACTAAGCATATCCCCCGGGAGTGTCGTAACCAAGAGTGCAGCAAGGCCCATTGTCGTGCACTAGTTCCTATTCGAGTCCAGCTAAAAGTAATGTTTTCGGGTTTTACTCCTACGTACATCTGTGCCAGAGCCGCATCTACCTACTCATATCCAGACAGGGATGTATTTCTCAGAAAACTCACAAAATCTCTACAATACCAAAACAACAGGAAGTTCTTGTATACTAATCAGCAAATTCCATCTTAGGTCTATGTGCTCTAATCAGAGTTTATATAAATCTACCTCCCTAGAATTCTACTATACTTCCTCTAATAACAACTGTAACACCACGACCCCTGTTACCAAGATTCCGTGCATTATTACATAACATTGGTATGATCACAAAAGATCAAGTCTCGAGAGACCTATTAGTTTAGTGGCCATGGAATCACAAAATACATTCATAAAGTTTACATTACATTATAAAGTGAAAAACAACTATAACATCTTGTCTCTATAGGCCACACTCATATCCCCTCATACTATCCCTGCAGTTCATTCATAAAACACTTCATCACATCCTGGAAAAAATAAAACATAGAATGGGTTGAACTCAGATTCCCAGTAATGATAACAATATAGCAGAAACTATTATAAATAAACATAAACATTTAAGGCAATGTATAACTAAAACAAAAGCCTTTTAATCATTAACTTCATCATAATATGGAAAAAATAAAATGAAATAATTCCATTTACTTATTCACATGGATATTCTACAAGTCGAATAATCACATGCAATATCAATAACCACTTTCATAATGATGAAATGCATAATGCGAGAATTTCATAACCACATTTTCAAGGCCTTGTGCCATGACTAAAAATAGGATTTTGTCAAGGACTTGTTCCAAGACACTAGTTTTTCTAATGAGACCTACCGATGCATCGAATAGCTAAAGTGGGATCCACCAGTCACTTACTAAGTCCAATGCATTCCTCATATGAACAGGTTTAAACATAACATAAACATGCGTATTAAAACTAGCATACAGAATGAAAATAATTTCTCCATAAACCATGAATGGTATAAAAATAACATATCCATAGCCAATAATATCAAAAAACCTTCAATATAAAACAGAAGTTTTGTATCATAATAAATCAACTTCAAATAAGCTTAAAATCTATCAAAGGATGTGGACATAGATTAAATCAAAACTATTTGAGAGAAATATCTCTTTTTTTGAAATCATTTAAAAGTCACATAATTATAAAAGAGAAAATTTAATTTGAATATATTCTTAAAATATTGTAAGGGAATCTTCAACGATTTTATAATGCTGGAAAATAGCCGCACCCGCCGTATAAGTTTAAAAAGACATTCTTACCTTAATTCTGTCGAAAAGGTTAAAAAAGACCTTGTTTGGAAAATGACAAAAAAAATTCCCTTATAAACAAATTATAAAAAGTCAAACAAGTGTATAAATGACTTTAACCCGTATTCTATAATATAGTAAGAATGATTTTAAATACATATTTAAGAAACATTCATGTGGATGATAAAGAGGTCGCATTAGATACTTACGTAAAAACAACCTCGGAAAATAAAGAGATTGTAAAATTAACCCTTACCTTGTACTTTTCCTTGGTAGAGGATAGGTTAACCTCATGTATAATGGTTAAATAATTGTTTTTAAATTATTCAAGAATCATATACATTAATATGATTTCATATTTGATCTTCTAATACTGCCTTTCAGTATTATCGTTGTTTCAATGTTAACTGATACATTATTCTTTTATATGCTTGGTTAGGTAGGACATGTTTGTTATGAGTAGGATATATTTTATTTATATAAATAATGATATTATATCCTTAAACATTATTTTTAGCCATAAAATTAAAATTATTCGTGAATTGATAAGATGGGTAAATGAATTTCATCGCATTCGTGGAGATGGTAATCCGTACGTACACACAAACGCTACTTCCATTTCATTATTATTTTTAAAAGGATTCAAATACAAATGATAAATAGGTATATTATTATTATAGTATAATATAAAATCTTATATATGTTACTTATGTCCATTATCACCATCCTTTATATGTTCCGTGTATGGATGAATGAGTCATATCACTTTGAGGGGGTGGTAGTCTGCACTTCCTCAAATGAAATTATCGTATATATATATACAACATGAAACAAATAATTTTATGCTATGAAATGGAATTACAGAATATTATATTTAAAATAAATATCATTAATGGAAAATTTAATTATAGTGCCATCATAATGGCCACCATGAGTGGTGGTAGAGGATAATTGAACAATCATCGTTTCGTGAGGCGTTTGGTTTCCATCCACAGAAAAATTATGTTATTCACCCATTAGATGGATGTGTGTGTAAGTGTAGTTCGAATAATTATCATAACAATATCCTAGTATATTGATTATACTGGTTTTGTTACAAAAGAAAAGAATAAGAATAGTTTAGGGGTTGGAGAAGTAAAATAAAAGAAAAGAAGCTAAGAGGAATCGTTACTTAAAATTTGGGTAACTCCCTTTGGTTTGAACCAAAAAGGACTCTTGAATTGCCTTATGCCTAATGAAAGGCCTCTAAGAGGAGGAGAGGGATGTAAGGAGCTTAATTGGTCAGATTTTGGACGATCCAAAAGGCTTGATAGGTGTGATAAATTGGTTAGAAGTGGTGTCCTTTTATAAGGGGGAGGAGGGAATCTTTAGGAAAGATTGAAAATATTATTTTATTATATAATGATATTTGGTTTATAAACGTCAAAAACTCATTAATGTTTAAGATTATATAACTCATGATCGAAATGAAATCATAAAATAAGAATTAGACAGGTTTTCCGTATTATTTTAGTCTTTATAATCTTATTTATTTCAATCATTTATTAATGAGGTAAACACTACATCATTATTGTGTCATAAATAATTCAATATATTAGATGTATAAAATTTATAAAAAACTAGCATGATGTATGAAATATTCTTATCTTTCTAATTAATATTTATAGTCTAAAAGATAACATATATAACTCTATGTAAAAATTATTTTTCTAAAAGATATATGCTTATGTCATTTTTGTATTTACTTTAACTTAATTAATATAAAGAATCATTATCACTTACAAGTAGCTCCATGGGGTTCCAAAATCCACCCAAAGATGCCCATGGTCATAAATGTATCAAAAACTAGGGTTAGGACACGTTTTAGGGTAATTTAGTATTATTATAATATTATTTTATACCCTTATTTACCGGATTTACCCTTTAACCATGGTAAATAAAATATTTACCGAAGTTATTATTCAAAATGTCTAAAAATAAAAGTTACTTAATTACACAATTAAGACATCCTGATTCTATATATTGAATAAATTTTTATAAATTTAAAACATATAAGTGGAAGAAATTAATTTAATATTAATTCTGTTGTCAAAATAAAAAATGTGTTATTAACAAATAATAACTATCAAAAGATTGACACTTTTTTATGTGTAGATTAAATATGAAATTATTTACAATGAACAACATTGGATTAAATGTTAATATTATAATATAATTATACATTAAAATCACTCAAATACATAATTTATCACTATTAATTATTTTGATTAAAAAGTTGTTTTTAATTAAAATTTAGTAATTTTCACTATTCAACAAAATATGAATGTTATCAGAAAAGTACCAGAATATCACCCTAAGATAATTTTGATATTGAAAATCCAAAATTGAAGTTTATTTTACCAAATAAAAAAAAATAAAGGTTTCATTTATTAATTTAAAATTAATTCCCACTGTCAAAACCAAAAGGCGTATTTTTAAGGAATAATAGCGATCAAAACTCTGACACTTGTTTATGTCCAATTTCAATGTAAAATAACATAAAATAAAAATAATTGGATTAAATGGTAAAAATATATTTTATTTATACTTCCAAACCATTAAAATTTATAATTTAACAATATAAATTATTTTGATTAAAAATTTTGTTTTTAGTTAAAATATAGTATTTTTCACTATTCACATAAATATGAAATTTATCATAAAAACACCAAAAATTTATCGAAAATAAATTATTATATCCTGATTATAAATAATAAGTTTATTTTTTCAAATTAAATATATAAATGTTTCAAATATGGGATTTAAAAATGCTTCACCATTAAAAGGCGGTAAAATTGCATTTCTTGAAAAACACTTCTTTTATTTGAAAAAAAAGTATTTGTTCTTACATTATGTCTAAGAAACTCATTATATGGATTCTAAAATTATAAATATTATATAAAGTACATAATTCAGTTAATACTATTCATAACCGCTTTTCAACGGCTAGTTTGGTAAGTCGTGGTTCGCTTGAACTCGGTGTCGTGTGTAGTGAATTTTATTGAATTACATTGAAGATATAATATACTATGAAATCGTGGGGTGTTACAAAAAATGTATGATAGTATTAACTAGATATAGGATTGATAACTCTTTATGTGAAGTTAAAAAACATTTTATGCACATACCCCTATGAAATTAGACAAAGGAGACTCATCACCAGCCCATCATAGATGTGAACCACTGCATGTATGTTTTAGAACCTTGTAATAGAGTAGTGTATTTCCAAATAGCTCACTAACTACCTAAGACTTGAATGTTCTCTTAAATGATCTGAGAACTATTTTATGACTTCTTAATATATGATCAATCCCATTATTCAATTTCAAAAATTCCAATTTCATTCCTTTTAAATCAAAAACATTTTTTATTCAAAAACATGTTTTTTCACAAGATGAAACCCTTGGGATTCTATCAAATCATTTTAATCTAGTCTCATGTTTGAATTTTTTTCAAAATCAAATTACATCACTTTCACAAATATATTTTTTATAACTAAATTAAACAACTCAACTAAAAATATTTCCACCAAATCCCAAATTAAGATTCATCAATCTAAATTAGACAATTATCCACAATCCCACCCCAATTCAATGGAATTATGGGTTTTCTAGGTTTTTGTGCCAAAACCATCTCAAATCTCCCAATTCACCGTAATTGGGTTTTATCAATTTAATTGAAATCATGATTGAGAATGTGAATTTAAG
The DNA here is from genome assembly GCA_963277665.1 of Viscum album. NCBI lineage: Eukaryota > Viridiplantae > Streptophyta > Magnoliopsida > Santalales > Viscaceae > Viscum > Viscum album. The sequence goes on along the minus strand of OY728134.1, from coordinate 389,850,067 downwards.
TTATCAATTTATATAAATCAGCAATTGAAATAAATAAGGCAATATTATAGTAATTAGTTTGGAAAATCGGGATAGAACCGCATACCTATTTACTGATGAACGACACTCGCAACGACACCCACTAACAAGAATGGGGGTGAAGGAGACCTTGAAACACATCCAAGAAGCATGAACTGACATGACTTGGAATATATAAATAAATTCCTAGATGGTACATTGAAACACCAAGATGATATAAGGAGAGAAACTCAATGAATGATGGAGAACCCTTACATGGGAATCACACCATAAGTGAAGTAGTGATCCAAATACATTCTGATCAAACTAGAAACAGGGGATCCTATGAATAATTCCTTAGAAGGGTATAGGTAATAGAGCTATGATTTTTGGAATTAAAAGGATCAAAAATGACTACCAAATGTGTGTTTTATAACTAGATGTGGGTTGGGTCATGACTTGTACCCTAGGGTGATGAGGTGTAGTACACAATAGATAAGATACATTGAAAAGACCATCGCCTCAGATTAAAAAGAAACATTTAACCACTACACAACATGTACCTCAGGTACACGACATGTACTTTCTCATGAAATGATCACCTAATACCTGAAATGAAACCAACACCAAGTACACAATATGTACATCAGGTACACGATGTGTACCTTTTCTGTAGTCTACAGAAAACATAGAAAAATAACACAATGTATTTTTAAATGTAATGGAACATAAAAAGGTGGAAAACATACCCAATAAAGGAAATGATATGTTACAATTCAATTCTATGAAAATTTTTACGATGTTCTAAATCTATCCATCCAATAAGATTTGGACCAGTTTTTAGGTCATTTTAACTACTATCACTTTAGTTTAATACATTAATAAACCTAATTTAACCTTATTCTTGTTAACCATTTTTAGTGTTTTTACTATTTAATAGGAAAAAAGTTAAGTTGAACTTATTATCAAATATTAATTATGATATCTAAAAATATTGAATCCAATTTATAAAATTTCATTCCTATAAGTGAAAAAATTTACTTAAAAATACTCCCACTTAATGTGATGAAATAATTATTTATGAAAATGAACATTTCAAGAATAATATGATCTTACATTAACTCTATAACTAGTAATAATATGTATATGAATATTAATTCATATATATTGATATAAAATTTTTACATTTCTATTAAATCATTCAACATTAAGAAATTGTTTAATTAATTAATTTGTTAAAACATTAGGCACTTTAAAAAAAAAATCTAAAAATTTATATTTTATTACCTCCAAATGATATTTAATTTATTTCTATCAAATTGATCAATAAAAAAATTTAATTTTAAATATAATAACACATTATTATAAATAAATATATGTATAGATTAAAACTACGTTATCAATTATTCATAAAAGTTTATTCCCATGTGAAATTTAAAAAATTTCTAATCAGATTATTTTGAAATAGTACGTTCAAACTGAATAATCATCCTATCAAATAATAATTTTTCCATGAAATATAAAAATGTGAATTTTCCTATAGTTTCATTAAAATAAAAAATTAACTTAATATAATTGGTGTAACAGTCTAACCCGTCTAACCACTAAGACGATGACCGGACCGGTCACCACATGACCTCAACACACCTCCCCATATGCCAGAGGATTCTGACTAGAAGAGTTGTTGTAAGGAGAGTCAGTGGGGAGACTATTCCCTATTATCATAGTTGCGTAGTGGTATAACAGTGTAAATAAAAAACAACAATAGATGTAGTAAATGGAAATAAAAAAGTGGCGTGAAGCAGATTTCATATAACCTTATAAAAGTGGCCAATGCCAGTTTATAAAGTAGATGAATGCATGACACGACATTGATACATTATGAAAATAATTAAATAGTACAACATTATTTTTAATACAATGCATTGTGAGAAACACTTAACGAAAAGATCATAAATCCCAAAGGCGATCTCCACGAGCATCATGAGCTCTTGATCGGTCCTTTTCTCATACTCCAGGTACAGGTAAACAACAAAAAACATGGTCCAAGGGCCGGAGAACAAGAATGGTATACTCAAGTACCCCAGTGCAATGACGGCCTGAGTAAGGTGTGAGATATAAATCTCTATAGGCAGGCCCCAACGATGTCTAACCTAATCCCGACAGTGTAATATAAATTAAACATGGTGTAAGCATGCATAAATAATGTAAGCAGTACAATGTATCTAAATAGTCAAGTACCAGCTTCATCCCTCAGTTGGTTTTTAACATGTAGTCAGTTCATTAATTGAATATTACCAGTTTATTTATAAGTCACATGTGAATAAGTCTCCTACTGAGTCCAAGGAGTGACCTCTATGGTAAAAGGGGGCTAAGATATGTCTGGGCTCGCTAGTGTTTAACCATGGGACCTACTTTCCAATGATGGACCCAACGAGTGTATCCAAGGAATCATATGATGGTATTTAGTAATGAAGTTCCCATGAAATAACTAAGGCGGTAAACTCGTGATGGTAAAAGTAGTATAGTTTCCAAGAAATAACTTGAAAACCAAACAATGATATCTAGTGAGGGTGTTACAGGGTAAAAACCAAAGTAACATAAATTCATGGATAGCTAAATCAGTAGTATCTGAGTCTAGCTAATTATAAGAGTGTAATCCAAGAAATATAATCCAAGTAATTCTTCTATAAGGATCCTACTAAGTCTGAAGAGTGTATCGAAGGTAAAACGGATCTAACCATGGACTGGGTACATGGATTGTATCCAAGGCACCTACTGATCATTTATAGATCCAAGGAGTGTATCCAATGTGTCCTGTAGTACTAAATTCGAGACTCAATGGCATCATAATGAGCATCCAAATATAAGACAAGGAATGATATCTTTGCGGGTCTAAACCTTAGGAATCTATCCTTGAATACAGAATGGGAAACACATGTGCTCATGGTATTATCTTATCAAAAACCCTAAAAAGCTCGAGTCTAACCCTTCCTATTTAGTAAAGAGGCCATGTAATGATTCATCACGTTCAATTATTGTCTTAAATTAGTGTGGAATTGTCAATTATAGTTGAAACCATTATTTATTGGTTCAATCCTTTCCTTCCATAAGTGTGGTATGGTCAATTATCATTGAAACAATTTAATGAATGGTTATAGAAATTCCTTCCATTAGTGTTGAAAGGTCAAGTAGGATTGAAACCATTTATTTATTTGCTCATGTCTTGATTTCCATTAGTGTGTAAAGGTCATGTAGCATTGCAACCATTTAGTAAAAACCATTAACGAATTTTCAACGGGCATGGTCCACACCACTACGTTACCTTAACATGGTATGGGTTTCCATGGACGTGGTAAAAATCTTTCTCTCATAAACCTAGGTCAGTCCATTAAATTCCTACTTTTAAATACATTTATCTCCAAAGGTATGAGCATGAAAACCCATTTAGTCCAACATGGAATTCTTACTTGGGAACTCACGTGTCACCCATGGTTTTATTAGTATTCAAAACATTTTAAAAACAGTTTAGTAATTTGTTTTGAGGTCAATAATTATGCATTTAAAATTCATTTTACTCAACTAATTCAATTTACCAAAGTATATCAATTGCATTTAATGGTCTCTAAGTATCCATACAATGTTCAATTACATACATGGGTAATTCCAATCCAAAACAAGACCAAACACTTAGAGTGTTCTTTGGTCCATTAATTATTTTAAAAATGGAAACCCAATGTTTCTATTGTCATTAAGGAAATGTCCAAATCATTCCATATTCCAACACAACATCAAGGAATACGAATTATAAAAAAAGTCTATCATGAATGTTTTAACCACTACTTTTTAGCTTTAAAGAATCACACCTCTGTTAGAGGGGTCTTATTATAAAAACATGATAGTGTTAATCATCAAAGCATTTAATACATTTAGAATTAAAATCTTGAACAAGATAAAATTTTTATTTGACAATATTTGGACATAAGAATTCATTTCATGAATATATTTATAACATAAGTGAAGTAATAAACTTAATTAATGTATTTATAATGATTGAGGACTTGGAATGTGACCCTACTTCAAGGTGGAACCAAGCCATTCACTATGGCGACGAACCAAAATGATTCCAAACCACATGGAGAATCTCAACACAGTACATGAAACAAGACGAGGGATCATAAACATAAAAAGACCCAAATTTAACATGTGTGAAAAACAATAGGATGTGAAAACATTACCCCAAAACCAATCTGATGGACCGAAACCATTCGAACTACAACACCGTTGGTGGTAGTTGTCAGAACATAATCCCTAGGGTGTCGAGAGACCTTTCACTCGACACTAGAATAAAGGAAATATGGAATCAAGATTAACCTTAAAAAAATGGGGTTTAGTTCAAAACCCTTGGGGAAACGGTTATGCCGATTCAAAGCCGGATAAGGGATGAGAAGGGAGAAGAGGACTCATCGTGATGGATCGACCCATAAAATTAAAGGAAATTGGACACAAACCGGAGGAAGAGGATGCTGAGGGAGGATGTCTTTGTGCACGACTCAAAGGGGATCCCTCCTGGTGTGTTTTATATGAGGGAGAGAGGGATATTGGGATATTTTACTTTTAGTATTAAATTTTAATTAAATTTTTTAAATAACTAAAATCCCAAACCAGGGTGTCGCAGACGGTTAGGCCACACGACCTGGAAAATCGTGCACCAACTGTGTGGTACCCCATTTCCTCAATGACACACCCCACAATGGCTCGGCGCACGGTTTAGGATACTGTGGATAGGCCATGTGCAAGACATTGTCCCTTTTATAACAGGTCTGCATGATTACCTACAATGGGCCGCACAGTTTAGCAGGCCATGTGCAAATAGTGAACCCTATTCTCTATAACAAAACGTAATGTTACTTGGTTTCAGCACCCCAAAACATCTCGAGGAACTCGAGAGACTTTTATAGCCTTCACCCATTCCTAAAAACATCACTTATGAGTGATCCAACTCTTGAAATTATGTTCTGAAACTACGTTTAAAAAACAACCAATTTAGTAAATGAAGATATTCCAAAACATCTGTATTTCAGTCTGGTTTCGAACATGAGATTCTACAACCTACCCAATATAAAAACAGTGTGTCTTCAAGAATACTTTTTGAACAATGTAAACACCACCCAAACTATATGGGTCATGAATTTTTGTTCAAAATGGATTCATTGTGTTACCAATCACAAATTAAACCAATGCATTTCTAATGCACTCTACACACCTTCCATTACAACCTGAGCCAATGCTCAAAGTTCAACATAAACATAAGAATCGAGTTAACATGAGTCTGTTTGGATCAAGGTAATATCACATCAATGTCTCAGTAACACTCGATAGATGATTCTTCCCACAATAGGTCTCAACATAATGAAGATAGATATTCCAACCAATGAAACCTCCACCCATGGAATTTTCATACAAGGTACAACTCGAATATTTCATATGAAACTCATGGCTTGATTTAGTATAAAGGAACGGTCAAATTTTTATTGACCTAAAAACTATTCATGAAATATCTATCAGTAGAAACTATAGACCTTGAAACCACAATTTCTTTCACCGAGAAACATTCTTAAAAACAACACCTTAAAACCGTAAACATTGAACTAAAGGAAATGGAGAAGGAATCGAGCCATTTGGTTGGAGTATCTCATAGAAGTATATCTTAGGTGAAAGGATCAATTCAAAAGAAACAACTGTGGTCCATGGGTCCATACAAGGTGTTCCTACTTGGGAACCCCTGAATCACTCGGGACATTCCAAGCCTCGAAATGAACAATGCATAGTGTGAAACAATGACAAAGATCACCCAACAATCTCAACAACTTTTATGATTTAATGCGGCATAAGACCAGCCCACTCTTTATGCCTCGAAGTGGATGTCAAGATAAGGTGCATTCTATTCCCTTAAGAAGAGTACACTAAGATGATTTAATATAAGGTTTCTAGTCAAATACAACCAAAAACAATAAGTTAAAATAGTTGAACCAAAATAATGTCGTGCTGCCAAGAAAGCACCAACTTGATTTAATACTTGAAGGCCTTAAGGAAAAACCAGAAATAACCATCCATTTTCCAGTGGGTCACTTATGTTGTGATTTTTATACATGGAAGGGAACATTAAAAAAAATCAATAGGACACTACCCACTTGAAGAGTTCCGTGGTCAAAAGAGAAGAAAAATAACCGCTCATAAGTGCGCTAGATTTTTACAATGAGACCAGTATGTCAAAACACCAGATTCAATTAAAAACCAATCTGAGTAATGGAATGGAAATGATTCTTGACCTATCAAGTAAATCTACATGGAGATGTCCTGAGACCGTAATAAAAAATACATTAATATTTATTATCGATTAATATTTCCTCATACGACTATTTTCATGGATGACGCCATAACCAGTAATCTATTACTACGAATAAGAAGTGCTAAAATGAGCTATAAAGCTGCCAAACATGCCTGAGGCACATCTAACCAGCAGGAAACGAGCATTAATCGATGCTAAAACCCTTCACAAGGTCATTAAAGAAAAGTACACCTATCCTAACAAGGGTGTCACTTTAAAACTGAAATTCCCTCTTGGGACAACGACACCCAACAACGCCAAAGAGTAAAAAATATTGATACACTAGAAAGGAATTTATGTTCTAAGGGAACTACCTACCATGGTTATCACCTTATGAAGATCACATTTCAACCCTGACATCGGGTCACGTCAAACAAAATGGTCACTAGGCTCAAAAGACAATCATAACACCATTTCTATATAAAATAATGCCTACGGAATGTACTCACACTTCTATTCCAAGGAAACTCAGTAGATGTCTGAACTACCCTTTGCATGAGGGTTTTAAACCATGGACACTAATATAGTATCCATTCCCATGGCTCTTATATTTAATCACCATTAGTATTTAATCATCAAAATGATTATTCAAAACATCAATGTAATATTTTAAAAAATGTCACAAGGTACTTGATTTTAACTATCATACCAAGTGACAAACATGCATGATTTATAAAACACCATATTTAAAACATTTCACGTTAGTTAAAACCCATAATTTTCAAGAATCAAATCAAAATTAATTCATTTTAAGCAAATAAGGTGACCTACAAGGGTCCCATTTTAACCAACCTGGGTTCTCTATAAAGCAACCCAATATAAAACTCACAAATATTAATATTCTAAACACCAAAATGAGTCATCTCATAAAAACATTCCCCAACTAACCTACATGGGTCTAGTTCCGTTTTTAAAAGCTAACCATTTTTATTTCAAATCAACACTAAACAAATTTCACACTTATAAGTATTTCACAAAGCATCATTCAATTTAATTTAACATGAGTTTCCATTTCCCAATTTATGAATCACCCATACACTCCATGGATTGAAAATTGAATCCCATTAATCAATACAAATGTCAATTCAGAATTATACATGGTCAACATAATGGTCCCAATTACATGGGTGGCCACCTACCAACCTATAAAGCACCAATACACAATATAGCTAGGCATTTGGCTCTCTTAAATCCAAATAAACTTTACTTAGCAATTGAATTTTGTAGCATTTTACAATAGTTCAATTATAAGGTTTACCATTTCCCAGCTATAAGGCACCCATAAACCTTACAATTGAAAATGATATCACTTTATAACCACAACCTTTAAAAAAACCCATGAAACCATTTACATCAAAGTAATAAAGCATGTCACTACAAGAAGCAAACACATAACAACAAGATGAAATCATAAAACCATAGAAATTCAATCATAGGAGCATGCTATAACAATAAATTAGGATAGAAGGCATGCTAGTGTTTTACCTAAACCGGTATAAACCTAAGAATGAAATATTTATTAGGAACAATTTTATACATAGTATAAAACCTACTAATTCAACTACACGGAATGACATATATGCTTGGAAGGTGAATTTATAAGTGCCTAATATAATGTATGTATGTTTCATCCTTACCATAATAGGCCACAGTTAATATTCAAAATTCCATAAATCATATGCAGTAGAATTTACACCAATCACTCTAGGTGAAATCATATCAATTGTAATAGTGAACACTATAAACAGTAATCCCACCTCGGGCCACTTGGTCATTCCCCATACATGGAGTTAATAGTCTAAAGAATGGCTATTAACCAAGATCCAAAACGTTACTAGTCTCTTGTTTAACATCTCAAAACAGTAAGGAAAAAGGAAACCACCTTTGATATAACATTGTAATGTCCCGACCCTACTCACCACTAAGATGATGGATAAAATGGTTTCCACATGACCTCAAGTGTGCCTTCACATATTCTAGAGGCTACCAACTAGAAGTGAGGATGTAAGGATAGTCAGTGGGGTGACAATACCCTCATATTAGTGTTGAGAAACTGTATAATAGAGTAAATAACAATCAACAATGGAAGTAGTAAATGACAATAAAAATTAGTGGGTAGAATATTTCATATAACTGAACAAAGGTGGCCAATGCTAGTTTATAAAAAAGATGAATTAATGACATGGCATTGATACATTACAAAAATTAGTAAATCGTATAACATTCTTTTCAATACAATACAACATGAGACACAAGTAATGAAAGTAACTAAAATTCCAAAGGCGATCTCCACGAGCATCTAGAGCTCTATCTTGGTCCTTCTATCCTACTTCAAGTATAAGAATAAATCAACAAACAAGGTCCAAGCTCATGCGGACAATGAATGTCTACTCGGGTACCCTAGAGCAATAGCGGCCTAAGAAGGTTGTGAGGTAAAAATCTCTATAGGCTGGCACCACCGGTGTCTAACCCAATCTCGATAGTATAATATAAATTAAACAAGGTGTAATCATGCATAAATAAAGTACACAGTCACAGTGTAACTAAATACCATAGTACCTACTTCATCCCTCAACTACTGTATGTACATGTAATTAGTTCATTAATTGAATATTACCAGTTTATTTATAAGTCACATATGAATATGTCACCTTCTAATTCGAAGGAGTTTCCTCCAAGGTAAATGAGACTAAGCAATGACCGAGCCCAATGGGCTTTAACCATGGAACCAACTTGTCAATGTTGTATCAAATGAGTGTTTATAAGGAATCCTATGATGGTATTTAGTAATAAAGTCCCAAATTAATAACCATGGAATCAACCTCGTGATAGTATATGTAGTGAAGGTTCTAAGATGTAACATGGAAACCAAACAATGATATCGAATGAGGGAGTTCCAGTTTAAAAACCAAGGCAACGTAAACTCATATAAAGCTAACTCAATAGTATTTGAGTCTTACTATGGGTTAGAGTTTAATCCAAGGAGCTTAATCCAAGGCATTTTACAATAAGTCACTTACCGAGTCTAAGGAGAACAATCATGGTAAAATACGGCTATGCAAGGACAGGGTCCAAGTAGTGTATCCAAGGCACCTACTTGTCATTATTGGATCCAAGGAGTATATCCCAGGAAAATTTTAGTACTACATAGGGTACCCAAATACAGTATACTGGGCATACCAAAATATAAAAAGGAATGGGATCTAGGTGGGTTTGAACCTTAGAAACCCATCCTTGAAATCATAATGGGGTGCACGAGTGCTCATGGTATTCTCTGATCCGAAACCATGACATGATCGAGTATAACCATTATTATTTATTATAGAGGATATTTAATGATTCCTCGGGTTCATTTCCTAACGTCAATTTGTTTTTATTGTTAATGTTTAGTTAAAACCATTATTTTTTGGTTTAATCCTTGCCTTCTATTAATGTTGAAAAGTCAAGTAGCATTGAAACCATTTATTGATTGGTTCAAGACATAACTTACATTAGTGTTGAAAGGTCAAGTAGAATTGTAACCATTTATTTATTGGCTCATGTATTTCCCTAAATTAGTTTGGGAAGGTCATGTAACATTGCAACCATTTATTAAAAACCATTAAGCCATTTTTTAAGGTCAAGGTCCACACCACTACCTTCCCTTATCATGTTAAGGGTTGCCAAGAACGTGGTACCAATCCTTTTCCCATGAACCCGATATAATATAAGGAATTATGACATGGGAATCCACGTATCTCCTAGGGTATGAGAATGAAAACCCATTGAGTTCATCATGAAATTATTATATGGGAATCCAAGTGTCACCCAAGGTTTTATTATGATTCAAAACATCGGACAAACAATTTAGTGACTGGTTTTGAGGTCAATTGTTAATCATTAACCATTAACATAACTCAACTAATTTCATTTTCCAAAACATGTCAATTTCATTAAAAGGTCTCTAACTATCCACAAAAGGTAATTACCTATACAGGTAATTCCCCTCCAAAATTGGACCAAACACATAGACGATTCTTTGGTCCTTTAATCATTTAAAAAGTGAAACTCAGTGATTATAATCGCATTATGTCCATGTACAAAGCATTCCATATTTCAATACACTATCAAGGCATAAGAATTATAAATAAAAAAATTCAAGAAATAAAAGTCTAACACCAACGTTTTAGCTCGAAAGAAACACACCTCCGTTTGAGGGGTTTTATTAAAAAAACATGATATTATTAATCAAAAAATCATTTAAAAAATTTAAAATTTAAATCATGACGATTAAAATATTCAAATTTTACAATCATTGGACATAATAATTCATTGAATGAATTTTTTTATAACAAAAGTTCATTGAGAAACATAATTATTTTATTTATAAATATTTATGATATGGAAAGGTAGCTTACCTTAAGGTGGAACCAAGCCGTTCACTACAAAAATGAACCAATACAAAGCCAAACCACTTAGAGAAGCTCAAAACACTACAAGAAACAAGCTAGGGACTCATAAAAACCAAAAACCCCAACTTTAACACGTGAGAAAAAAGACAAGAGGTGAAAACCTTACCCAAAAACCTATCTGACGGACTAAAAACATCTGAATCGCATCTCCTTTGGAAGTATTTTCCAAAACATGAACCCTAGGGTCTGGAGAGACCTTTTTCTCATCCTTTTAAAAAAGGAATACCTAAATAAATATTAAATAAAAAATATAGGGTTTGTCGAACCCCATGGGGAGACATTTAGGGTGATTCGAAGCTGGGAAAAGGGATAAGATGGGAGAAAAGGGCTCACCATGATGGATCAGCCATGAAATTTGAAGGAAAATAGACAAAAAACAGGTGAAGGGTAAGCTAAGGGAGGAGGTCTATGCACACAACTTGAAGGGGAGCCCCATAGAGCATCATGATATGAGGGTAAGAGGGAGTTTGGGGGTATTTTTTATGGTTCAATTTTAATTAAATAATAAAAATAAAAAAAATCCCAAAATAGGGTGTCTCCCATGGTTATGAGGCAATGCTTGGAAAACCATGCGAAAACCGTGCGATACCCCACTGCCTCCAAGACACACTCCACAAGGGATAGGTGCACGGTTTAGAAAACCGTGCACGGGCCATGTGCAAGCCACTCTCTCTTTTAAAATAGGGCCACATGGTTACCTAAAATTGGCCGCAAGGTTTAGTAGGCCATGAACAAACAGTGCGCCCTAAACTGTCTTTAAAATCATGAAGTTTCTTGGGTCAGGCACCCCAAAAACTTCTAAATCACTCAAGTGACTTCTTGATCCTTCCCACATTACTAAATAAATCACTTAATAGTGATCTAACTCTTGAAATTATATTCTGATGCTCGGTTTTAAAAACAACAAGTTTAGTAAATGAAAAACTTCAGAAACTTCTATATTTTAGACTAGTTCAGAACACAATATTATACAATTGGGGCTCAGGTGATCATTATTCCCTCCTTCAAAATTTACATTCTCTAATTTTTCATGGATATTATTATGTATAAAAATGACGATGTTTCTTTTTCATAACACACCAAGGTTCCCAAATTTCTTATTATATTTTATGGTTTATCCAATGTACATAGAAAAGAAAAGTCATCCATTTCTACAACACTTTTTCTTTAGTGTCTAGATTTTGGAAAATCTATTCAAATAAATATATATGAAGTTACAGTTCTATTTCTTTTGAGGTGAGAACATGCATTGGGGCTAGAATATACTTCCTTAAAAATGAGATATTAAATACACCATGTACATTAGAGAGTCTTATTATCCTTTCCAAATGGTAATAGTTAGGTCAATTTCATGAAAAAATTTCTTAATTTTTGATGTACCTGAGTCTCTGTTTTCCATTCTTACTAAACCGTATAATAACCATACATTAATATACATTCCAAATAATGTGAAAAACCACATGAAATTACAAATCATTCATTCGGTTATCATTATTTCCCATTTTCATAATTTGAGATACATTAATATGGTTTTAAATAGTCATCACCATTGTTATTGTATCCTCAAGATGTTATGGGAAAATAATATTATTTTCAATAACTTCATCCCCAAAATTTGGAGCACAATATCTATTCGAATAGAATTCATGTAAGATTATAGATTTCATGGAGGTATGTCATTGTTTAATGTTTAATTTAGTTCTCCTAATTTTGGTTAATGAAATGTTTCCTGGGAGTATTGGGGTCGTCATGGGTGTTTTGGGGGTTCATGATATAAAGAGAAAAATAATATGGCCATCTAGTGCATATTTTACGGTTGGAGAATAGTTAGAGATAATTGTGCACCCAAATCGTGCTAACCAGGATGAAGGGTGCACATTTTAACAAATCATACAAGGGGAAGGGCCAAACCATGCAGTATTGGACAGGTGCATTCTGTATGGTTGTCTCATACTTTTCCAACCATGTGGGCCTCATCACGTAACTATCTGACTCCACTCCTCATTGACAGAGGAAAGCACAATTTTTAGAATACTATGTGGCCAAACTATTCCAACTTTAGAAAAGTGAGAATTTCTAGTATTACACCTCTGTATTTTTATATCCCACACAATTTCTCACTAATTTATTCCCCTATCAATCTTATTGGAAAACCAAATATAAAAATGTTACTAAGGGATGTTCTCCTTCAATTTGGGACATTTGGTCTGTCGTCAGTTTCTGATCGACGCTCTGGGTAAGTCTAACACGCATCTTGCTTCTATTTTCTATATTAGGGTTTGCAGTTTCTCTCATCATTTTCTAAAGCCCTAAACCCCTATTTTTCTAATTGAATATTGGTTGGGGCATCAAAGGGTGTTTGAATATGGATCTAATGCTAATATTAGTAGTTATTTCATCATTATATTTGAGATAGGTGGTCTATAATTTATATCCAATAGTTTGGATGTGCATTTGTGAACACCTGTTGCATTCATGATTCATTATTGTTGTTTTTATGATGTATATAGGGATATATGGTACAATTATTGTCCAAGTGATGAATATAACCCCACATAATCCATGTGGGATGCGTCAAGGATGAGTAGAATGATTTATAGCCACATATGGGATGCAAAGACATTCCTGAAACTAGAAATTAGATTGTTAAGTGTAGAGTCGATGTATGAAGGCATAGAGTCCTTGATGGTAATGTTGATATGTTTGGTTTCATTGAATAAATAGAATAATGATTGTTGTCCCTAGGTTTTAATAACGGAATAAGGGTTTTTTTAGTAAGATGTGAAAATGGGTTAATTGGGATAATTGACAGTAAATTAAATGGATTAGAAATTATATTGAAATGCCTAAGAGGATTGGTGCATTTGAATTGATGAAAATGTTAAATTGTTAATGGATTGTGAATTGAATATCACATAAATTGTTCTTTATATGGTAATTGATGAATATGTTAAATGAGTCAATGTATGGAAATTTATGGGCCATACCTAGTGGGTTGTGGCTTGAGAATGGGAAATAGGCTATGTGGGATTTGTAGTGTAAATGGTAAATGTGTTAACGAGTTATGGAATAATATTGATTCTCATGTTTATTGTTATGGATTTTGATTATTATGTTTATTTTTGTGAGTATGGATGTGATAAACTATTGTATGGTGAATGGAAAAATAAGCATGTGCTCATGGCTTAGTAGTGTAGGGTATTGGCTTGAGGTTTTACGCCCATAGGTTGAGTTATAATGAGGCTCTAAACTCTACCCCAAAATTCACCTGTTAGGGAAGGGGATGAGAATAAATTCCCCGAATGGTTGAATACGTTGAGAACATCTTAACCGTATCTTTAATTTTAATGTGATGTATTTGTTGTGATGTGTTTCTCCCTAGCGAGATAGGGGATTGAATAATTCCCTTATTCTTAGTGTATGATGTCTTAAACATTCTAGTAAATAATGTAAATGTAAAACCCATGGATCACACGATGAATATTAATTTACTAATGAAGATTGTATAATTGATGAAATGAAAATAATGATGAAAATGGTTTATGTGTATAGTATTAACTAATGGAACTCGAGTAAAATTTTGGTTACCATATCGATTTTTTTTCATGCACTACCAGTTTGACTATATAATATTTAGATATCATTGGGGGTGGCCTACTAATTTGTCCTAACACCCAGCTCCTACTTTCATTTGGTACTCGAGTAGATTTGATGGTTGTAGGTTAGGACAAGGGAAAAATTATTATACTAGGGATTTGAGTTGGAATTGGGATGACCATGGACAAGGATATGAACATGGAGTCTGAACCCACTTGGGATATGTGAATTTTTTTCAATATAATGGGTTTTTTTAACAACGAGCATGACATAATATATTTACTTGTTTTATTGTGTCTTGTACCATTTTTGGGAAATTGTTGGTTATGAAAGATTCCGGTTATTCTTTATTGTTTTATCTATTTCATATATTTTTTGTTCTGTATTACTCTTGTAATGAGGGTATAGTCTCACCCACATGATCTTGTATACACTCTATATTAGTCTATAACCTATGCAATATAGGGAGGCATGATTGAGGTAATGTGGTGACTCGTTTTGAGGCACCAACATAGTGGCCTCTTGGACATTGACGATAAAAATTGCTAACAGTGGAATTATTTGATGTGAATTACAATTTCGGGATGGTAGAATGGATATTATGAAAGTGTTGGGACTTGGTAATGAGCTTATTCAAAAGAGTTTCTATCCCATGTATGAGGGAAACATATGTTACCCATGGTGGGAATTGTTGTTCTTTATGTGCCTTGTTGTATTTGATGATATTTTCACTAGGATCTGGTTAATTTTTATCGTGATGTGTTAGTTTTATGATATTTATATCATGTATGTAATGGATCATGATTATAAATTTATGAATAATTATAGGTACCAAAGTATATAAGTTACATGTACCCCGATAGGCCTACACAGGAATAGGGTGTGGGACATAAATCATAGAATGCATTTGACATTTTTGAAAAAATTAAAGAAAATGGTTTCTTATAAAATGACTAAAATGGGGAAAAAGGATATAAAATGTTGAATAATGGTTAAATAATTCTTCTTAATTAATGGTAGTAAGTGAATTATAATAGCATTCCTGAATTGTTGTGGAATGAGAAATGTGCCTAATAGGAAAATTTATCTTGTAAACGTAGAGGTGGTTTAAAAAAGCAACTAACTAATGAAAGGCTTGTAATTATGTATTTCGGTTCACCCTAGGCTATCCAAAACCCATGGTAGGGATTGTCGAGGGTAGTGTTCTAGATGTGACAGAGTTCGTTCGGGCAGTGTAGAATAAATAAATTTTTTATTGAAAGTGGAGTTCCTTAATTTATAAAATTTTAAGATGTTTTATGTTATGAGTTCTAAATATTGTGTTTGGAAATATAGAGATATTCCATGATGAGTTTGTGTACTAGATAGGTGAAATGATGATATTGATAAGAATACTCAACTAGTTGTAGTGAGATAAAATATGTTAGTCAATGATAATTGAGGAGAGGAGTAGTTCTATGAGAACATCACACATTTTTTGCAGATGATGGAAAAGGAACTTGGGTGGGTCATGATAAGAATGATTGATGTCACAAAACAAGCCAGGCCGCCACCCGACTCGGCGTTCGACCCAGTCTGCGGCAAGGACTAAAGTATTTTATTGATCCCCATGGGATGGCGCAAGTTCTTAGGTATCAATAACATAATGTGAGAATGGTTTACCAAAAAATAAAAATACAAAACACTCAAAAATTTAAAATAAAAAAAACCTATAAAACCAAACCAAAAAATCATTTACAATGTTTCAGATTTATGTCCAAAAGTTTTTACAAAACCAAAAGTGAGGCTCTAAAAAAAGGGATCCCAAAAACTATCTCAAAAAATTAGCACAAGGCTAGCAGATCAACTCCCTCAATCTATCCCTACAACACCACCCAAGAGGATCACTAACACCCCAAACCACCATCACCAAATTCTTTACCTGTACCATTATCAAACACCACAAAGACTTCTTACACCTAAAGGTGTAATGAATTTGTGAGATATTACCTAGCAGGATGCCACCCAATAGGGATTCCATGGTCAAAATGTTAAATGAAAAATAAACTTGCATGTTTAATAAATAAAAGGAAATGCTAGAATTGTTCAAAGGAAATAGATTTAATGAAAAAAATCTTTAGAGGGATTAAATTTTAAATAAAAACTCCTAAAACTTGATTTAACCCAAATCCACACCATTTTCTAATGGTCAGTGCATAATAGTCAAAGAACACCAATATGGGAGTGGACATATGGGTGTTAGCTAGAAGATGTACCCTAAAACCTTGTGACTATGTGTAGAGTAGTATAGGAACCAAAACCATTCAAATTCTCATCCACAAGCCACTAGAGAGGACAAGCATCCAATATTCTAGTGGTATCCGATTATCATCAATGATTAGTTAGTGTTTTTCATCATCAATCCATCTAAGTGAAACAGATCTGTATCCAATTTTTTATCAATAGTACAGTAGTCCTAGTCCACCATACTAGCTACCAAAGCTTCCTATTGAGTACTTATTCATATTTTATTTTCTATTAAATCCACCACATTCATAGACACAACTAAACAAGTAAACAAACATCAAAAATCACCATTTAGGCACCAAAAACTTCTTTCACAATTTTATTCACCCTAAAAGCTTTAAAATCATGGTTTACTCATCATGAACAGTTTAGTAAACCACCCACATAATTTATAAAATTAAAATTAATAACCTAGTAAGGGTTTACACATAATTCACTGCCAATTTCCCAAAAAAACTTATTTTAACACCAAAATAATATCAAAAATTTTGTAAAAGACATTAAAATCACATATGATAGTCATAGAACAGATAAAGAATACACAATCATGCATTTAAATTCCACAACGAACATTTAAAAAAGGAACCACCTACTATTGGTAATGCAAACCCAAAATATGGTGTAGAACTCCCACCACACCTTAACCGCACCATGTGGATGATATATTGAGCCCTAAAACAAGAGTTCTTGTGAATAATGCTAAGGATCAACCCTAAAATTTGAATCCTAGGGATAAATTAGATGACCCTCCCCAAAGAAAAAATAAAATCCTATGATATATAAATATTATGAGAAGGAAGAAGGATTACATGATATATTGAGGAGAAATCCTAGAAAAATATAGCACAACAATTGAGATTCAGGAGAGGGGGAGAGCAGGAGAGAGGTTCCTAAGGGGAAAAATTCCAAGTCGGGTGTCAAATGGATGTGTTTGGGGTTTAAAACCAATAGAATAGAGAGAGAAAAAATATTTTTAATGTGCTAGAAGATCCACATGGTTAGTCAACATGGTTTGTAAAACATTGTGGTAATCATGCAGACTATTTTTTAGAATAGATAATCAAGCATGGTTACCTTGGATGTGGAGAAAGACCATGTAGAAGTCAAACAGTAGGTATTGTCACCTACCGTATCGTTTTCAGGGCTTGTAAACGACTACTACTAACTGTGTGAAAACTGGACTCATGGGTTAGCCATCACAAATACATCCATTTTCATCCAAAAATTCAAGAAAAACTAATTGAAGAAATATTTATAAAACTAAAATAAAAAAATACCATAAAAAAGGAACATGGATGTGACAATTCTTCCCACCATGAAAACTTTCTACCATATGAATATCAAACTTAATCTTGATCTGAAATCAAAGAATGGGTACTGCTGCTCAATCCCAGACCTCTGCTCCAAATTATCATGTGTATAATTCACCTGCTACCAAATGCAACTGACCAATGGAATAATATTCCCATGAAGCCCCATGTCTTAGGATTATAGTATTCGAACTGACCATTCTAACACTAATAAATCGATATCTATCTCCAAATTTTCCCTATTTTAAAAATTATATGGGATTGGGATATAATTATTTATTGGAGATACATGAAACATTAAATGAATCAACATCAACTGAGAAGGCAATGATAACATGTATCCCACCATAGAAGTCCACTCGATTATCTGTAAATGTACGACATTCATCGATGTTAGCTTTCTGTACTTCCGGAACCAAACAAGCGGCCACATTTAAGAATACACAACCACCCATAGAGAACTGAAGATCTCGATGCATCTAATCAATATAAGATTTGTGGAAACTCAGATATATCAATCGCCACTGTCTGATTAACTCAAACTTCTCAGATTTCACTTACTCAATGCTCAACCCCTACAATGAGGTATCACCTACCTCATCCAAATACATCGTAGATCAAAATGTCCATCCATAGAGTACCTCAAAAAACCCATTATAATAGAGGATCGGTAACTGCTGTAATAAGAAAATTCAACCAATCCCAAATGGCTATCCCTAAAACCACTGAAGTCCATGACACATGCACAGAACATGTCATCTAGAATCTAATTTTCCTACGATTTCTAACCATTAATTTAAGGATGGTATGTCGTTCACATCTAAATCGTTGACACCAAAGCCCATTGAATTCTTTACCAAAACTAATAGGTAACACAAGGATCACTATTATAGATAATCAGTGATGGCACACCATGATGCCTAACAACTTCTTGATCATTCAACCGTCTAATATCATCCACCTTCATTGGATCATTGACCATAATGAATTTGGATAATTTTGTCAATTGGTCAATCACTACCCAAATAGAATTCATTTCTCTAGGAGTACAAGTAAAAAAGAAGATGAAATCCATGGAGATCTCATCCCACATTCATGTAGAATAGGTAACGACTAGAGAAATCTTGAGGGTCGTCAGTGTTCTAGTTTTACATAATGACAAGTATGGAATCTTGATATAAAGTTAGATATATCATGTATCATACATGGCCACTCAAACGACTGATACATATCATAATAAATCTTAGTAGCACCACATTGAATGGCCCACTATGACTGATGCCTATCCTTCTTCACCACCTTCCTCAGTGATAACTACTCCACCAAAGAAACCTTGTAAAACAACGTTCCCACAGGAGAAAATGACCAATTGTAGGACGTCTACCCACCATAAATAAATTTCATATACTAATGAAACAACTCATCACGAGGATTCTCTCACTGAACTCTATTCACACTAGTTAGAAGTTCACCTCTATTGTTCTCCCTATTCTATAAGTTTATCTGGGTAATGAGCACCATCAAAGTTCACTCATCATTGGACATCCTTAATTCCTAGGAAAGCACTTTCTTTCCAAAAGAATCATCCACCAAATTACTGCTACCTATGGTATAGATGATATCAAATTAATACCAATACAGATACTCGATCCCACGGTGCTACCTAAGATTGAGATCCTTTTGAGAGAAGATGTAGGCTAAGATCTTATAATCTGAGTAGACCATAATCATCTTCCTATATAGGTAGGGATGAAATGTCATCAAGTCACACAACCCCAATTCTAACTCCATGTCCTGGGATAGGTAATTATTTTCATGTGGTCGAAGATGGATACAACCTTATGCCACCACATGATCATCCTGCATAAACACACACCTAAGACCCATACCGGAATCATCACAATACAACACATATCCATATCCATATTCTAGAAAGATTAACACATGGAGTTTAGTAAACCTCTACTTCAAATCCTCAATTGATTCTTGAAATTCTAGGACCCAATCAAACATTTCCCCTTTATAGGTATGCTAGGTCATGGTAGAGAAAGCCAAGAGAAATTCCTATAAAACTACCTATAGTAACTTACCAGGCTGAGGAAACTCATAATCTCAAAAAAAATCATGGATTCTTCCTTGAAATAATTGTACTAATATTATTGGTGTCCACAAAAACCCACTGTTCTGAGATGAAATGACCCAGAAACATCACTTCCCTGATCCCGAAAGTGCACTTTGAAAACATTACAGAAATGTGCTAATCCCACAAAGTTCCCACATGATCCAAAAATGATGCTCATGCTCCTCCTCAGATCCCATGTAAACCATGATCTCATCCATGAATACCACAAAAAAGGAATATATATATCGGCTGAACACCCTATGCATGAGTTCTATATAAACCACAGTAGAAACTGTCAATCTCAATGGCATGACCAAATACTCAAAGTGGCCATAACTTCTTTGGAAGTTTGTTTTCGGGATATCCTCTTATCTCACCCTGACTTTGTGGTAAACTGAATGAAAAAAATATTCAAAAACCACTTCCCCCATTCAAATGATCAAAAAAGTCATATATTTAGGAAAAATGACTTTTGTTCATGATATTTACCTTATTCTGCTTTCCGTAGTCAGTGCACAACCGGAGGGACACATTGGACTTCTTTGCAATGAAAAACTAGGAGTAGACCAAGGAGATATGATCGGGAAAATGAATTATTTGGATTCCAAATCATCAAGTTGAATCTTTGATTTCCTAAAATCAGTGGGGGCCATACGATATGAGTGAAGATATATTGGATGTGTTCCTAGCACCAAATCAATAGAGAACTCTATGTACCACATCAGTGAAAGGCCTGAAAAATATTCTAGAAATACCTATGGGAAGTCAGAAACAACACGAGGAAATGCACCCGTAGGAGCATGAACATCATACTATAGCATGCGCAATGATAATTGGAAGATAAGTTTTCCCTGTGTTGGGAGTGAAGGTCCCACAAGACCCGACTGAGGATACCAGTCCCCATGAAAAACTTGAGGACTCCCATCATGTGACATTATACTCACCTGTAACCTATTGCAATCGATAATCACTTAAAAGTGAAATAGAAAATCCATGCCATGGATTATATAAAAAAAGGTCCATATTTCAGACCATGATATCAGATTCCATGTCAACTTCTCACATAGACAGAACACATGATGGGTACATGAGACCTCGCTCCTTCTTCAAACATAATGATGTCACCAAATTCATAACAAAAGGCATAAAATTGGTTAGAAAATTCCGTAGATTCACAAGAAGTTCATAGATAAAATAAATAAAAGCACCATTATCAAAGAGAACAAAAGTTATATAAGATTCAATAAAAATGCTACATTGAGCTATTGTGTGTCTGGAAACCTGTCCTGATGGTGCCTACTCCACCACATGAAAATTCCGGGTATTTATCTATGTCTAACCATGAACATTGGCCAGCAGCTCTGCTCTGACCTGACTCTAACCAGAAGAAGAACCAGTATTGCTGGATCGACCACCTAACTGAGATCCCATTGTCCTACGTGGTTCGGATTGAGCTGACGTACCCCTGGAGTCCACTGATCCCGCATTACCCTAATAAGAACACACATTTATGAAAAATCGTTGTAGTTTCACCAACACTCAACAATGATGATATGATTTGGGAATAGATTTACAAGTAGGCCGAGTGTGTCTCCCATTTCCACATTGATGGAACATGACAGACCCATAAATAGTGGCAATAGAGGGAGGCATCCTGAAATGATGGGCCCAACAAACACCACCAATATTCCCTTACTCTCATGATTCTTCTTGTTTTATGAAAAATTGTTGCTGCCCAATGCTGACATTGCTTCAGACGCACTTGTCTTGCACTTATGGTCAATCTCCACCATAAAATATCAGTCAACAACTTACCCATGATTCTTAATATTGAAAAAGAAGACATGATAATAGACATCTAGCCGCAAACCATTCTCAAACCTTTGATCCTTTATCTTCCCATTAGCGACTATCATATGAGCATACCAAACTAGCTCAGCAAAATGGATGGCCCACTCCACCAGCAATTGGACCCCTGAACAATATCCCTGCACTACTAGGATCTATCATACACCAATACCTTAAGGAAATACTGGTTATCGGAGACCACCTTGATGTCCTTCCATCTCATTTTCTCGTGCTTCCCAGCATGAATCACAGAGTCCCACCACCTTCAACTGGGACCCTCATGAAAAAATGAAACACACTTCACCATAACCTCTTTTAGGGAGTCCATGTACATGAAGACATTCTAAATAATCTCAAACCACTACTCCACTTCTTAAGGCTCAAAGATTCCTGGTAAGGAAGGAGGTTTATTTTTCAGAAATTCCAATGTTTTGTCCTTCAATGACCATGTAGAACCTCTCTAACTAGAGTAGGTATACGATCCTATCCCCATCCATATGCCTGAATAGCTCGAAACACATCAACTTGCAACCATTGATCAAGGGGTGAGAGACAACTCTATTTGGATTCTTATAGTGGTTGTAGGGGAAAATTATAGAGTTAAATGTTTCTACAAAAATAAATAGTGACATAATAACATCATTTTCCCAATAGATCAAAAATATTTCAGTAACAAACACAAACCCAATAAATAAAACATGAAAAACATACATAATTACCACACAAATTCATACCCACCATGACTCTACATACATTTTACATCTTGTACATCCCCACCTGGAGGAGATTCCAAACTAACATCCTTACATTCCATGGAGAATCAAACTCTATCATGAGGTATGCTATCTGAGAACCCTACTTGTAGACACAATTCTGAGCCCTGATAGTCCGAACACCCATCACCCCAAAATCATCCCAAATAACATGACGTAAATAGATTTTCCATCCTCTGATACCATTTATTCACAAATCAAACTGGGTTTCCATCCATTCTGATGCCCGACCCAGACACCGGTTTGGCTCGATGGGCGTTCCCAATCCCAAAGGGATTGAACAAGTTCCCGAGTATCAATAAAAGAAATTGAGAATGTTTTACCTGAACTAAAAAATATAAAACATCCAAAAATATAAAAATAAACCAATGTTGGAAAACCAAACCAATAAATCTTTTACAAGGCTTCATATTCAAGTCCAAAATATTGTACAAACCAAAATCAAGACTCTACAAAAAGGGATCCCAAAAACAATCTCCAAAAACCACCATAAGGTAAGGGGATCATCTTCCTCAAGCCATCGTTGTAACACCGTCCAAGAGGATTAGTATCACCCCCAACCACCATCACCAAAAGCATTACCCTTACCTGTATCATTCATTAATAAGACTTCTTACACATAAAGTTATACAGAGGGTGTGGGATATTTCCTAGAAGGATGCAACCCAAAAATAATTCCATGATCTAAATGTTAAATAACAAATAAACATGAATGTATACAAAAATAACATAAATGCTTGAATATTTAAGAGGAAAATAGTATTGATTAAAATAACCATTACAAGGATGAAATTTTAAATAAAAAATCCTCAAATATGATGTAACCCAAAGCCACACCATATGTTAATGGTGAGTTCAACATAGTAAAAGATTACCAAAATGGTAGAGTCACTATGGGAGTTAGCTTGAAAGTGGGACTCTAGAACCTTGTGTATCGAAGTAATGTTTTATAAGAACTAGAAACATCCATGTTCTCATGAACAAGCCACTAGAGAAGAGAGGAATCCAATATTCTAGTGGCCTTTGATCATTATAAATTATTAATTTGTGTTCTCATCATCCATCATAATATGTGAAATGTTGCCATTACCATTTCTATATCACTAGAACACAAGTACTAGTCCACCCTCTTAACTACCCATGCTTCATGTTGAGTACTCAATCATATTTCATTTTCTATAAAATCTAACAATCTCATATACCCAACAAAACAAGTCACTAGACACCAAAAACACCATTTACACAACAAAAAAACTATTTCACAATTCAACGCACACCGAAACTATTCAAAAACATGGTCCACAACACAATAATACACCAATAAACCACCCACATAATTTATAAAATTCCAAAAATTAATGTATCAAGGGTTTAAACATAAATACCACACAATATCCTATGAAAATCCATTTTAACACCAATATAATTTCAAAACATTCTGTAAACAACATTATCATCACACATGATAGTCATAAATCCAATAAAGATTAAAAAATCAAGAATTTAAATTCATCCAAGAAAGTTTATGTATGGAAAAACCTACCATTAGTGTGGAAAACCCGAAAATCTAGTGCAAAACTCCCACTGAACCAAAACCACAACAAAAGAAAGGAATATGAATCTATAAAACAAGAGATAAAATCATAAATTCAATGGATCGACCCTAAAATCAGAACCCTATGGATTGTGATGATGAAACCCCTAAAAGAATAATAGAAAACCCTATGATAGAGAGATATTATGAGAAGGATGACAGCTCACTTGTGAAACCAAGGAGAAATCACACCAAATATGGAAAAAAAGAGATCTTGGAGAGAATGATTGATAGAGGGAGGTTTATTGGGATAAGAATACCGAGTGGGTGTCAAATGAGGGTGTTTTGGGGTTAAACCAGGGAGGATAGAGAATGAAAGCAACATTTTTAATGTGTTGGTAGATCCAAATGGTTAGTTTTCATAGTTTGGGAGACTTTACTTAATCGTGTGTATCATTCTTTCTGAATAGAAAATCTCACATTGTTACCTGGGAAGTGAAGAACATATGTATTAAAGCCATGTGGTAGGTACTGTCCCCTACCTCGCTATTTCCTGGTTATGAACATACTTACTACTATCCATGCAAAAACATTGCTCATGGGCCTGCCTTCCCAAAAATGTCCATTTTCTTCCAAAATTTCATGGGAAACTCAAGGAGGAATGGTATACCAAAATAAGGTAGATAAATACCAGAAAAAGAGAACATAGATTTGAAATTTTAGTTGACACGAGAGTTTCAGCTGCAACACCCTCTGACCTTCACCAGAGAGGGTGGACCAGAGGTAGCTGATTTCTGGATAGAGTCCATCCAGAAGATGCTATATCATTTGGATACTCCCAATGAGAAGCGATTCTAGATGGTGGATTATATGTTGTGGGGTTCTGAAAATAATTACTGGGACATCATGGTTCAGACTGATAAGGATAAAGGACAATTATGGAATGATTTCTTGGAATAGTTCATAGAGATTTTTTATATAGAGAACTTGAGGTAGGAGAAGGATACATTGTTCCAATTATTGAATAAAGTGGTCATTTCAATGATGGATTTTTCTAGTAGTTTCAATGACTTGTGAAAGTTCATTCCACTATTGGATGGGGACAAGAAATCTATAGGGAATTGTTTAATGGATGAGATTAGACCTGAGATCAGGTCCCAGATGAATAAATATTGTTAGAAGAGGTTTTCATAGGTAGAGGATTAGGCCTTTATTTATTGAGGGAAACTAAAGGTGATTTTATGTAGTGGACTTCTGGTAACTGAGGGGAGGATCAATGGTGTGGCTATGGAAGGAAGGAAGCCTCATTTTGGTAGTTTCCATCAGGGTGGTAGTGTGAAGAGTAGTCAAAAGAGGGGATTAGCCTTTTGGCATGGAGATCAATCATTTTGTTGTCAGGTTTGCAGTTTGGGTCACATGCATGGTCAGTTTCCCCAACCAACAACTAAGGTCCGGTTGTGTGGTTGGTTGGGGAATGTATAAAGGTTTTATATGAACCCACATTAGTTGGGCACATATGGAGTATTGAGGATGATGCAGAGTGTGTGTAGGGGATTAGTTACCTCATATGGGGTAGGTAGTTATAGTTCTATGGGTTTTAGTAGTTGAGGTGGTAGTCGTGGTACTCTTGGGATAGAGTACCTATATCAGTAGGGTAGTGCAGCTCTGAGAAATTAGGATGGAGACCATGGTAAATGTGTAGGGAAACATCATGCAGACCAATCAATACTAGGTGGTGGTGATGCTAGACCATAGACTATTCTAGTTATCATCCATGTGTATTCCATTTTTTCTAATTCTTTATTTGATATAGGTGCCTCACAATATTTTTATTTTCTCAGTTTGTAGTTATGTTGGTCATAAGAGTGGAACTTTTATGTAGGGTTATATAAATCGATACACCATTAATGGTGTAAACAAAGGGTATCAAGAAATTTAATGTGAGTGCTCTTATGATTGGTGAGTACCATTTTTAGTGGGATTTATTCATGCTAGAAATGTTATGATAAGATCTAATTTTTTATTTTTATTTTTTGGTGTCACACCAAGACCACGTTGACTGTTACCATGATATGGTAATGTTCATGTCCCATTATGGAGACACTAATATTCATATTGGTGAATGAAATGTTTGGGAAGGCTGTATAGGGTTGGTATTTCAGTAGTTTGGTAAAATCCCAGCCCAAGTATATTTTCTTCTACTTGATAATGTAAGATTAGAGAAGCACATATTTCTTGATTTGGTAGATTGATTTTAAGATGTGATTCTTGAGTATTTCTCAGGGATTCCAGCTGAGAGGGATTTTGATATCACAATAGAGTTGCATCCCAAAGTAGAACTGGCTTCCATTCCACCATATAGAATGACACCAATAGAACTCCATGAGCTTAAAATATAGTTAGAGGAATCAGAAAAAAATGATTTATTAATCCTATAACATCAACCTGGGGATCTCCACTGCTGTTTCCAAGAAGGATGATATGTCAATGCATTTGTGCCGTGATTATTAAGTGATGTATCAGAAGACTGTCAAGAATATATACCCTCTTACATGAATATTTGACCCGTTCGACAAAATGTTACGTGATTCAGTGAGTTCTATGATTGATTTAAGGCCTAGGAATCACCAAATGCTGGTGTGGCCTTTTGTTATACCACAAACTGTCATCTGGAGTAGGGGCAGATTATACAATTTTTATGTGATGTTGTTCTGGTTGACCAATGTACCTAAAGTTTTTATGGAATTAATGAACCAAATCATTCACCCATATCTAGACTAGTTTGTATTTGTATTTATTAATGATGTCTTCGTGCACTTTATAAACCATGATGATCCTTCCAAACATCTTCATATCATCTTGAGTACACTATGAGAGTATAGAATATATTCCATGCTATCAAAATATCATTTCTGTATCTATAGGGTGCATTTATTAGGTCAAAATATATCATTGGAAGGAATGTCAGTAAATCCATTGAATTTTCAGACAATGGAATCTTGGGAATAACCCAAGAATGTTTCTAACATCTGATGCTTTGTGGGTCTGGCTGGTTTTTACGGAAGGTTTATATAATATTTCTCTTATTTCGTTTCACCACATTCAGGATTGACCAAGAAAGGTATCATATTTGAGTAGACCGAGGGATGTGATAATGCTTTCTAAGAGTTGAATAATTGGTTGACTACAACATTGATTCTAATCATTCTTGATTCAAGAAGATGGTATATTGTGTGTTGAACTGTTTCTGATGTTGGTATTTGATCTGTGTTGATACATGATGATCTGGATATTACAGATGTGTCACGATAGTTGATACCTAATGAATAAAATTACCCCACACATGATATTGGGTTGGCTAAAGAGGTTTATGACTTGTAATGATGTTGGAATTTCATTTTTGAAAATAGTTTACTATGTATAAGTATAATAAAAGTCATAAGTACATCGTCACCCTATGTGATATGAATCATTAGTATTGAATATGGGTCTATTAACTACAATCCATCGATTTTGAGCTGCCTAATACAATGGGAAATTGTAATATTGTTGTCGATGCATTGTGTCAATAAAATAAAATTTAGGAATTTTATGAATATAATTCAGAGTGGAAGATGATGGTGTTGTTTTCTAAGATGCATTTGGAGTTACAAGATGGACATGGGAAGATGACCCTTTCATACATAGCATTTGATTCCATGCTTTTGAGATGAGTCAAGGAGAGTCAACATAAGGATTCATATTTTTTGGGTATTAAGGATCGTTGTAATGGTGGGGAGTCACCTTATAGTTGGGATGTTCATGATGATGGGATTTTTTGTGTTTTGTAACATGTGGTTGGGCTAGTATATATGCTGGAATATGTGATGTGCAGGTTTCATTCATAAAAGTTAGTAGAACATCCTTGTTTGACCAAAATGTATCATGATTTTCATATACAATATTGGTGGCCGAGAATAATTAAATGGGTTTCAAGATTTAGGGCGTGATGCCTTACATGTCATCCGGTGATGGCTGAGTATTAGTGACCATGTGGTTTGTTACAACCATTTTACATTCTATAATGGAAGTGGGATTTTGTAATGATGTATTTCATAATAGTTATTCTGAGGACGCCTTTGAAGAATGATGTAATATGGGTTTTTGTTGATTGATTGTCTAAGGATGATCATTTATTACCGATTCAAGAGACTTTGATTTTTGATAAGTTGTATGAGTAATATGTTTGAGAGATAGTGAATTTTAATAGAGTACCAAGAACTATAGTATTTAATCATAATCATCATTGCATATCGTACATCTGGCAGGGATTACTAAAGGTTATTAGTACCCATGTTTTTTTTAAGTATGGATTCAAACTCATAGATGGATAATCAAAGAGAGAATACTATTAAGGTACCAATGAACGCGTCGAAAGCTTGTGTATTATATTTTTGTGGATTTTGGGAACATCTATTAGATCTTGTTGATTTTGTTTACAATAATAGTTTATAGGCTATGATTCAGATGGTACTCTTTACGTTGTGTTGTGCAATACCATGTAAATCTTTGTTATATTTGATGGATGTTGGGGAATCAAATTTGTTGGGGATGATTATCATGTAAGAGATGTCATAACAGGAGCAGTTAATTAAGAAATGAAAGGATATGAGCCAATTTATAAATAAATCATATGAGGATAGGCATCATTGAGCCCTAGTGTTTTTGGTGGGTGATTTCATGTTTCTTTGGGTGTTAATAAGGTTGGGTCACCATTATATTTAGAAATATGATAAGTTGGAGCCTAGGTATGTATTTTCATTTGAGATCATGGAGAGGATTGGACGAGTGGGGTACTGATTTTCTCTTTCGCAATTGTATAGAAAGATGCATGATGTCATTAATATGTCACAATACTGGAAGTATCACCCTAACCAATCTCATGTAATTGATTTTGAAGATGTTTAGTTTGAAGTTGACGTAACCTTTAATGATAATCCACCTCATATTGTGGGTTATGGTGAGAAAGTATTTTGGGGTAGGATTGTGACCATGGTTTTAGTTTTATAGAACCATGGAAATTTTCATGAAGTAACATGGGAAATGGAGTCAGATGTGGTGGAATAGTGTCCCAATATCTATTCATCAGAAAATCAGTGATTCTTGGGTGTGTGTCTTAAGGAAAAGCCACTATAAGGTGGATAGGTTTTAAGATCTAGGACATCCTATAGATATGCAATTTTTAAATTTTGGATTATATCATTATATTTTGGTTAATGGAATGATTTCCTGGATTATTAGGTCCCTCTAGTGAGTTTTGGGGCTTCATGTCCTAAATAGAAAAAATAATTTGTCAATCTTCTGCATTTTTCATAGTTGTCGCAAGGTTAGTGATAATTGTGCCCCCAAACCATTCTACCTAGGAGGAAGATTGCACAATTTAGTAAACCATGCAAGTGGGAGGACCAAATCGTGTGGCTATAGATAGAGGAATTCTGCCCGATTAGTGCATGGCATTTCAAACATTGTGGGCCTCCTTTGGTAACCATGTGACTCATATCCTATTGAACAAGGGCTGACGCACGGTAGGTGCCCGGATTTCCAAACTGTGTGGCCAAACCAAGCACCCATTCAAAATTGGTAATTTCTTGTCCCACCATGAGATGTTTATATTTATATAGGATTTCTCCCTCGTTTATTCCCCTCTAAACTCTCAGGATGAACCGAATCGACCCATGCATCCCAAGGGTGTTTCTACTTCTATTTTTGGCCATTTGGAGCTCTATTGTTTGTGTATTAATGATTCGAGCATGTCCAACCCTCCTCTTGATTATCTTATACAGATTATGGTTTTTGGTTTCTCTGGTAATATTTCGAATCCCTAAAACCTAGTCCGGGTATACCAAGGTGTTTTAATCTAGATCGAATGATATGATTAGGATTCTGTTAATCAACAGATTCAAGGTTAATTTTCTACAAGTCATATCCCACATTTTTTATATAGATTTGGGCATGTGTGTAGTTTTCTTGGATCCATCTTGTAGTGTGTTTTATGTCTTTAATGAGATCTAGTAAAATGGGTTTCTGTATGATTAATTAAACACCTCAAGATCCATTTGGGATGCACCGATGTTGAATAGAAGGATTTAGGGCCACCTAGGGGTGCACCGATATTTACAAACCTAGAAATTGGTATTTTAATTATAGAGATTATATTTGAAGATATAGAGACATTGATGAACATGTTGGTATGTTTGGTTGCTTTGAAAAAAATGGAATTCTGATTGTTGTGCATAGGTTTTAATAATGACATAAGGGATTGTTTGGTAAGGTGTGAAAATTGGTTAATTGGATAAATTAATATTTAGTTAAATGTGAATGAAATTCTGTTTAAATGACTAAGAGTCTTGGTGAATATGAAATGATGAACATGTTAAATTTTTAATGGATTTGGAAATTAACTAAATGTAAACAGGTCTTCATAAGGTAATCGATGAACGTGTTGAATGTGTTAATATATGGGAAAGTATGTGATATACCTAGTGTTTTGAGGATTGAAAATGGGAATTGGGATAAATTGGCTATGTAGTGTAAATAGTAAATGAGTGAATGGGTTGTGGAATAATATTGATTCCCATGTTGACTTTGTGGGATTGTGATTATTATGTGTAATGTTGTGAGTATGTTTGTGATATGGTATTGTGTGGTGACTGGATAAATATGCTTGTGAACATAGCTTGCTGGTATGGGGTCCTAGATTGAGGTTCTATGCCCACGATTTGAGTTAGACTCAGGCTCTAAACTCCAACCCAAAATGCACGGGTTAAAGAAGTGGACATAGACCTATTACTCTAAAAGTTTCATTCAATGTAACCGCATGTAACATAGCATCAAGGTGAGTGTGATCAAACAATTTTGACATATTTACCTATAGTGAGATAGGGACTTGAAGTATTCCCTTATTATTAGTATTTGACTTCCTTAGATCCCTGTGTAAATGATGAAAATACCAAAACCATGGAAAACTTGATGAAGAATAATTTAGTAATGAAGATTTTATATTTAATGGAATGGAAATAATGATGAAAATTGTTTATGTTTACAATGTTAACTAATATAACCCATGTTATATTTTCCTTACCTTATCATTTATTTATTTATTTTATGCACTACATGTTGGACTGGATATATTCTAGACAACATTGGTGGTGGCCTACTGAGTTATACTATAACTTTACTCAGTCCTCTGTTGGGTACCCAGGAAGATTTCATGGTTTCAGATTAGGAAAATAGAAAATTTTTTATGCTTGGGATTTGAGTTTGGATTGGGATATGCATGGATGAGGTTCTAGACTTGTAGTCCGGTCTCTCTTAGTGAGTAAATATATTTTCCTTATTCTGGTTTTTTTTCACCTTGGAATTATGAGAATTAAATGGCATATTTACTTATTTAGTTGAGTCTTTTAACATATTTGGGAAATGGTAGGTTATGCATGATTCAAATTATTACTTATTGTTTCTTCTATTACATTTATTCTATACTATGGATTAATCGGGTAAAAAGTGTATATTCTCCACATGTTATATTTTAGACCCTCACTACTATTCACCAACCTCTCGCATATAAGGTTGTGAAATTGAGGTCATGTAGTGACTTGGCTCAATTCATTGGCATATTGGCCTCTCAAAATGAGATGTTACAATTCTTCATATGATAACATTTGAAAACATTAATGAAATTTATTGTTAATTGAAATCTTCACTAAAGATAAGTTATTATTCAACATATCTTGATAGTCATGTGGTTATGATCTCAACATGTCCTGTTATGTTTGAAGATTCCATCTAGACTATCCATCAAATAAAAATTATACAATTAAAGGTAGTGTTTTCACTCTTATCTCTTTGGTTTAACCGTCCACCAACCCTTTTGATAATTCCAATGATATTATTGTTTTTTTCACTTTAGGGTTCAAGAAATAAATTATAAACGACTAAAGACCCATAAATAGACCATGATGCGCATTTGAAACCATATCCCATTCAATTAGAAGAATAAATGATTTTAATGAATTTTAAATCATTTAGTAAAATATTGTTTTTTATAAAATATTAATAATGACATTTTTTGAATGATTCAATTAATTTTAATTTGAAAATAGAATAAAAATAATTGAATTAGAATATAATCTACTAAAAATTTCTAATATGTTATTTTCATCAACAAAAATTATTGTGACACTATAAATATAAAAAAAATATTACATTTTGTGTTTTTAAAATTATTTACATGATTTTTATACTACTTTTACAAGCATTGAGTCTGTTTTTTATTAGCGTATCAGGTAATTATTTCATTACTAAAAATTAAAAATAAATTTAAATTATTAATAAATAAGTCATATTTGAAATATCTATTTTCAAGTGAACATAATTAAAATTTATCCCTATCAAAAAAAATTATAGATATTAAAATCAATAGACTGACAATGATGACTTTATCTATTATATAAGTATTATAAAGGTCAAAATACAAAAAAAAGAAAGATATCATATTTTTAAATATTAGATGATTATAGATGAAATATACTCATCCAATGAAATAAATGAATAATTTTTAATTAATATTATGTCTCATCACAATATTTTTTACCCTAATTAAATCATCTAACCATTACCATGATAATGATAATTTACTACAATTATTATTTATAATGAACTAAAATAAAAAGAACATATTTAAAAAATTTTAACCTCTTGATTCCAAATA
Source organism: Viscum album (assembly GCA_963277665.1). Taxonomy (NCBI): domain Eukaryota; kingdom Viridiplantae; phylum Streptophyta; class Magnoliopsida; order Santalales; family Viscaceae; genus Viscum; species Viscum album. The sequence continues at coordinate 389,817,009 of OY728134.1, read as the reverse complement.
TAGAATCCATTTTAAATGTTAAATTTTTATTAGTTTAATAATCTAATTTATAATGAAACCTTCAAAAATGTGATGAAAAATGGGTTTTAGGAAAATAATTATTAATTATAATAAATATTTTTTATAACGATGTCAATTATAAAATTCATTTCAATAAACAAAATTAGATTATTTCTAATCAAAAGAAAAGAAATTTTAAAACTATTCTAAAATAATGTTTTATTCTATAAATACCTGAAAAAATATATAGTTTGTAATAAAATATTTATTTTTCACTATTCATTGAAAATCTTAATTATTAGAAAATTATCATAATTCACTCAATTATTATATTGATATGCTAATTTAAATAGAGAAATTCGTTTTATAAAACATAAATTCTATAAATTTGGAAATCAGGCCTTTAAATAATTTTTTTTAAACATAAATAGATTTTATTTTTAACTGGTAAATTATATGATATTATTATAATGAATATATCCCGATAAAATATAATTAATTAATATTAATATGACATGAAAATGATTTATTATATCATTTCATGTGTTGTTACATTCTGCAATATTTTTGGAAATTTCTTCCTCATAATTTATTTTTCATTAATTAAATTAGCTATGATAATTTTCATTTATAGAATTTTAAGATTCCCATATTTATTTTTCAACCATTTGGGTTTTCCAAAAAATATTAACAAATTGAAACATATTATTCTGTAACATATAATCTCTATGGCCGCGACTCTAAATAAGATATTCCTTATTTGAATGATTCTCTTCCAACTAAAATACTTCTGGGATCAAAATATGAGATGCATCTGACACATATTTTATTAATAAAAAAACATAAAATATGTCATCTACCTCATATAAACTTAGAGTAAATACCAATTTATAGTAAATGTATCAAACATTCTATAGGATTTCATATGGTGTAATGAACCATTTATGCAACATTCTATTTTTACAAAAACTCATAACAATTTTCCATGGAGAAACTTTAAGAAAAAATGATCACTTACATAAATAACATCTTCCCTCCAGTTATCAAGATAGTTTTTTCCCACTCAATGATATCCTCATATACTACCAAATCATTTTCTCCTTTTGTATCATTCTGGTTACTAATTATTGTTTAAAAAACACTCCTTCCATAAATTTACACCAACAAGATCATGTTTGAAACCGATTTAAATATATTTCCATAAAAGAATCAATTTATATAATGGAATGAAAAATATTAATATGAAATCTCAAATAATGTTATACATTGATACCAATATCCCTAATATTCTATTGAACAATATTTATGTATATCCACTAAAGTTTGAATCTTTTTCTCTAACGTCCCATTTGACTGAGGATAATTGTGTGTGATGAAATTTTATTCAGTACCCAAAGATATTAGAAGTTTTTTTAGTAATTATATATGGATCAAGGATCATTAATAGGAAAATTGGAAATTATTTTAAATTGTTAATATAATTATATATTTAACATAATTTCGAGAATTTCGATCCAAATGAATATTATCTTCAATATGAATAAAAGGAGACGATTTACTTAATCGATATATAATTACCAGAACCACATTATTACCACTTGATGTATTTTTTAATAATACCATGATATCCGTGGATATATTATCCTATTACCATTCTTGATGTGGAAAGAAAAAATCATACTCTTTGGTATTTGTCATTTATCTTTAACCTACTGAAATTCCAAACATTTCATAGTTATATTAGAAATTTATTTATTTATTCCTTCTCACCATAACAGTTACTGATAGTTAATATATAATTTGTTATTTCTACGATGAATCTAAAATTGAGAGCTATTTGTTTAAATTAGAAAGTTATTTCCACTACTGGGGGTCACTTGAAATGAAAAACACTATTTTGAATCGCAATATACCAACTTTTTCATCAAATTTAGACAAATTACCTTTCTTAACCAGTTCCATTTTGTTTATAAAACACCATTTCCTTATAATAATTATTAATCATCTATGAAATAGATGATTTTACTAATATTTTAAATAATGGTTTTTTGAAAGCATAATATATAAAAAAACATTCATTTACTTATTAACCAAAGGATCATGCTGCAAATATAGTATATTTCATGATACATTATCTTTCAATCACAAAAAATATTCTAATATGTTTTATTTACCTATATAGTAATGAATTGTATAGTTATATTTCATTATCGATATCATCAATAATTAGTGTCTAAATTGAAACTCTATTTGGGAGAATATATACTTAAAACATTTATGATATGTATAAATATCACATTTTTCCCATAAATTATGTCACTAATGTTTTAAATAAAAAATTATAGCTTCCACTTCAACGTCATGGGTAGGATAATTTTTCTTATGAGGACTTAGTTGATATGAATAATAAAAAATTACCCGATCATTTTAATTTTAAAAAACAATCTCGTCCCTTCAATAAATCATCACCGTAAAAAAATTATTCCCCATTTTTGGTTGGACTGTCCAAAAAAATGAGCATATTATAATGTTTTTTTCTATTGCTGGATACATTTATCACATTATTTTTTCTAGATTAACCATCTCCTTTTCATGTTAACATGGATAGTGATTTAGATATATGGAGAGTGTATTCAGAAAACATCAAGAAATAACATGATATGCCAAGAAATATATGAGTCTCAGTAACATTTGAGGTCTTATCAATTCATATACTACTTTAGTTTCAATAGGATAATGATCTATTCCACCTTTATTTATGATATTTATAATGAATAAAATATTGAATAACAAAAATTTATATTTTCAAAATATTCCAAATAAATTATTTTCTTTTACTGTTTGTAGAAAAATCCTTATTTTTTTTCTTGATCCTCACAGACATTATTTTATAGCACAATATCATAAATAACTTATTTTCTTTCACTTATGCACTAATATACATGTGAAATCAAAACTATCCATATACTAGTCCTACCACATCAATGACCCTAACATCTTGAGGGCCATACACCCATGACCAATATGACACTCTCTACTATAGGAGTATCCCTTATCATCAATCTATGGTTTAAAACATGAAAATAATGTTTTCACACTTCATTTATTGCCTTTTAGATAATGTCTATATATATTTGAAGAAAATTTTAAAACTGAAAACTCTAGATAATTGTTTGTATATTCTTATTCACATGTCTTTATATTACTTGTTTCATTTAAAATAACATTATCATTATGCATAAGAACACAACTTAGTCCCTTCATTAATGCATCACCATATATACAAAATATATCATTTCTTGACTGAAGTGTAGATATCTAATGATTTTTCACTTTCCTAATCAATTATTATATACATTTTTCATATACATTTTTCATTATATATATAACACATTTATGTATAATATTGGTTAATGGGTTATCTAATCCTATTTTTTTGGAAAAAATAACCTATAGTAACCTACCAAGATAAGGAATCTATATACCTCGGTTATTCATGTTAGTGTATTCCATTATTTGAATGCCATGTCATCACATAATCAATTGAGATTCCATCCATAATGAAAATATATCCATTGAAATATAATTTTTGAATATGAAATTAAAATTTTATAAATTGAACATATAAATCATTTTTCTCTAAGAGCCTTAAGATCAAATGAAAAAATATCATCATGGTTCTCATGGATTTTTGAGCACACTAGTATATCATTAATAAACACTACAATTTTTTTGATGGTATTCCTTGAATAATCTGTTAATAATATTCCTAAGAACAAAGGGATAATTATTCTATCTAAATTGAATTACTGTAATCCCATAATGTTCTTACCTTGTATGAGATAATTTATTTGGAATATATTTATTGTTTACACCCAATTTATGATACCCAAAATTAATATAAATATTTACGAAAAATTTAACTCGATAAAGTTGATCAAATTTATCATCAACATGTGGTAGAGGATACAAGTACTTTATAAAAATTATATTGATTTCCTTTTAATAAAAACACAACCTCCTTGATCCATAATTCTTTTTAATAAGAAGAATAGTGGATCCCTAAGGTAACATACTATGGAATATAAATACCTAATCACAAATCTGATGGTTATTCCTTAAACCACACTAATTTTATAATTAAAATTTTATATGTAGTCCCCAACAAAGGTATTACATTAGGGATTAAGTTAATGGAAATTACAACATAAAACTCTAGTAGATGTATATGTAATTCCCCAGGAAATATGTTAATGTATTTCTATACAATGTGTACATCCTCAATTTTAAGATTACCATTCCCATCCATATAATGGTATTTTTAATATTCCTTATGAATATCATTCAAATGTTTTACTATAGGTGGATCTGAACATGAACTATAGGATGAAGTCTCCCCATCGAAGACAAGGAGTTCCATATCATTATCACAAATATCAATTTTCTTCTCTAGGTAATAATTTTTTTCATTATATTTTGAAAGTAAAATATAATAAAGATTATATAAAAATCAACCATACATATAATAATTATGTCTAAAAATAGTGTACATCTATGTGTCATAATGGAAATTGACTAACACATCCTTGTTTTGTTAATATTTCTACTCAAAAAATTGATTGAACACTCCCTTATTAAGGTATTAAAGAAATATTAAATTTTCTTCGAAACCATAGAATATATAAGAGAGTGTGAAAATCCAAAATAAAATAATGAAATAGATAAATTTGAGGTTATATTTAATATATCTTCCCCATATCATTAGTGACTTTATCCTCATATATAGTGATTAGATATGATTTTCCTTCTACCCTCCAATTATTCTATGGTATATTTCATTGATTCTTAAGATATTGTTTTGAATGATTCCCCATTTCACTGTAATTTATTTACTGGTTAATAGTTGGTTCTTTATATCCCTTTAATTCAATATATATATGACCCTTATCTTCACACATTTAAAAAACAGCCATTCCCTTTTAGAATTATCCATGATGTTTATTTCTATAATGTTGACTGGAGGGAAATTAATTCATTTCATTATTTTCCATTGATGTATTCCCCTTTTCTGGGAAATAAAAAAATGTATTCTTCTCATGATTTCCTTGGATGATATTTGATCTAGAAAACTATTTCTATATTTTTATGGCAGATATTACCATTTTATAAAATCATAATAACATTTAGAAACTATATCACTTATGAAAATTGTCATAATCCCTTCCAATATTTTTTTACTTTTCTTTTTTAGATTACACATGAAAATTTATGAATAATAAGATATTATTGTAACAGTGGCCTGAAACTCTAAAATACTTTCCAATTATTTTTGTTTTATTTTGAGGAACATTGGCTTCATTTTAGATATTTTAACATGAGGAAAGTATATATTTAATAATTTTAAATTAAAATACATCCATTCTATATGTTCTATGTTTTCTTCCTCCCTTGTATTTTTGTTCAATGACCACCATTTATCAACATCACTTTTCTGAAAATAAATTATTGGTATGACCTTTTCCCTTTGATCACAACCTATGCCCATAAATATATTTTCAAGTGAATCAATCTATTTCTTAGATATCACTAGATTATTAGTTGTAAAAATATATAGAATATTCTAACACATCAAATAATCCAATATTGTTGTATCATGACATGGAACGTCATGTTTCGTCATATGTGTAAGTATATTATTCATAACATGGGTTATCTTCCCAAATATGGCTATGATATTCTCATGTCCAACAGTATTTGTATTAGATTGATCAACAAGGAAATTTCTACATTATCCACAATCATTTATACCATTGTACATACCATGAAACACTTATAAAAAATTTTATATAATTAATTATTTCATAAAATTATGAATTTTTAATCATAGTTTATAAGTGGTATAATGCATAAAATAAATTGAAAATTTATGAATATCTAATATGATATTCATACTGTTGGTTTCTTTGGGAATATACCAGAGACATAAATTATTTTCAAATATTTCATAATGGAAATGTTAATTAAACCAAGATTTTCCCTTGAGAGTGTCCAACTGGGTGCATAGTAAGAAACTATTCAATATATACCATAATGCTGTATGATATATAATCAAACAACAGTTTCAAACTTATTACCCCTAGATACAGATATTCCAAAATCATGTCTCGTTGTAGTATCTAGGTGTAGATTTATTTCTTGAAAAAAAACATAATCCCCACCTCAACAAAAACATTATTATATTATCCTATAGTTAGATATATCCTCAAAAACTATCATAGGTCTATGTTCCATGATATATATATTTATAAATCTTATTAAAAATATTTATTATTAAGCATATCTAATAAATACTATAACAACCCCAATCCTAGTAACATAGAGCTAATGTATAAATTATTATAGTGGTATAAGATATAAACAGTCACATCACCTTAGAAAGACCAGTTTAGTAGTATAAAAACCCCAAAACATACATGATTCCCATTTAGCATTGAAAATAAAATAAAAAAACATATTAAATGTAAACAATCAACATCCTTGAAGCTCATTTATAATATCATCCTTCATATCCTGAGATTGGAAATAATAGTGAGCATCAAATCCCAGTAAGGGTTATGGATAGTGGAAGATATCATGAGTAAATAAGGTATACTCAATATAATAAAGTAAATTACAGAAAACACATGGAATTATATCAGTAACTATAGAATAAAATTCATCCATATATAATATCAATGTAATAATATCACGAATACAAATAATTGAATTATCAAATAAGTAAATTTATAACATTGGATATCCTGATACTAGATATAATGATATCATCACTCTTACGGTCCTACTCTAAGAGAATTTAATCAATGAGTATGTGTTGTATAGAAACCCATTTAATTAGGTCATCTAATTGTTTTTTCTCATGGGACCTATCCATTAATCAAGAGGATTTGTAATTTGAGGCCCACCCATCACTGAATTACCACATAATTCATCCTATATTAGATGATCAATTTATTTAATAAGAAATATAAAATATCAAAAAATATATATATTGAGTGAAGAATATAAAAATTAATTATTTTCTCATTAAATCAGAAATCATTCATAGTGAAACATTATGTATAGAATTGGTATATGGATTCAGAAATTAGAATACCCATGATAAATATAATATTAATATACACGAGGAATTTAATATATTATGAAATAAGATCATAAGAAATTCAATATTTTAAGAGAAATATAATGACCATAAAAAAATCAAGATATGAGAGATGATAACCAATTCATCTGAAAAGTATTTTTTTTATTAAAGTTAATTTTATAGGAAAATAGATGAAATGGAAGTGAAATATTTAAAATACATTTTAATAATAAAATTTCATTTTAAAACCATTGGGTAAATATAGGATAATATAAATATAATTTGTCCGTTATAGAGGTTGAAAAATCGATTAACATTATATAAAATAAAAACAAATATTCCTTTCAAATTTTTGTAAAGAAATAATAAATTGAATATATATGAAAACATTAAATGGATTCCTTCCAATACATGTAAATATTAATATATGAAATATAATTTCATTAATAAATAATTCAAGTAAATAAAGTGGAATGTTTTAAAACAATTTCCTAAAATATTCTTATAGAGAAAAAATATTTTAATTAAAAATAGAAGAAAAATAATTTTTCATTTAAAAATTTCATTGATTAATCAAAATTAAAAATAGAGGAATGTTTTTATGAATTCATGAAAATATTTAAATATCAAAAGGATAAGAAATTTGATTGATTTTTCTGGGATATATTCTAATATTCCATCAATGAAAATATATAAATCATTAAAAATGGGATTATAAATCAATTTCTTGCCTCTTCGCTAAATTATAAATTTAATCCTCTTGAATCATTAAACATGAATTGAAACATTAAATACCATGAAAAGATATATTTTTTTTAAATATATGAAAGGGTTATTATATACACCACATATGTAGAAATTGAAATATAAAAAAAAATTATCTCAATTGAGTAGAAATTGAGACAAAATCATTTACCTCATGCATCCACATAGCATGATGAGATTTAAAATACAATATAATAAATTTAGATTTATTATAAATATAAATAATAAACATAATTATTTATATATATAATATCATATATAATCCCCGTAAAACATCTAATCACCAATATTTTTGCAATCTTTTATTATTATCATTGTTTCAGGCGTTAACCATTCAGTTTTCTCATGCATGTTTCATCATGGATGTTTTTATTATTTTGAATAGGTTATAGTTTTTTCATAAGAATAACGATATTTATTTTATAAAAATAATATTTATTCATTATATACATTTTTAGAATCATCCATATATTTTGGTAATGAAAAATGAATCACATCTCCTCGTGAAGGTTGACCACATGTACACACGAGCAACAATATCATTTTACAAAAAAAATAAGGGAAAAGTGGTAAGTATTATTTTATAATTTTATAATATAATTTATATAATAAATATAATTATTTTTTATTCAAATCCACCTATACAAACCAACCATGTGATGTAGTTATGGGAAAAAAATTACACTGATTCGCATGGAGGTAGTCCACTGTACACATGAGTGAAAAATTTGTTTTCCATTTCAGAGAGATAAAGTTATATTAATGTTATGACATAAATATAATAAAATATATATGTATGGTATATATATATTCTATTATATAACAATTTTTTGAATAATTTCAGTGTATTTAGTAGAATAAACTAAATTAAAACATTCAGTTAAATGGTATACCTATTCTTCTGACAAACTTTTTTTTAAACATTAGGCCCTATAAGGTTGGTATTATGGCCAAAATATTTCCTATATTACATGGATATGGGTTATAGGAAGGTATTGGGGAACTTATTTTCTAGATATATATGACATTATGTTTTAATAGAATATATGATGGGGTGTCCTTTTATAGGTGAGGGAGTTGTTTCACTTGGTATTTTTGAAAAGGTTAAATTAATATTATGTCATTTTCATAGAAAAAGTGTCTCATATAAAATTAAATTACATTAATAAGTTGATAATGGTTAATATAAATCCATAAATATTATTTAGATTGGTTTTTGGTGATTTTAACCATTATCACTTTAGTTTAACTCCTCGGTAAACCTGTTTTAAGCATAACCATGGTAACCTTTTTTTTTGTTTTTAGTCTTCATTCCGTACAAAATGAAGATGAAATTATTAAGTAATATCAATTATTCTGATATACAATATTGAATCCATTTTATCATATAGTAATTATATAAATTTTTTTACTTTAGTTTTAAAATTTACTTTCTAAACAAGAAAAAATCATGTTTTCAGAAAAATGATGTTTTCAAGCATAAGTTGATCATACATTGATTTTTTCGAATAATGATAATATTTATATGAATATAAATTAATATGAATAGATATATAATATATTCTTTTCTTTTAAGTAATTCTCCCTTTTAAATTATTATAAATTAATTAAAATTAAAATTCATTGTAGAAATTAGAATTGTTTTCTAAAAAATGTACCTAATTACATCCCAATTATATTTTATATTTTTATAAAATTGATAATACATGCATGGATAGTTATAAATATTGTTAAAAAATTATAAATTAATTTATAAATATTTTGATACCATGTTTTGTATTATTTGTAAAATCTTATTCCTAGGCGAATATTTCAAAAAAAAATTATTGGATTTTTTTACATAGTAAGTTCAAAGATGATATTTATAATATCAAATTTTAATTTTTATACCATGAAATATATAAAATCTCATTATAATATAGTTTCATGAAAATAAAATTTTCAATAACTATTACTTCTGTTTCATTTTTACAAGTATCATTCATTGGTTGAGCTTATGAAGGGGTGTGATGTTGCTCCGGATGCATAAGAGGGGGTAGTGAATGTTGGATGAAAGTGTTGAGGTTAGAAATACAAGTATAAAATTATCTACTTAGGTAGATACTTTCTCTATTTGTTGGGGTTCTATAGGGATAACTTATAGCCTTTATGTTTATTATATAAAAGAGTATGAATAATATGATGGACGCATAGGTATTCTAATTTTCTAACAATAAGAAATCTGACTAGGATGCCTCTTGTCCTACTAAAATATTATAGGATAAAAATTATATCTAGTTATAGTTTCTAACCTTGGTAGTGTGTGGATCAGGGGCTATATGGGAGACATTATTTTGTGATTAATGGGATAATTGTTATGGATATCGGTTGTTCTATGTATCCCCTACCCTCAATTTTCAATTAATATTAAATTAATAAATAATAAGTAGGATAAATAAAAATAAGTGGAATGTTAGAAAGCTAGGGTTGATAAAAATCCCTCATCTAAAATTGGATTTGGAGCTGATGAGGTTTCTACTAGGCCTCAATGTTATTATCACAGATTGGATGTACATATAATAAGAATTAATTTTCTATGAAATTAAATCTAAATAATTTTACTAAAGATACTACCTCACTATCTTAGAATTAAAATCCCTCATATTTAATGAAAATATTCCATCTGACACGAAGTTTGAAAACTATGATGTATCATGGAAAACAATGTCCATTTTACTCTGGTGGATAATTTTGACATGCCATCTGATAATGTTATTGAACCTTACAAAAACTCCAAGATATGGAGAAGAGTACATTATTAAATTGGTTAAGAAAAACCTAATCATTAGTGTTTTTAATGTAATACTAATAAATTAAATTTCATCTTGTGCACACTTAAAGGTATTTCACTACTAGTTAGGGTATTGTTCCATATCTAACCACACCCTTTCATACATTTCCTATATTTTAAATTTATCTAATAAATGGGTAAGGTCCTCTGGGTCATGTATAAATACTTTTTAAATGATTAATAAAAAATAATAAAACCACAAAATATATTTTTAGAAAATAATTTGTTTTAAAAAAATTTAGTGAGATTTATTATTTTTATAATATAATGGGAAAAGAAGATGTAAAATTATTTATTATTAGAGCCTGAAAAGAAAAATAATTAAAAACACACACATTATTTTCTAATAAAAATATTTATATTAGGAGTATTTATTATTTTAATTCATTTAAAAACAAAAATAAAAAAATTTATCTTAGAACAGTCAATTGAGTGACTTATTAAAAAATATGATCATAAGATATATAAAGCATTTGATTTCACATGATTTCATTTTTTTGGATTTTTAGAAACATTATGATTTCTATTATCATTATGGTAAATCTAACTCAAAATTAAAATCAAAATATTTTCTTCCTAATCAGTTAAAATTAAAAAATTTAGTACATGCTCTTACTAGACTATCTTTTCATTTAAAAAACTCAGAATATTTACAAAAATTCTTAATTTCAGTCATCAAAATATTTTGAATTTATGAAATATGTCACAGTTTGCCTTATTTCATAGAGTTAGGACATGAAAATGTAGATATTTTATGAAATTTATTATTATGAAATATTTTTTTATAAAATCTATTAAATATTTTAATCAGCTTCATAGTTTTGTTAAATCATTGTTTTTATAGGGATACATGCTACCTATAAAATTTAATTAATGTAAACAAAAGAGTGTACATAAATTTATTTTTATTTATTAGAATATTATTTCATATTAAAATTATTATATCTTATATTATTGTGACTATTAATCATTATTTTTCGATCTACCATTTGTAATATTGATCAATAAATACAAGAAACATAGATAAACTACGACTTCTTTTATATACTAGTTGAGGTATTATCTAATTAAAACTATATTATAGTATTTATTTTTATCTAACAAAAGATATTCATTCACGACTTGTAGTCAATTAATTGTTTTCTATTAATAAAATCTAAAATCGTCCTTGTGATGGTAAATCAGGGAAATAATTTTATCGCATTCATCCTTTATTTTATTGAAAACCTTATAATGTTTGATTACACATTTATATACATGTTATTGTCCATGTGGTTATTATTTTAGTCAATATTCATATTGTCCTATTTTCATAAGTTTATACAACAAACATCCTTATATATTTATGAAGGAACCATATATACAATTTGGGGGGCATTATTTATAGGTCATCCAATGATGAATACTGATGTTTATTTGGAAACATTTATTTATGAGTTGAAATTCTTTTTGAGTGATTTTATAACCACATATAATGCATTAACCCATTGAGATTATACATTTTGATCACTATTATTATTGAAAATTATTACAACTAGACACCTTGAGAGAGGATGTGAATCAGGGTGTTACCCAAATATTTTTTACAAATTTTAATTCCTTTAGGAACATATTTCTATGTCATTATGAACTAGTTTCCAACCGGATGATTAATTATTTTCTCTCTTAACCTCACCAACTATCAATATTGTAGGTAGAAATATAAAATATATACACTATATAAATATTTTACTTGGTTCACCAAAAAGGGAAAATAAAAGGATCATATAATGGTAGTGTGTTGACACAGAGGACATGTAACACCACTGATTGTAGTCATTAAAATTTTTTAGTTAATTTGTATTGATGATTCATAGAATTATTCCTCTTTATCCATTTGCACATTATTCTGGTGAAGGAATAGATCTATTATAGACGTGCTAGTCACTCTATTTTTATTAAAGAAGTATTAAAATATTTTATCTTTAAATATAGGTATATGATCTATTGAAATACATGGTTACTATACTCTTCTTATTTATGACCATATTGGATCAACACCACAGTGTAAGGGTTGAGACATTATTTTCCAAAATATAATATCTTCAAAAGTTATTTCATCATATTTAGATAACTCTACAATGTTATTGTCTTTATTTTCTCTGAAATTCATTAACACCAGATGTGGAAATGAATTTCCTTATTCTCTTTATGAACTAGTTCTAGTAGGAGGTCCAAGATTACCATCTATTCTTCTATATTATTCTGAACTAGATGTGATGAATATTTTAAGACTCCACTTCTATCCCTTTTAATTTACTAATTTGTTTTAGTATTCAAAATGTTTTTAACCACATCCTTCTTCTTATAATGTTCTTATAAATTCACTGGTTAACAATATGTGCTATTTTCTATAATTATAATATAAAAAATACATAAACATCATAGTGTGATACATCTCAATCCTTTTTGTTCATTCTTATGTGGTTGAATATATTCATATAATATTAATGTGAGATATTTATCTATATTTTGAATATGGATAGTACATTAAATATATAGAATAATTTTCTTTATCTACAAAATCTCAATTTAATCTTATGAAATAATGTCCCATAATCTATATATCAATTACATTAAAAATATTTTCCATAAATATTTGTGTTACCTTTCACATTATCTCACTTAAATATCAAAATTTTCAATCTTCCATATAATCTAAAAATTCCTTATATCATTTTGACATAATTATTAACCATATACTATGGCTAATAATACGTCCAAACATATGGAATCATGATGCAAGGCTCATATTCTATTCATGGTTTTAGTCATGAACCAAATATATAACTAATAATTTCATTCTGAATCACTAGAAACATAACCTCATATTCTCCATTAATTGCATCCTGATCTAATTTGTGAGTAGATTTAATAATGGACTACAAAGGGACAAATTAAAACTACCTTTAGAGATGGGTATTCACAATAAATAATAAATTGAATTAACCTTACATTTTTTCCAGTGAGTGAAAAGATTCTTACATTTCTCCTTAATGACCCCATGATTTATCCCTTTACCATTTTCCATTACTCGGTACTCGAGGTAGAATGATGCTTACAAAATTTAATTCACTCATGTATTGACTCTTAAAATGTACATTCTGTATTGATACTTTTCTAAATTTTACCAAAGGAATGTTAATTATGATTTCTCTTGAGACATGGAAATGAATATTATGAAATCTTTGAGAGGGTTTTGGTGAATCTTACAAAATCCATGCCAACTCATATGAAATATCATATTACGATTATGGAATCACAAGTAAAATTTACAGAATAATCCTAGTTACACTTATAAAATTCAGATGACCCTTATTTTTCCATGAATTAGATTATATTTTTTAGTATAATTTATTTTTTGAAAAATTAACCTTAGTTTGGTCGTCATGACCTTTATGATTTCTTTTTGTGATATATATATAGGGAATGTTATCCCTTTTTGTACTTCATTATACAAAAATGTATTATGTTTCTCCATAATATTTTTACATATCATTTACAGCCTAATGCATTTTAAAATTCGTCAACTTTTATACAACTTACATAATTAGGGTCATCCCAGATTTTGATAAATATAAAAATTCCAAATATATTACACATCTCAAAAAGATATTATGAATCGAGGGTAACTCTCACTAAATATACTATGCATTCAATGTGAATTTGAACCCATTGTGAAATAAAAAGTCCCACTTTTATTATTTGGGTTTCTATCTCTTAGGATAAGACCATAGGTTTTCTGATTACTGATATTTAAGAATAGATGAAACATTAATCGGTATAAGAATAATCTACACATAACTTACTCACATGCATTGTAACCATATTCTATGCCACTTTTATCTTTATAATCTTATAAAATAATCCAAACAATAACTTAATTTAAAAATTATTTCAATAAAATCACCACTAATATCATGATTCTATCAACTTATTACCAATCCAACACCAAATATGCCTTTGATTCCTAAAATTCATTCCCTTTGGATTTTATTTTCCATACCATCACAAATCCATCCTCTATTATATATCTCAAAATATTTTGATTTTATAATCTTTTATTTTCTCCACTATTATCATAAAAATTGAAAGGTTCAGATAATAATCCACATGCAACATATTATTCATGTATAATCATTATCTTGTCATTACTACAAGAACATCCTAATTTCGGGAGATTATTCTTCCATTTTGATCACTACCAAACTGATTAATAACTTTTTTCAATAAGGATTTAGATGTTAATTTTAACCCTATCTTATTAGGAAAAACTGCTTCTACACACCTTATGATGAAAAATATATTATAGTAATTATTTTCCCACTCTACCATAAAATCCATGATAAAAAATAGAGGACTCATTGAATCCATTTGTTTTATATAAAAATCTCTTATAACTATCAACCATTTGAAATTTTACCTCAAAAAACATAGGTTTCTTTTTACCACTTATAAATATAAATCTAGCTCTTTATTTTTCACTCCACATAATAATAATTACACATTTAGGCTAATACACTAATCAACTAATACATTGGTTAATTTATCAGTTTTAGGTACCAGTTATTGGAGAGATATTCTAGATTTACATTCCATGAAAATTAAAAGATGAAAGATTTAGAATAAATGTTACTTTACATCATATTTTCCCCAAAACAACATAATTAATCTATTACTACCGCAAACCAAATATTTGAATAACTTGACCACCAATAATCCTTAATAAAAAAATATTTTTCCAAAAATCAAATCTCATGTTGTTGAATAAATTTCTTAAATCCAAAAATCTAATAATTATAGCATAACACAAACCATCAGATCACTAACTATCTCCATGGTCAAAAATACTATCTCATAAAAATATATTTATTGTTATCTAAATTTAGTGTTCAAATTTAGGGTTATCATTCCCAAATCATGTGGTTTCAAAAAGATCAACATAGAATAGAATCACTTCTATTGGTTATTGGTGTTATTAATGACATGTTTCCAATTCCTTAATGAAAAATTAATACAGTAAAATCCTAATATATACCATTATTATTACAAATATGGTATTATTAATAAAATAATCAAATAACATAATTATTTAATCGAATCCCAGGAATATTAATCATTCATTTTTATCTCTGGTTATTTAATAATCATGATTGTGATCCGTTAACCTCTTTTAGGATTTATTCCTTTAACGTAGGAGACATTCTTTTTCATAGTGTCCCATCTCCTTACAGTTGAATAATTTCACATTGAAACATTTTTATTACCCTTATATTCAAAAAAATCGTTTCTTTTATATCCACACTTGTTTCTAACTCCCATTCATTTAAGAAAGTAACATGGTGTTTCTTTCCATAATTATCACATGTGGGAAAATAATTCATTATCTTGGTTCCCATTTCCATATTTTTCCAATCACTACTCTTATTCTCATGTTTTCCTAAGAAAAAAAATAGTACATATATAATTATTTCAATTTAATTTTATAATATGATACTATGTCCTCATATGATGAGAAATTTTAGAAGACTTATTATATTTGGAATATTATCATAAGACCATAAAATCTATGACCCTTCTTACTCATTTGATCGCATGCAGTGCTGAAGTTCCCATAAAATCCAAAAGGATCCATTTCTAAAAAAGTCATACACGATGTTAGGTTATGAATAATAATTCATAAGATCAAACAAGAAAAACACTCAATATAAATTAATATTATTTTCATAGGTACTCTCATAATCATAGTTAAGGTTTCATTGCAGATATATTTACTTTTCAATTGTTAATTATGGTTTATAAATAAAATGTGTACTATCCTAACAATGTTTCTTAGGTGCACAGTGGGGAACATTTTCAGGTATGATGTTGCACCATGTCAGTACCAAGACACCATGTTGGAGTTATTACCGTTAGGTTCATATCTTCCCAAACCACATCCATTTGTAGTGTCCAGATACAGATCTATTACTAGGAATACCAACATAATATCAACATTATAAAAAATAAAATATGTCCCTATATGATTTCCCACAAAGTCTATCTTAGGGTCATGTTCCATAATCTATGTTTTATAAATCTTTTGTATAATATTGATACTAAAATTACTATAATAACAACTATAAGGAACCTTTCCCTAATTGATCAGATCCCATTATTTACTTTATTTAATTGTTACTATGAAAAAACATTCACATCCCAAATGAATTAATAATTTAGTAGCTTTGTAAAAGTAGATAGAAATATAATTGTTATATTAAAACATAAAAGAAAAAAACATAGAAATCCCATTTAAAATACCCTTAATCTCTTTGATTGTCCCTCTAATTCATTCATAATATACATCTTCCCACTCTCAGGAAAAATAAAAAATAAGAAAGGGCTTAGATAAGATTCTCAATAAGGGTAATTAGAAAGACTAAAGTTATAATAAATAAACAAATACAATAAAAAGGTGAATAAATATAAACAAATACCCAAAAAATTAAATCTTGAGAATAATATGGAAGAGATACAGTCAGATTAAATTATTCTATATAAATAATTATATGAGAATAAACATAACCATGCGTATTATACTAATAAAATAATCACATAGATTATAATTTACTATTATTATAATGACGTAATGAAAACTATTGGACTTATGAAACATACCATCAACCCCTCAATCAAAAAAATCATAAAATAAATTGTTAATACCCCATACAAATTCATATATTTAAATAAATATGTAAGGCCTTGGACAATTTCATATCTAGTTTGTCTCATGAGACCAAACGATACATGTAGGTGATATTGTGGGACCCTAACATAACTTTCTAAGTCCAATTAATTATCATATTAATGGGATAAAACATAAACAACATATAAAACATTTAAATAATGTTCTCCAAGCAGTAAACATAATCAGTAACCCTTTTGAGTAATATGGTCAGTGGTTTCAATATGGGACATCCATAGTCAAACTGATTATAACCCATTTCATAAAATATGATATATTATATCATTAAATATAAATCAAAATTATTCTTAAGATTAAAGAGAAGTTATTGAAAAAGACGAAAATACACTAATTAAATCATCAAGGAATTCTTGATAGAAATATATTTTTTCATTACAAAGAAGTGTTCCTTTGGAAAAATCATTTGTATTTGTCAAAAATAATATTGTAAAACATTATATCATAGACAATAAAAGTCAAGGAAAATGATATTATATTTGAGGCATAAATGATGTCTAACTTAAGTGAAAACATATTAAAAGTGTTTTTATGAATATTTAGAAATTGGCCATTTCAGTGTGGTTTAAAAGAAAATATAAAATAATATTTATCCTGAAAAAAGTCATTATTGTTTGTATATAACCAGAAATGGACAAATATATTTTTTTATGATAAAAATATTTATTTCATAAAAATGACTATGTCTTAAAATAAATTATGAATGTTACTTAAAAATTGTCAGAAATTGGGATGTTCAATTTATTCGGGGATTCTTATCAAGAGAAATTAATAAGTAAACCTTATAGAACCTGTATATTCTTAAAAAATAAAGAATAATTGATCAAGTTAAATATTATGTAAACATACCCACACAAATCCAAAGAATTAATTGAGAATAATTAATTATTACACTGGGGTAAATAGAGAGAAAACATAACCTAGATGAAAAATGTAGGTTCGAGGAGAATACCCAACCACATTGAAAAAAATCATCAAATGAAACATTGGATACCATAAATATAAATATATATAATATATAATATATAAAATTGTAGAATAAATATACCACACACAATAAACAATGTTGAATAATACATATGTCACAAAAATATTAGTGAGATGACAAAAACCCTTACCTTATATACGAAAGTGTTCTTCACATGTACTTAATGTACTAGATAATGTAACTAGATTCACTAATACTTTAATTAATAACCTATAAAACCATTATTTTATTTATTATAATATTACTAAGTACATTTATGGCATTTTTTTTGAGTTATAAGATTATTTTTTTTCATTTGGGAGTGTTTATTTCATTGGTTTTCATGACTGGGTCACCTGTATACATCTACGAATGATCATGTAAAATGAAAATCATTATGCATAATTGAAATTATATTTTATTAATGAATGTATAGTATATTTTAATTTATTATATCTCATTTTTTCATATATGATGATGATCCATTAGATAAATCCCTAATGATAACCATTTAGATTATTTTGGATTTTTTTTGATCATCACAACCTATTTTTATCTTATAAATTAATATTATGTATATATACAAGTTCTAGAACATTAAAAAATATTTACTAAATATATAAAATTAATTTTTAACCATAAAAATGGTTTTATTACTAGGCATTAAGGAGGAATTAAAAAACGGAAACTCGTCATCCACGAAGATGATAAATTGTCACCTCACAAATAATGTTTATATTTTTAGAATAAAAAGGGGAATAAAATAGAATTGAATGATGATATACCATTAAAATTATAAAACTATTTGATATAAAATATATTGTAGTTATCAGTAAACATTAGACAAGGGAGGTGTGTGAAGGATAAGAAAAAAAAATAAATTGAAAGAGACAGAGAGAAGATTTTACCTCTTGAGGGTCACCTCCTTAAGAACCTCCTTAAGGACTTGAAAATGGTATTTTGGTGATACCCACAAGACAAACATGTGGGTGAGAGGATTTGGAGATTAAATGGGGAGAATATAATCTAGATTCATGTCTTTGTAGGTGTGGGGAGAAGGGGCGGTGAGGGCTGTTATATATAATGGAGGAGATGTGTGTTTTTTGATTATTTAATCCATTTGATTATTATTTGGATGAACACAATGAATAGTGACGATTATTATGACTAAATAAAGTAACTAATGAATGTGAGTTATAACCAATTGGTTATTACTTCATCCATACATCATCCATGACTCATTAATTCCTATATTTGGATAAAATGTTAAATACAATAAATTACTTTTTTACCAATCAACGAATATTCAACATTCTCAAAAAAATAATAAAAAACCCCCCTAACCATTTTTTTGACATGCATAATTATATATTTGACTAAATAATATGAAATTAATTTTCTAAATAGGATAAATTATAATTTTAATTAAAATTAGAATTTAATAAGGTAAATATTAATTATTAAATTATAAGTTATTTTTTAACACATTGAAATATTACATCACCACAAAATTATCATATAATAATAATAATAACAATAAATATTAGTTTATGAATATATATTTGATTTTTTTTTATTTTAAATCATTATATTATTTATAATATTGTAATTAAAAATTTACAGTTTACAAAAATATCAACACTTAATTTATCATTTTTAATACATTAATTTACTTATTTCATGACGTAAATATGTTATATTTTCATTCATAAGATTCCAAATTTGTATTTACACTTTCATAGTTGTGGTTAATATTTAAATCATAAATTGACTATAAATATAAAGGAAATGATAGTTTTATAACAATCGAGATTTTTACTATTCACTCGAAAATAAATATTTTCATAAAAATACCAAATTTATCCCTAAGGTAATTATTAAATTTTGTTTTTAAAAAAATTAATTTATTTTGTTTAATATAATTTATAGATGTGTCAAAATTTAGTTTTAAAATAAGTGCTCCATTAAAATATGGTAAAACATCCATTTGAAAAAATATAGTCTTATATGCATAAAATTGTATTTATTATTATATTAATAATATTAAAATGTTTAGTTTAATTTTATGACTTTTTATTGAATATGTAACAAATGAATTTCGTTAATATGATTCACTAATAGTGATTAATTTAATTTAATAATATAAATTTTCATTGTGGTCATAAAATTAGATTATTTATAAAAACATATATTTTGTGTTCAATTTTTATTATTTCATTTATAATTAATATGTAACCAAATATTTTATTTTATAAACATGTGTAAAATTTATTTTCATAATTTAAATAATATCTTTCACTCCCTGTAACAACCCAAAGTTTCATTAATATAAATCCATCTTGATCTAATTAAATGTCCATTTATGTTAAATGTTTATATAAAATGTCAACTTCTTTGGTTTTATGTTAAGAATTGTGACCATTTATTTTATAGCCATTGAACAGTGATCACATGATTAGTGTAAATATAGGTCATTAACAAATCCAATTTACTCAGACAAAGGAAGCGATGACCTCATCCACTAGAATTGCTCCATACGAAGCCCATTTTTCAGAGCTCGGAAAAGAGGTGGCGTCATTGGGCTTTACTCTTGACCAAGTCAAAGCTTAGCTTCATCATTTAAAGCTCGAACGAGACCGTGTACGGGAAAAGTGGAAGTTGATAGAGATCACCACTTTAGGAATGTTATCTGAGCCACCCCAAGAGTCTATCACCATCACACACCTTACCCTTAGGTCTTATGTGACTATTTTTAGGGGTTAAGTAACAAATCGCAAGTACTATGTTTATGTACATTTTTTTGTATATAATAATTATTATACTTTGTTGTCATTATTGATACATTGTAAATAGTTTTTAAAGTACAAGTAGTGTTTTTAGTCATTATTTAATTAAGAAATCTATTTTATTAAATTAAAGGGATTTTTTAATTAAATAACATTTTAATAAAATATTATTATTATTATTATTAAAATAATTTTATTATATATAAATGATCATATAATTTTATGAATGTAATTATAATTTTTTTTAAGGTTTGGAATCCATTTCTGTCAAAACCTGTGAGTTTTCGATAAATGTCTGTTTTTATTTTAAAAGTGAAAATTAACATATTTAAAATATTATTTAAATAAAATAAATGATATTTCTGGAATCATGACATCGAAATTATCCAACGGTGAATTTTTCCTAATTTTCTAAGACATTCAAATTTTTTGGTAAAAATTAAACATCGTTTAAATATATAACGTGTTTTATGACATCATAATGACCCAATAGTTTTTGAATAAAACACTATAAGCTTTATGTTCGGACAATATCTGTTTTACCATTAAAATAATGTGATTTTGGGTTTGTTTGTCTTACTTTTCAAAACATTAATGGACCCCTCAATACTTATTAAACATCTTGTCTTTTTAAATTATTTTCCATGGGAGTGTGACTCACCTACAAATAACCAACCACATTATTTTAAGAAGTTCATAATTTGTCCTTATAAAATATTGTTTTCCTCTTCCCTTTTCCAAAAACCATGGTCAAAAACCATGAGCTGATTTGGGGTTTGGATTAGTTTAATGTAATGGGTCCCAAACAAAAAAAATAAAGAATTCACTCACCTTTCATATATAAACCCACCCAAGCTCCCACTTCATCCTCACTCAAAGCCATTGGAGTTCATCCAAACACTACACTACTCTCTCTAGAATTCTCCCATGGGGCCCTAAGCTCCCAAGAAGCCTCTCTCATGCCTCTCTCATGCCTTTGGAAGCACACATCCAAGTTAGGGTTTTTCTTCCTTACACTTTTTTGTCAAATTTTCTTAATATTGTTATGCCCTTTTAATTACAATTATAAATGTTGGGGTAAATTTTCACACCTCCCCCATAATGACCTATTATTGTTTGAATGATGGGAGACACCTTTATCTACCATTAAATTCCTCCCATGTACACCCGTCACTATGCCAAAATTCCAAAAGGAACTTCTCTCTCCTCATTTACATTCAAGCAATACTTTTGTAAAATGAATATAAATTACATTACAATTGTTGGGGAATGTATATATATGACCCCCTTACTATCCATTTCATGTATATATAATGAGACACCCCTTTCTCTCTCATCAACCATTTTTATGAATTCTTATATCAAGCCGTTATGCTGCCGAAATTGCACCAATTTTCTAAGCCAATGTCATTGTGTAGTGAATACCATGCCCATTTCTCCATCAAGGGTATTCAAGTTCATGCACATTTACTTATTAATTATAATTTTTCATTCCAATTTCCTTTTTTGTTGAGTAAATGATTATGTTTTATGAATCCATGTTTTATGATCCATGTGGCACACTTATGCATGAAAAGAAATGTTTAAGAAGGGTGTGCCCTTATAGCGCTCCAATGCATTGGGTAATGTATAGTATCATGATACGTCATGTGAAATGAGTGTTGAATCATTCTAATTCAAGTGCATCAAGGGTTTACTCGTGCTTCATGTGCAATGAGTATGTACTCTTGCTTAATGTGCAATGGGCCTTGGATCATGCTAATTCCATGTTAAGTGTTGTTGCCACAATTCCATGTTATGATTATCATGCAATATCATGCCTTTATGTCCATGTTTCTCTTGTTCTCTATTGATATAACTATTTTCTAACATGTATTGTACTCCTCATGTATTCCATGTTTATTCCCTTACTGGGCTTTATAGATCACCCTTTTCTTATGCATGTCCTCAGGTTATCCCATGTAATGCTAAATACGAGGGAATGCAGTGGTCATGTAAATGAGGTTTTATATAAAGATGTTGTATTTCATGTTTTAAGTTGTTATGCAATGATCCTAATCCCCAAATACACTATACCTCTCGATCTTCCATGTTGTATTAGGTGAATATTTTTTGTAATAAATCATGTTTAAGTTTGTAATAAAAGCAGGGTTTTCATAGTTGGCATCAGAGGGAGGTTTAGTTATTTTTGGGATTTGGAATATAAAACCATAGTAAAGCCTTAGATACAAGAATAAGTACAAAAAAACGTCCCTATGTTTTGGTGAGTATTGAGTAAGTTGGTTTTGAAGAAAATACATCCCTGGCTGGATACTACCAGGTAGAGGCGGCTATGTCACAGACGTATCCTAGGGGTAAAACCTGAAAACACCGCTTTGAGCTACACTCGAACAGGAACCGGTGCATGACAACGGGCCTTGATGCACTCTTGGTTATGGCACTCCCATGGGATATGCTTTGGTAAATTCACAGGCATATTATGAACCCTTATTAAGGGAATAAAAAATACCCCTAAAAATATATGTTAGAAAGTAGATCACGAAAAGCCTAGATTGAATCCTATAGATTCATAAGTTAAGGAAATAAAATTTAATTTATAATCATAAAATTTTGTCCTTGGATTACCCTTTATGTGTTATCCCTATGTTTCCTTCAATTCCAACCAATGGTCGGTAATAGGAGGACTCGAGCTAACAACCGATGTGAAGATTAGTGTGATGACTATACTAATGAGATGCTCAATCCAATGGGAGCAAGAATCTCAAACTTAGTCACGCTTCTCTCTCAGTTAACTCAAGCTTTGAATAGAAACACTGGTCAAGAGGAACGTTCAACCCCCCAAAGGAAAGAACAAGTCGTTGTTGAGAGCTTCATGAGACAAAAGCCTCTTACTTTATGTGGATCATACGATCCCATGATCACTGAACAATGGATCAACTCTATTGAAAAGATCTTCTCCATCCTTCAATGTTCTGAACAAGAGAAGGTCCTTCGGGAGGCTTATCGTATGGAGGGTGAAGCTGATCAATGGTGGGCGTTGATAAATAACATGAAGCCCGAGGAGGAGATTGATGCATTGGAATGGAAGGATTTCCAGAAGATGTATTTCAATAAATATTTTCTGCACACCCTCCGGCTTAAGATGAAAAGGGACTACCTTTCCCTCATGAAAAAAGACGAAAACTCTATTAGTGTATGAGGAAAACATCACAATTCTTGCACAATACTTTTCCAGCTTTGTCGTTATCCCTGAACGCAATGTTGACTACTTCTTTGGTGGGCTGAAACCTAGCATACGAAAAGAATTAGTGATCCGTGACGTAGACAGCTATGAGGAAATTATCCAATGTGACATCAAGGTCGAAATGGAGATTAGGGAATCACATGGATACCATGGGGACAAGAACAGTAAGGTGGACTTTAATTCTGGCGGTCCGATGTTAAAATCCAATGGTGCTAAGATGATCAGGCACCCCACTTGCCAAAAGTGCAGAATGAAGCACACTAGAAATTGCCTCAATGGGATGAGGAAATGCTTTAGGTGTGGAAGAGAAGAGAACCTAGGTTTTAATTGTTTTCATATAATACCCGCATCTATGATAGAGGAGAGGAACACACTATTAAAAGCTCAACGTGTTGTTCATTGATACAACTGCAAAGAACCGTGGAATTTTTCAAATCAGTCCCCTAATACCAACATTTTCGGAGGCAACCAACAACCTCCAAGGCAGTAAGGAAGAGCTTTTGCCATCACTTCTGCTGAAGTGAACCCTGAAAATGAAGTGGTGGTAGGTATGCTAGTAATTCATTCAATAATAGTGAACATACTTTTTGATTCAGATTCTACACATTCTTTTATATCTCAAAAGTTTAGAAGAACAATCCCACCACCACCACAAATCATGGAAGTAAAGATGTCAGTGAGTATGGAAAATGAGGAAATCATTGCATCCCATGAATATAAGTCCTCCCGTGTTATAATCTATGGATTTAATTTCCTAACAAACCTCGTCATACTCCCTCTGGTGTAATTTGTTGAAATTATTGGTCTGGATTGGCTTTCCTTATATAGATCCAACATAAATTGCCAGGAAAGGGAAATCACACTCAATATGGAGAATCGATCCCCGATTTTTACAAGTGTAAGGAGGAGGATGAATCTTCTTTAGCTCCATCATCTCAAGAATGGATAGTACTATCCTATGAGCACACGTATCTGGCTCAGATTATTGAGTCCAAGGAAGAAACCATCCTTAAAAAAAGCCTATTGTGAGGGAATTCACTAAAGTGTTTCCTAAGGAACTGCATGGTCTTCCTCCTAGAAGAGATGTTGAATTCTCAATTGAACTTATACCAGGGGATCTACCAATATCTAAGACACAATATAGAATGGCTTTCGTAGAGCTTGAAGATCTAAAGAAACAACTACAGGAGAATATGGATAAAGGGTTTATACGTCCAAGTGCTTCACCATGGGGTGCTCCATCCCTCTTTTTCATGAAGAAGGATGGGTCAATGCGCCTTTGCATCGATTATCGTGATCTCAAAAAAAATAACGATAAAGAACCAATATCCTCTCCGACGAATTGATGACTTTTTCGATCAGATGCATGGAGAACAATACTTATCCCACGTAGACTTGCGGTCGGGATATTATCAAGTACAGGTGAAAAAGGAAGATATCCCCAAGACTACTTTTCGTACAAGAGATGGGCACTATTAATTCATATTAATGCCGTTCAGACTCACTAATGCTACAACAATATTCATGGACTTTATGAATAGAGTCTTTAGAGATTAAATCAACAAATTTGTGGTAGTCTTTATAGATGATATTATAATATACTCTAAAACCAAGGAGGATTATGAGGAGAATTGAAGAACTGTACTAGAGACATTGTGCAAGGATAATATCAATGCAAAGTACAGAAAGTGTGAGTTCTGGATGAAGGAGGTCTCATTCTTCGTCCATATCATCACAAGCAATGTGATATCTGTGGATACCTCCAAAATAGATGCAATTGAGGGATGGATGAGTCCAACATCAGTAACAGATATCTGTAGCTTCATGGCATTAGCTAGATATTATCGAATATTTGTGAGAAATTTCTCATGATTGTCCAACCCTCTTACCAAGATAACTTGAAAGGGAGTAAATTTTTCTTGGAGTGATGAATGTGATGAAAGCTTCAAGGAGTTGAAAAGGAGGATTATCATTGCGCTCGTGCTCACATTACCCACAAGTGGGGAACCTTTTGTGGTATTCAATGATGCTTCGAAGAAGGGATAAGGGTGTGTGCTGATGCAGAATGATAAAGAGATATCATATGCCTCATTGAAGATGAAAATCCATGAGCGAAACTATCCAACACATGATCTAGTGTTGGCGGCGGTGATCTTTGCCTTGAAAATCTGGCGGCATTATCTTTATGGGGAGAAATGTGAGATATCTACTGACCACAAGAGTCTTAATATATATTCACATAGAAAGATCTTAATATGTGCCAGAGAAGATGGATAGATCTCATCAAGGATTATGACTAATCAATACATTACCACACTGGGAAAGAGAATAAGGTGGCAGATTCCATAAATAGAAAGGACCCAGTGATTCTATCAGTGATGAGAATTGAGAAAGATACCATATTCTTAGTCTTGATGAAGATGGACATGAGAATAATAAAGAAGGGAACATCATCAATCCTTTCACAAATTATTGATCAACCATCTCTTTTGGAAAGGTTAATGGATGCTCAAAAGGATGATGTGGGAATTCCAGAAAAATTAGAAGCTATCGAAAAAGAGAAATCCCTGGATTTTAATGTTAATGAAGAAGGAATTGTATTAATTGAGAAAAGACTATGTATTCCATCATGTCCGGATCTGAAGAAGGAACTTTCAGATGATGCACATAGTTCAAATTTCCCTATTCACGCAGGGAGCACAAAGATGTATTGAGATCTCAGAGAAAACTTTTGGTTGGAAAATATGAAGAAGGAGATCGTTGCATATACATCAAAGTTCCATGTGTGACAACAAGTGAATGTAGAGAGGAAAAAGTATAAGGGGATGATGCAAACATTTCCCATACAAGAATAGAAATGGGAGAACATCACCATGGACTTTGTCACTGGACTTCCAAGGATATCCAAAGGTAACAATGCAATCTGCGTTGTGGTGGATCGTCTTACAAAGACTACACACTTTATTTCTATTTGGGAGGATTTCTCATTGGATCAACTGGCATGGATATGTATCAAGGAAGTGGTAAGGCTGCATGGAGTACCAATTTCTATTGTGTCTGACCGAGATCCAAGATTCACCTCTATGTTTTAAATGATTCTTTAACATGCACTGGATACTAAACTGAACTTCAGTATGACCTATCATCCTCAAAATGATGGCCAATCTGAGTGGACAATTCAAACACATAAGGACAGGTTGAGAGTGTGATCAATGGACTTTAAAATATGATGGGAACAATATCTTCCTCTGGTTGAGTTCTCTTATAATAATAGTTTCCACTCGAGCATCCAAATGGCACCTTATGAAGCCCTGTATGGGAATAGGTACTGAACACCAACATGTTGGGATGAGGTCGGTGAACGTAAAATGCTTGGACCAGAAATGGTCAAAGAAATGGTGGAGAAGGTTAAAACCATTCATCAGTATATCAAGAAATCCTAGAGTCGATAGAAGAGTTATTCAGATAATAATCGATGAGACCTTGAGTTTAAAGTTGGAGACATGGTTTTTCTACACATATCTCCGTGTAAGAAGGTCGGAATGAAAGGGAAGTTATGTCCAAGGTACATCGTCCTCTTCAAGAATCTTGATCGCATCGGGGCTATGGCATATCGACTAGAACATCCACCTACCTTGGAAAAAGTACATGATTTCTTTCATGTATCCCTCTTAAGGAAGTACACACTAGACCCTTCACATGTACTCTCTTCTAAGGTGGTACAATTGGAGGATGATATTTATTATGAGGAGCAACCAGTGAAGCTTTTAGATCTTAATGACATGTTCTACGATATAAGAAAGTTATCCTCATCCAAGTGTTGTGGAAAAACCACATGTTTAATGAAGCGTCTTAGGAATCAGAGGAAATAATGTAGCTGAGTTACCCACATCTGTTTTAGTTTGGGAAAAATAAATTTTGAGGGAGAAATTTTATAAGGGGGAATATTGTAATGACCCAAGGTTTCATCAATATAAATCCCTCTTGATCTAATTAAATGTATCTTTATGAAAAATGTTTATATAAAATGTCAACTTCTTTGGTTTTATGTAAAGAATTGTGACTATTACCTATATATCCATTGAACAATGATCACATGATTAGTATAAATATAGGGCTTTAACCAATCCAATTTACTCAAACAAAGGAAGTGATGGCCTCATCCTATAGAATCTCTCTATAAGAAGCACATTTTTCGGATCTCGGAAAAGAGGTGGCGTCTTTGGGATTCCCTCTTGACCAAGCCCAAGCTGAGCTTCATCATGTAAATCTCAAAAGAGACAGTCTATGGGAAACGTGGAAGTTGATAGAGATTACCACTCAAGAAATGTTATCATAGCCACCCTATAAGTCTGTCACCATCACACACCTTACCCTTAGGTATTATGTGGCTATTTTAAGAGGTCATGTAACAAATCTCTAGTACTATGTTCATGTACATTTTTTGTATATAATAATGAATATACTTTCTCGTCATTATTGATACATTGTAAATAGTTTTTAAAGTACAAGTAGTGTTTTTAGTCATTATTTAATTAAGAAATATATTTTATTAATTTAACCTATTTTTGAATTAAATAATATTCAAATAAAATATTATTATTATTATTAAATTAATTTATTATATATAAATGATCATATAATTTTATGAATGCAATTATAATTTTTATTAAGGTTTGAAAGCCATTTCTATCAAAAACATTGAATTATCGATAAATGTAGGTTTTTATTTTAAGTGAAAATTAAAATATTTAGAAAATTATTTAAATAAAATAAATAATATTGCAGGAATCAGGGCATATAAATTATCCAATGGTGAATTTGTCATAATTTATTAACATAGTCAAAATTTTGGGTAAAAATTATATACCGTTAAAATATATATTGTGTTTTATGACATCATAATGACCCAATAGTGATATAATAAAATACTATAAGCTTTATGTTCGGACAATATATTTTTTACCATTAAAATAATGTGATTTTTGGTTCGTTTTACTTACTTTTAAAAGCATTAATGGACCTCTCATGACTTATTAAACATCATGTCTTTTTAAATTATTTTGCATGGGAGTGTGACTCACCTCCACATAAGAAACCCCATTATTTTAATAAGATTGGACTTAGGACTTAGAAAATAATTTTTTCCTCTTCTATTTTCCAAAAAATGTGCAAAAACCATGATCTGATTTGTGGTTTGGATTAGTTTAATGTAAGTGGCCCCAAACCTAAATAATAAAGAATTCACTCACCTTTCCTATATAAACCCACTCAAGCTCCCACTTCCTTCTCACTAAAATCTTTGGAGTTCATCCAACCTCTACACTACTCTCACTAGAATCCTCCCAAGGTGCCCCAAGCTCCCAAGAAGCCTTTCTGAAGCTTATCTCAAGCCTTTGGAAGTACACTTCCAAGTAAGGGTTTTTCTTCCTTTAACTTTTTTGTCCAATTTTTTTTAATATTGTTATACCCTTTTAATTTCAATTAAAAATGTTGGGGTATGGTTTCGAACCTCCCCCATACTACCCTACTATTGTTTTAATGATGGTAGACCCCTTCTCTCTCATTTAATGCCTCCCATGTACACTCGTTACTATGATGAAATTCCGAAAGGAACTTCTCTCTCTTAATTTAATTTCAAGAAATAATTTTGTATCTGGAATCTATATTCCATTAAAATTGTTGGGACATTTATCTATATGAAGCCCTTACTATCCATTTCATGTAGATGTGATGAGATACCTCATTCTCTCTCATCAACCATTTTTTTTAATTCTAATATCATGTCGTTACGTTGCCGAATTTGGACCAATTTTCTAAGCCAATGCCATTGTGTAATGAATACTATGCCCATTTCTCCATCAAGGGTATTCAACTTCATGCACATTTACTTATTAATTATAATGTTTCATTAAACATTCCTTAGTCATGGAATAAATTATTATGTTTTATGAATCCATGTTTGATGATCCATGTGGCACACTTATGCATGAAATGAAATGTTTAAGAAAGTTGTTCCCTTATAGCGCTCCAATGCATTGGGTAAAGTATAGTATCACGATACGTAAATTGAAATGAGTGTTGACTCATGATAATTCAAGTGCAATGAGGGTTTAATCGAGCTTCATGTTCAATGAGGATTTACTCATGCTTCATGTGCAATGGGACTTGGCTAATGCTAATTCCATGTTAAGTGTTGTTGCCAAATTCCCATGTTATGATTATCATGATATATCATGACTTTATGTCCATGTTTATATTGTGTTCTACTGATATGTATATTGTCTAACATGTATTGTACTCATCATGTATTCCATGTTTATTACCTTACCGTGCTTTATAGCTCACCCTTTTTATATGCATGTCCTCAGGTTATCCCTTGCTATGCTATGTATGAGGGAATGTAGTGGTCATGTAAATGATGTTTTCAATAAAGATGTTCTATTTCGTGTTTTAAGTTGTTATGTAATGATCCTATGCCCAAAAGACACTAGACCAATAGATATTCCATGTTGTATCAAGAGAATAGTTTATGTAATAAATCATGTTTAAGTTTGAAATAAAACCAGGGTTCTCATACTCCCTACACTCCAATTGCTAGTTGAAAACTATTACAATAATGAAAATTAAGATTTTTTTGGCTCGAAGTTCTTGGTAATGTGCACTATCGATGATGATAAATTTAAAATGGGACATACCATAAAATATTACTGTGTTACATTCTCCCATACTTCAATAAATTACATCCCCTCAATTTAAATTTGCACCTAAAAACGTATGATACTTAAAAATTTATTTGTGGAATTCTTAAATTGTTAAAATGGATTATAAAAAATCCTCTTAAATAGAGGTAAATAGAAATGTGATGGTCACCACAAAACAAGGCTTCAAAAATATGAGAACATTCATGAAAATATGTTCATGGAAGATAAATATAACTATTATGTCCATATGGAGAGTGATAGAGTACATGGTTATTAAAAAATCAACTATCAAAAAACCTTATATTTTATATAGGTTAAAATATTATCGATTTATCCTAAATAAAAGTGGTATGATCACAATTTTTCTCAAAACACGTTTACTAGAGTTAAGTGTTTATTTTAATATCTAGATAATTACTTGATATAATAATCTAATTTGATTTTTTTCAATGTAATAATCTTATTATTTGGTTGTGTTTCAATCTATATCTTCATTATTTCATAACCCAAATTATATATAAGAATGATTATTTTTTATGCCTGCAACAATTTGATAAAATGATCCTTAAGTCATTCTTTCTGACATTAAATGTTTACTTGAACTAAAAAGGTTATCATAGTTTATCCAATAAAATAAATTATTATTTAATCATAATCAATGGTATCTTTAATTGATAACTTAAGTAGTTACCCCTAATAACCAAACAAAATATGTCAATCCAAATTCAAAGACCAATAATTTTGGAGAAATGTTACTTAACATAAAATTTTCCCCAAAACAACATAATTAATCTCTAATTATCACCTAAAAATATTTGAATACATTTATCACCTTTAACAATTAATGAAGACATAGAATCTTCAAAAAATGAAATCTTAAGTTGTTGAATATATTCCATAAATCCAAACATCTAATAAATCAAGCAAAAAAATAAACCATCAAATCTCTAAATACATCATGATAAACGAAACTATCCCATAAACATATATTTATTATTATCTCAACATCAAGAACATATTAAGGGTTATCTTTCCCATTTAATGTGTTTTATTAAAGGCCAAATTACAATAGATTCACTTTTGTTGGTTACCAGTGATATTCATGACATGCTTCTAATTAATTAATGAAAAATTAGTGTAATTAAATCCTCATTTATGTCATGTTTTTTATTTCCATGTAATTATTAAAAAAATACTCAAATAACATATTTATTGAATCCATATACAAGAATATTAATAATTAATCTTCATTTCTGGTAGTAGAATAATATTTTCCATGATCTATTATTTTGTTTTAGGATATATTCCTTTGACGCTTGAGAAATTTATTTTCATAAAACTTTATATCCATTCGGTTGAATCATTGATAATTGGATACATTTTTCTTACCATTGAAACCACAAGCATGGTGGTCATTATCCCTACACATGTATAAAAGTACCATTCCTTTCAAGAAAGTTCCAAGATGTTTCTTTCCACAATTATCACATGTGGGAAAATAATTATTTCTCCTATTTCCTTTAT
This sequence comes from Viscum album, assembly GCA_963277665.1. Lineage (NCBI taxonomy): Eukaryota > Viridiplantae > Streptophyta > Magnoliopsida > Santalales > Viscaceae > Viscum > Viscum album. Next base: position 389,784,267 of record OY728134.1, on the reverse strand, counting down.
CTATCCTTTTCCTTACAGTACTCTCATGCTACCCTCTTTAGAAATAATACTTAGAAAATTATTCCATTGTCTAAATATCATATGATATTATTTCCTTATATGATCAGAAAGTTTGGGTGATTGGTTCCCTTAGAAAAATTTACAAAATACAATAGAAGATATAATCGTTTTTACTATTTGGATCAAGTTCATTGATGACATTCACATTCCTTTCACTGGGTTACATTTTTGAACAATGTAACATACTAAATTAGGTTATGATTCAAAATGCATAATTTATAACCAAAATAATGGTTTCATTGGCTCATAATTACTTTTTAATGATTCACAATGGTTTGTAAATACAATATGAATTAATTTAATCATATATCCCTGAAGTGTCAAACCAGTTTCACGGTAAGACCAATTTTCATGTACCAGGTTATGCCACGTCATGCCCCATGCACCTTGTAAGTGTTTTTACCCCTATGTACATCTATTCTAGAACTACGTCCACTAGTTGTTTCCACATATGGATTTATTACTCAGAATACCCACAAAATCACTACCTTAACAAAATTATAGCATATTCTTCTATTCATACCCTCAATGTCAATATTAGGGTTATGTTCCCTATTTTATGTTTTATAAATTTAGTTTCCAAGGATTATACTAAACATCCTCTAAAACCAACTATAAGGACCTCGACCCTAGTAGCTCGAAGATGATGCCTTACATTGTCATATTGGTACTATGAAGAAGGAATATTATCCCCAATGACCTAATAGTTTAGAAAATTAGAATCCTAGATACAAATAGAATTGTTAGATTACTACTTGAAAGTAAAAAACCAAATTGAAACTACATTAGAAGCACCTATAATTTCAATGATTATCCCTAAAAGTAATTTTTAATACAGATATTTCAATACGGGATAAAAAAAGAAATGGGTGACCTCAGATGATTAGAAAGTGTTAGAAGTATAATGGATGCTATAATAAATAAACATAAAAAAATAAATGTCAATAAATAAAAAAACATTCAATTAAAATGTAATCCTGAACATTATATGGTAGGAATAAATTCTGATTAAATAATCCCATATAAATAATCATATGAAAATGAAACATATCAATGGATATTGGACTAGTAAAATAATAACATGTATTATAAATTACTAATATAATAATGATGTAATGGATAATTCTGGAAATCAAGAAAATACCATTGAGGCCTTGTACAAAACATATGAAAATAAATGGATAAAATAATCAACCAAATCTATATTTGACAAAAAACATGTCAGAGCCTCGACAAAGTCCATATCTAGTTTGTCTCATGAGACATATTGTTGCATGGAGGAGCTATAGTGGGGACCATAAACAAATTACTAATTCTAATTCATTCCTTATAATAATGGGGTCAATAATTAAAAAATAAATAATAATTTAAATAACTTTCCCCAATCAGTAAACATAATCACTTATCATTCTGAGTAATATGAGGAATATCATCAAGATAGAAAACCCACAGTCAATCTAATCATAAAAAAATTAATAAAATATGGTACATGATTTAATAAAAGATAAATTCTAATAAATAATATGATTCAATAGTGGGTGTTGAAATAGATGAAAATACTCTAACAAAATAATATAATATTTCTAGAGAGAAATACTGTTTTGTACATTGTAAAAACAATTATTTTGGAAAAATTATTTTTATTTTTTCTAAAATAGAACTGAAAACATTTATATCCAAGAAACAAAATGGGTAGAAAATTAAATAACTTTTAAGAATAAATTATATCCAAATGATTTGAAAACAAGTAAAAAGGGTTTTAAGAAACTTTAGAAATGGGAAACATAATTACGATTTAAGAGAAAATATAAAAGTGTCTTCTAAAAAGAAAAACCCATAGTTTTTTATATAAAACAAAAAATTAATGAATATATTTTTCCATGATGAACGCATAATTGTATAAAAATAATGATTTCTTAAAATTGATTATGGATGTTATAAGAAAATGGATAAAAAATTGGGATGTTCCTTTTTATCGGCTTTTCATATCGAGAGGATTTGAGAAGGGACTATTATAAAACATGTATCTCCCCATCGATGAAAATAGAAATTATATAGGTACATATTTTTGGAACATACACACATAATTTAATATTATTAATTATGAATAATTAAGAATGAATTTGGGGTATACAGGGAGAACGTGTAACATGAATGAAAAATAGAGGTTCAGGGAGAATCCCTTACCACATTACGAACAGTCAAACCATATGCCCTATAAAATTAATGATCATAAAAAGAATCATTGAATAACATTAATATAATGATATTAATGATATAATATATCAAATGATAGTATACACATACCACAAAAAAATAAATAGTGGTGAATAAGGCATATATCTCAGAAATAGATGTAAGATGAGAAAAATCCTCACCTTAGGACTCAAAGTGATTTAGAATTTTAAATAATGTTCTTGTAATGAAATTAAATAAATCATTTGGGAGTGTTTTTTCCTTGGTTTTAATGATTGGTTCACTTGTTAACTTGTACGAAAGAATATATAAAATAAAAATATTTATGTAGAATTGAAAATATATGTTATTAATGAACATACATGAGAGTTTATATTCTTATATATAATTTTATCTAGATACAAGGATTATTCATTAGATAAAGCTATAATGATAACCATTTATATTTTTTGGTGTCTTTGGATCATCAGAAACTAGTTTTTTCTTATGAATTAATATTATGCATTTATAATGGTCCCAAACATTAGATATGTTGTATAACATATTTTAAAGTTTTTTTAAAGGTATAATGGTTTTATGATCATCATTGAAGGTATAATTAATAATTGAAAATTCACCGTCTATGAAGGTGGTAAACGGGCACCTCAAGGATGATGTGTTCATTTTTAACATAAAAAATGGGAAGAGAAGAGAATCTGTGTTTGATATACCATTAAAATAAAAATTTTAATGTATAAAAATATATATTGTATTTATTATTTTACATAGAAAATCATAGGTGATGGATTTATAAGAGAATAAAAAAAATTTAAAAAGAGAGATTGAGGGAGAGAGAGAGAGAAAGTTTTACCTTTTGAGTGTCGCCTCCATGAGAAACTCCATAAGGGACTTGGTATGGTTATTTTGGTGAGAAATATAAGTCCAGAACACAGGTGACAATTTTGGGAGAAGAAATTGTATAATATAAGAAATCATAAAGGCTTTATATGTGTGAGGAGAATGGGTGGTGAGGGTGGTATTTATAGTGAAGGAGAGTGGTGTTTTTGGATTATTTATTTCAATTATATATTATTTTGGAACAATACATTTAGTAATAATTATTATTTTGACTAACTAAAGTAAATAATTCATTTTATTTTGAATCAATGGGTTTTTACCACATGCATACATCATTCATGACTCAATAATTAATTTCTTTTGCTAAAATGTTAAATATAAAAACTACCGTATTTGACTTTTCAAAAAAAATTATCTATTTCAGAAAAAAAAAACCCAAAAAAACACCATATCCTTTTTTTATGTTAATAATTAAAAATGGACTCCATTTTAGGTAAGAAAATTCTAAATATAATAAATTTAATTTTTAATGAAAATCACTATTTGTTTGAGAAATACCAATTTAAAAATTATAAATGCTTTTAAGACATATTGAAATATTAATTAAGGTTAGATAGAATTATCATATTATAAAAAGAAAACAAAATATTAATTTATGAATCTATTTTTGGAAAATAATTTTCTTTGAAAACATTATATTAATTGTAAAATTATAAATAATCATTCAATCTTTACAAAAATACGAACACTTAATTTATCAATTTTAAAACATTTATTTACATATTTTTTGATGTAAACATATTATGTTATCTGACAATATATATCCATGATTTCTTAAAACATTAATAATATAGGTTACTAATAAAATAATAAAAAGACTACTAATATAATGAAAAATAGAGTTCTATAAAAAACAGGATTTTTCACTATTCACAGAAAAATAAATATTTTTTGAAAAATAAAAAAATTTCACCCAAATATAATTTTAACCTTATGGTTTTAAAAATGATGTTTATTCTGTTCAATTTTTTTGAAAAAGTTTCAAAATGTTGTTTTAAAACAAGTTCACCATTAAAAGGTGGTGAACTCATCTTTAGAAAAAATAATCTTTTTAGGGTTAAATTGGATTTATTTTTAAAGTATTACAATAAAACATATTAGTTAAACCTAATTCATTTGAATGAATATGTAACATATAAATATCATTATGAAATTACAATAATAGTAATTAATTTAATTTATTAATATAAAATTTATTTGTGTTCATAAAAATAATTTTCATATAAAAACAAAACATTATTGTTCAATTGTTTTTTTTCTAATTAATTTATAACAAAATCTTCAATTTTATAAAATTATATATAATATATTTTTGTAATATTATATAGTCAAATTAATTCCCATTATTCCAATGGATAGGTGATAACTATTAAAATAATAATATTTAATCATTTGTTAATGCTCGATGTTCTGTATAATGCACACTATCGAAGAAGATAAATTAAAAACGAGACATACAATAATATATTAGAGTGTTAAAAGATTATAGAAGTAGTATTATGAAACTATGATAGTTAAATATAACAACCCCAACACAAGTAACATAACTATGGCGTATATTGTATTATATTTAGATAAGATATAAGGGATGGTGTCACCAAAGATCGGTCATTTTAGTGATTTTTATGAGGAAAATATAAATATGATCCCATTTTTAAATTTAAAAAAAATTCATAACATAGTAAAAATAAATAATCATCATCCTTGAAATTCCATCATAGATTACTTCTTCATATCTTGTGGAAAGGAAGAGAAAATGAATGGGTGGTTAAGAACTCACTAAGGGTTCTGTATAGTGGAATCCATTAATCATAAATATTGAATAATTAATATTGAAAGTAAAATTACTTAAAAACACATTATATGTAGTCAATAACTTTGAAATGAAATCCATCCTTTGATAATAACAGTATAATAATCTCTTGGATAACAATAAATGAATTTATAATGACGGAAATTCAGAATATTGGATGTCATGATCTTGGACATCATGAATTATTTACCATTAAAAACATGTGCCAATATTACTTAAATGATGTGTAGGTATAACCAATAATTCATTTAATATGGTTATCAAATTGATTTTTATTAGGATACCGGTCGGTCCATTGAGGGGCTCTATAATTTTTATCGCACTAATCAATATAATTTAAATTCATTCCTCATAAATTGAATGATGAATTTAATTCATAAATAATATTACTTATAAAAAATATACACATTTAGTAAAAAATATTAAATATCATGATTTACCCAGTAAATAAAATAAATTTGATAGCCAAACACCATATAAAGAAATGGTATATGATTTATGAAATTATAGTTCCCATGATAAAAATAATATTGATATAGATGAGAAATGTAATGTATGAGGAATTATGATCACAATAAAGATAAATTTTCAAGAGAAATTTTATATAAAAACCAATCAAGAGAACATAGATGAGCATCAATTCATAAAAAAAGTAATTTTTTAGTAAAATCAACTCCTTATGAGAATAAAAGATAATGAAAGTGAAAATTTTAAAATTAATTTTCTTGATAACACAATTGGATACATATAAAATAATATAAATATGTTAAAATGGATTTGGTGGTGGTAAAATCCATTAACATCATATACTTTAGAAAAAACACCCATTTGAACTTTTTGGAATGAATGATGAAAACAAACCATTTAAAAAACATTATTTTGAAACCAATAAATAATTCATTTATAATTCTATGTTTATTAATTTCTAAATCTTTGTATCAAAAAATATTTGGATTTTTTTATCATTTTATCCATTCTAAAATTAGTTTAATCCCTTAATAAACTTGTTTTAACCTTAATTGTGGAAACCATTTGTAATTGTTTTTACTATTTATTATGAAATAATAAGATGAATTTATTATATAATATTAAATATTATTTTTACAAATTGATACTAAATTTTAACAAATTCCACTCGTATGTGCGGGAAAAATTAATTTAAAAATAAACCCACTCAATGTGATGAGAAATAGTTTTCATAAAAATTAACTTTTCATGCATAAGAAGACCTTATATTAACTCTATGACTAGTAATAAAAATTATATGAATTTAAATTCATATATATATAGTTATATAATATATGAATTTAATTAAAATCATTGATCAATAAGGAATATTTTAATTAATAAAAATATAATAACATTAGGCACATAAAATCGATGTTTTGGAAAATAACCCATATTTACCACCAAATGATATTTTATTTATATTATCAAATATATCAAAAATAAAAGTGTAATTTTAAATATTATAACACATTGTTATAAATAAATTTTGTAATTTCTAAATACTAGGAAAACAATTATTCATAAAAGCATCTTCCCAAGTGAAAATTTAAAAAAATATTTATTTGATTATTTTGACATTGTATGATCAAAATGAATAATAAACCTATAAAATTATAATTTTGTTCCATGAAATATTAACATTTCCATTATACTATATTTTCTTGAAACTAAGTGTTTCATTTACTATAGTTGGTGCTCGAGTGTTCATTCTTACCTTCATCAAAAATTTCATCCTTTAAATATACATTAATATTACTTTTTAAACAAACAGGAGTGGTTATTCTTTATAACATCCTATGGTTCCAAAATTGATTAATATATTCAATTATTTCTCCAATGAACATATACTATACATTTCATAAATTTCCACAAAACATATTCATTAATGTCTATAATACGTAAAGTCTCTTCAAATTAATATAGATCATGTTTCAATTTTAGTTCTTTAGACGTGATAACATGAATTGGGTAAAAAATTATATCGATTATAAATGAGATATGTGATATATGAAGTAATTCTGAGAGTATTAGATTCATTTCAAAATGTTAATTCGTTGACACAATTCTTTCTATTATTTCATATGGTCGGATGTACCTGGGGCTCAGTTCTCCTTTCTGACTAAACCATATTTTATCCTCAATGGAGATACTTTCTGAAAAATGTAACTGACCACTTGAAATTAAAAATCATTGCCTTTTTATTATCATATCTAAATTTCAAACTATTAGATGATATAATATGGGTTTAAATAGTATTCACATTTATTATTGTATCCTTAACACATTTTGGCCCTATATGTTTCATTTAAATAAATTCATTACGAAAAGATAGTGTACAACATCTATTTCCATAGAATTATTCATACAATGCAATTTGAAAACACGAATGAAATCTAATGTTATTAGAATACTTCACCAAATGTAAGTAATTATCACACATACCGTGAACGACAACTGGTTATGATATCAACATTTCTTATTAGTTTGAAGAGTCCTTTCATATTGGGCATAAATTTAAGGATAATAGGTGGTTCTAAAATGAATATCTATATCAAGAGACTTATGAATAAATTTATTTAATTTCAGGGTAAAATTTAGATCATGATCATAGAAAATTGAAAGAGGATCACCAGAATGACAAAAAAAAATCATTAACATTGAGTCATTAAAGGTTCTAAAGAGGTTAATCATCTCATATATAATGGGAATGTGCTGATTTTGTAAGGAGATCAACTATAACCCATGTGTAATCATTCTTTATTAAATTATTTGGTAATATAGTGACAAATTCTATAGTAATATCATCCCATTTACACATAGCAATAGGTATAGGTTTAAATAATCCTCTTGGATAAAGTCTCTCAATCATTACATGTTTAAAACTATTATTTAAAATAGATAATCAACAATTTCATGCTTTATATTATCACCCAAAAATTCCCTTTATATCCTTATAAATCTTGGTTCTAGATATATTTATAGATAAATTCAATATAATAATTCATCTATTAATTCCATTTTCAGGTTAGGTATAGATGGAACACATAACCATTTTCCAAATTTTAGAACACCATCTTCATAAAAAAAGTCTTCTAATTTCCCATCATTTCTGGATTTAAATTTATTTTAAAAATTATCTTCATCATGATAAGATCCTTTGATATTTTATAATAAATAAATGTTAGATATAATTTCATAAAGGATTTATGTTTCTCTTTCCTTAATTAGTCCCATATTTGTCTTTGTTATATCCATAAACATAGGATCTCTATCTAGTCTCATTTTGGTCATAACACTGTGAATATTTGTTCCCAATGTATCAACTACCCTATTTACCATCCCTAGGTAATAGTGTATTGATAATTCATAATCTATTAGTATCCCGAGCCAATTACATTGCCTAATATTGATATATTAAGTTGAAAATATGTATTTCAGGCCATAATAATCTTTGTTTATCTCAAATGTTTCACCATTTTGAAAATTCCAATATATCATCAAATAGAAGATTAGAACTAACAACTCTAAATCATGGTTTTTATATTTATATACAGGATTCATTAGCTTCCACGATTTATAGGAAATAAAACTATCATTTTGTATTGGGAAACTACCAAGTCACTTCTTTAATGTGTTGCTATATATCCAAAATATATCATTTATCAAAGAAAGAGTAGATATCTGAGAATTTCCCACTCTCCTCGTAAATTATTAGAATCATTATTCTCATTACTTTTTAAATATAAACATAATCATTTTTTTTATAATCTTGGTTAATGGGTTATCAAATCGTGAAATTTTCGACCAAATCGTTGATAGTAACATGCCGAACTAAGGAATCTACATACCTCAGTTACGATTATAATTGTATTCTATTATTTTATTTTTTTCATAAAAATATCAATGGTGATTCCATCACTAGAGACAATATTGCCAATAAAATACAATTTTTTAATCCAATATTCAAATATTATAAAATGAGAATATAAATCATTTTCTCAAAGATTCTCAAGAACTATTGAAAGTTGATTGTCATAGTTCTAAAGTCTTTTAGAGTACATCAGAATATAATTAATAAATATGAAAAAAATATGAAGATATTACCTAATTAATTTATTATTTATATTGATAAATCATAGAGGTAATTAGTCAATATAAATGGAGTTACTGTAAACTCCTAATTTCTATACCTTGTATTAAATACTATCTTTGAAATATCTTCATTAAATACTCCAAATTGTTGATACCAAGAATGAAGATAAATATTTAAAAAATATTCATATCCTTGAATTTGATCAAATAATTTATCAATATGTGGTAGTGCATACAAGTTATATGTAGTAATTATTTCGATTTCCTTGTAATTAAACACAACCTACTAGATCTATAATTCTTCATAAATAAAAGAATAGGAGATCCCTAAGGTAAGAATATAAGTCATATAAATCCCTTATCAGAAAAATCCTATAGTTGTTTCTTAAACACCACTATTTCCACATAGCCTATTCTATATGGAGTCTTTAATATATGTATCACACCAAGTATTAAATTAATAGAAAACTCAAGTACAAAGACTATTATTTCTATAATTAATTCACTATGAAATAAATCAATGAATTTATATAAAATATATTCATCCTCAATTTTAATATTACATTTATCATCAATAGATTAGGTATATTCTTTTTTCCCAAGAATCTCATTTAGAAGAGAAACTGGGGGTGGATATTTACATTGACCTAATGATGAATTATCTCCTCCAAAGACAAAAAATTCCACATCATCATCATAAATATAAATTACCTTTTATTAATAACAATTTTTTTACTATATTTATAAATTAATTATATAATATTGATTATATAAAAATAATCCATATGTACAACAATCAATTCTGTAGCTAGGGTACATCAATGTGTCATATGGGGAATAGACTAAGAATTTTTTGCTATGGAAATATTTTGATTAGGAATCGTGACCGGAGACTCCATTTTTAAGGTCCGAGGGAAATATTTATTTTTCATGGAAAACATAGAAGATATAAAAGATTGTGAACATATAAAATAAAATAATGAATTAGGAAAATTTGAGGATATACTTAAAATAACATCCACCATATCATTAGGAACTCCGTACTCAGCTATAATGATTTCATAAGCTTGACCATCTCCACTCTGATTATTATATGGTAGTTTCCCTTAACCCATGGGATATGGGTTTGAATAATGCAGCATTTTTCTATATTTTATGAAATGGGTAGTAGTGGCTTCATTATTTAAATTTCATCCAATATCTCGATAATCATTGTCTCAACATATTTAACAAACAACAATTCCCTTCATGATTTGTCCAAGATGATTCATTACATAATTTTCACATGATATAAATTGATTCATTTTATTTAATTTTTATTGATATATTACCTTTTACCCGATGATCAAAAAATGTATTCTTCTATTGATTTACCTAGATGATATAGGAACTATAAAATTATTTCTTTATTCTTGTGTAACATAATACTATTTCATCATATCATGTAAATGCTAGGGAAACAAGTTCCCTTCATAAAATTGTCATAATCCCTTTAAATAATTGTTTTATTTTTATTTTAAGATTGTATATATAATTTTACATATATCTAGATAGAATTGTAAAGGTGGAATCATAATCTTCAAAAGTTTTCTCTTCCTTTAGATTTATGAAGAGGAATAGTCACTTCATTACAGTTCATTGCACATGAAAGAAAAATATTTTGAATAATGCTACTTTTAATGATATATATTCTATATAATATATTTCTTCTTCCTACCTAATATTCTTGGTCAACATCCACCATTTATAAAAATCACTTTTATAAAAATACATTATTAGTATTACTATTTCCATTTCATAAGAACCTAAGTCCAAAAATCTGTTTTCAAGAGTCTTAATCCATTGCTCAGAGACCACTGTATTAGTAGTTCTAATTAAACATAAAGGATTGTATTTCATGATGAAAATATAATATAGGTGTATAATTCAACGGAACATCATGATGATCTATATGTGTAAGTTTATTATTCATAACATTGGTTATCTTCCCAAATATAGCCACGATCTTTTCATATCCAACACTAGTGATACTTGATTTATCATTAGGGAAATTTCTCCATTGCCCATCATAAAAGATAACATTATATCATCCATGAAACATTTCAAAAATATTATATATACTAAATTATCAAATAACATTATGAATTTTTAATAGTAGTTTATAATAGGTATAATTAATAACATAAATGGAAAATATATTCATAGATAATATCACAATCATAATCTTTATTTCATTGGGAATATACTAAAATCATAAATAATTTTCTTATTCATTAAAAATGGTTCCCATCCAAAATGTGGAATATCCCAAGCATATCCATCAAGAATATCCAACCATGTGTGCAGTAAGGGCCCATTCACCGTACATCAAAATGATGTCTGAGACATAACAAACCAACTCTTTTCAGGGATATTACCCCTAGATTCATATGCTCCAAAATATTGTCCCCTTATAGAACATATATCCATATATATTTCTAGGAAACCCACATAATATACACTTTACAAAACAAATACTATATTATCATATAATTAGATATATCCTCAATGCATGTCATAGAGATATGTTCCATGATCTATGTTTTCCTAAATCTTCTTCCAATTTTTTCTACTAAACATTCTCTAATACATAATTTAACAACCCCAACCCTTGTAACATAGATCTAGTGTATAGTTTATTATAGTGGTATAAGATATAATAAGTAACATCACCATGTATTGATCATTTTAGTAGTCCAGAAGAACCAAATAGATATATGAGTCATATTTAACTGTGGAAATAAAAAAATTAAAATTAAATAATCTATATCCTTGAAAATCATTTATGAATTCTTCCTTTATATAATTTGAATGGAAACAAATAACGGTGAGAAAAAAATGACTATTAATGGTTGTGAATAAAGGAATCTATCAAGAATAAAAATGGTATAATCAATCCGTAATAGTAACTCATAGAAACCACATGTCTTTTAATCAATAATAATATAACAAAAAGCATCCATGGATAACAAAAATGCAATAATATCATGTATATTAATAACAAAATTCTCAAATATGTAAATACATCATATTAGACGTCATGATCTAATAAATGATGATATCTTTTATGTTAAGGCCTTGGACTTATTAAGTTTAAACATTGGGGTTGTATACAATAGAAACACATTTAATTAGGCTATCCAACTGTTTTTCCCCATGGGACCTTTCGATTAATCAAGGGGGTATGTAATTCAAGGCCCCACCCATCACTAAATGTCTAGTTCATTACTCATATATCAATCGTTAAATTTATTTCATTAGAAATATGGCTGAAAATAAATATCTTTATTGAGTAAAAAATATATAATATCATTATTTCCCCATTAAGTCAGATAACTATCATAGTATAAAACTATATATAGAAATGGTATATGGATAATAAATCTCAATACTAATGATATAATGAATATTGATCTGTAAGATGAATATAATTTATGACAAAATTTGATCTCAACAAATTGAATGTTTTAGAAGAAATTTAATGAGCACAAAACCAATCAAGAGATGAGATATAACAATCAATTATTCTAAAAGGTTTATTTTTTAGTAAAATGTAGTCTATTAGAAAATATAACAATATCAAAGTAAAAACTTTAATATATATTTTCATTTTTTTAAAACAATGGGAACTGTTAGAAAAATAGAAATAAAATAAAACCTTTTTGGATGTTGGAAAATTTGTTAACATTATATATAATAAGAATAAACATACCTTTTGATTATTTATAAATAATGTATATATTTATACTTTTAGAAAACAATAGAAGGATTTCGTTCACACCCTATAAAAAGTAATGGATAACCTAAAATTTCATCAATAAAAAATTTGATTAATTATAATCAAATTTTGTAATTTTTTTTGAAAATTATGTATATGGGTGAAAAATATTCTAATCATGAATAGAAATAATGGCATTCTTTCTTATAAAGTTTTCTTTGATTGATTGAACTTCCAAAAAGATGAAAATTCAGAAGAAATCATAAAACAATATATAAATATCCAATGAATAAGAAATTATATTGAGTTTATGAATGATATATTATACTATTACATTAATGAAAATTAAAATACTTCCAAATAAATTAGAGAGTAAAACAAATTCTTTCCTCTTTGGTAAATTTATAATTATATACAATTAAAATATTAAACATGAATTGAATCACTAAATATCATTAATAAATTTTTATTTGATTTAAATATATAAAATTGTTAGTATATAAACAACCTAAAATTAAATTGGTACATAATTTAATTCATGTCCCAATTGATTGGAAATTGATATGAAATCCCTTAACTTACACTTATAATTAACTGAATGTGATTTAACATCGACTATAACAAATTTAAATTTATTATAATTATAAATAAGATCCCGAATTATTTATATATATAATATCATATATTATTCACTTAAAATAGATTATCACCCATTTTTTGAACAATATTTTTTTATTATAATTGTTTCTTGTTTTACCTGGTTAGTTTTCTCATTCATGTTTCATTATAAAAGTTTTAGTTATTTTTAATAGTTTATAGTTTAATCATATGAATAATGTGATTCATTTTATAAATATAATATTTATTCATTATAAACATTTTTATATTCATCCTTAAAAGTGGTTTAGGAAAAATGAATCACATCATTTTCGGAAAGTGTAGTCGACACATACACCTGATCGACGTTATCATTTTGAAAAAAGTAATTGGGAAAATAAGTAAATGTTTTTTATAATTCGATAACGATTTTTATATCATAAATATCATGTTATTTAATTAAATCAACCTATATATAAACCATCAATGTGAGGAGGTGATGGAAAACAAATTACATCGGCTCATAAGACTATATTCCACCATATAGATGAGAGATTAATTTTTTTCCCTTTTTTACAGAGATGAAGTGGTATTAATGTTAGGTCATAAAAATAATAAAATATCAATATATATGAAATATTTATTCACTTATATTATAATTTTTTGATGATTTTTTGATGAGGTAGTAGAATAAATAAATGTAAAACATTTTATTAAATGGTATACCTATTCTTCAAACAACCTCTTTTTCATTACACATTAAGCCCTATAAGTATTGTATTGTAATCAAAATATGACCTATATTAATTGGGTATGGATTATAGTAATTGATTCGGGTATTTATTGGACCTTATATATGGAACATTATTTTAAAATTGGATGGAAGTTGGTGTGTCCCTTTATATGAGACAGAGATGAATCAATTGGTATTTTTCGTAAGATTAAATTATTATTATGTCATTTTCATGGAAAATTGTATAATAAAAAACTAAATTAGATGAATAAGTTGATAATGTTTTACATAAATCCATCCAATATAATTTATCAAGGTTATAGGTAATTAAAACAAATATCAATTTAGTTTAATACCTTGGTAAACCAGTTTTAACCAAAACTGTGGAAACTAATTTTTATTCTATTTAATACTCATTATGAAAAAAAATTAGTAAAACTTATTAAATAATATTAATTATTTTGATCCAAAATATTTAATACATTTTATCAAATTATTTTCTTATATTTTTTTGTAAAATAATATGAAAATCAACCCACTAATCATGAAAAATATTGTATTCCTAAAAATGGATTTCCCAAGAATAATATGATCATAAAATTAATCTTTGAATATTGATATTAATAATAATTGATTTAATTAAAATATATATATATATATGTTATATTTTCATTAATTTTTAATAATTAATCATTTTTAATAATTATAAATTAATTAAAATTTAAAAAATATTACCAAAATTAGAAGAATTTCTTTTAAAATATCTCCTTTTACATCCCAGTGATTTTTTTTTATTTCTATAAAATTTATAATAAATAAATGGAAAATTATAAATTTTGTAACACACATTATAACTAATTTTTTAATAGTTAGATACGTTTTTTGAATTATTTATAAAATAATATTCTTAAGGGAATATTTAAAAAATGAATTATACGATTATATTAAAAAAGTAAGTTAAAAGTTGATATTCATACTATCAAATTTGAATTGTTATCTCAAAAAATATTACAATATAAATTTCACTATTGTTTCATGAAAATAAAATTTTCACAAAATATAACCTGAGATTGGGTTTTATATGTAACATTGATTGGTTGAGCATCTAGAGGGGGCCTAATGTAACTTTGGATGCATAGGTGAGGGTAGTGGTAGAAGCATCATAGTGTAATGGCGTACAAGACCAATAGAAAATTATCCACCTTGGTGGATACCTTCTCAAATTATGTAGGTGTAATTTATGTATAATATACATTCTTGATGTCTATTATTTATAATAGTAAGAAGTATATGATGGATGAATAGGGATTCTAATTGTTTCTTTACTATGAATCTATCTAGGATTCCTCTTCCAATATTAAAATCTTTTATGCTACAAATTGTCTCTAGGTAGAGTATGTAACCTCTATACAAGTTAGATCAAGGACTATATAGGGCACATGTGATATGAAAAATGGGATGGTTTTTCTGGATAAGAGTCATTCTAATTATCCCCTACACCTTAATTTTTAATTTATATGAAATTAATCTATATATTTCTTTTGTAAATACAAATAAGTGGATTGTTGGCGTATATGGGGAAAAACAAAATCTATACATCAAGACGATAAATAGGAGGTGAGGTTTCCCTTAGGACTTAGTGTTAACCTCAATGATTATTTTGAAATATAATTATTTTTAATTTTTACAAAAATGAACCTCAATCTTTTGAATAGATACTACCTCACAATCATGGAATTAATATCCTCTAAAATCAATGAGAATAATTTATCCTACATGAAGTTGGTCATCCATAATTTATCTTGGAAAAATATTTTCTGTTTCAATCTGATAGATTATTTTGATATGGCCTATCCTGATTTTATTAAACTATAATAAAACTCCACGACAGGGAAATGGGGCCATTATCTAAAAGGCAGAGGAAAACATAATCATAAGGGTTATAGAAATAAAAAAATAAATTACATAATGTATTATATGCTCTATATAGTTTCTTTCTGCTTAGAGTATTGGTATATGTCTTACTACACACAGTTTTACTTTTCTTATATTTTAATTTGAACTAATAAATGGTTTATAGATATTGGGATTTATCCTTATAATTTTATATTAATTAATAAAAATAATAATAAGAATAAAAATATTTAATGATATTAATTTTTTTTGAAAAATTTATTTACATATATTAATTTTATAAAATAATATTCAATAAAAGTAGAAAAATTATTTATTATGAGAATATAATTGGATATGTCCTTAAAAAATCTATAGGGTTTTCTTATAAACCAATCTATGTTATGCATGTTGAATAATGTATTTTATTTAATACTCAAAATAATTTTTTTCATATATTAGATAATTGATAGATTTTTAAGAAATGTGATCATATGATATATAAAACATCTCATTTAATGGGTTGTCATTGATTTTATTTGTATTTTTGGGAAGACTATTATTTCTATTATTAATATGATGAATATACTTTATAATAAAAATCAAAATATTTTCTTCCAAATCCATTAAAAATTAAAAATTTAGTACCTGATCCAACAATTCTATATTTTCATTAAAAAAGAAACCAGAATGGTTATGACAACTACAAATTCGAATTATCAAAATTTTAAGAATTTAGGAAATATTTCTTAGATCCCTTATATCAGATATGAATGATATGAAAATTTAGAAATGTTATGAAAATTATTTCTATTTAATTAGAGTTTACAATATGTAATAAAAATTTTAATCAAATATATTGTTTTGTTAAATTTTTGTATATCGAGGGATATATGGTACATTGAATGTTTTATGAATGTAAAAAAGAGTATAAATTAATTTTTAGTTAGTACAATATTCATTCATATTCAAATGAATATATTTTATATTATGGTTACTATTAATAATTAGTTAATTATTTACCATTAGAAAAATTGATGTATAAATAATAAAAATCAAGAAACTATGTGTGGATTTATAAAATATTTTAGGTAATTTTTAATTACCCTTATATTATAGTATGTATTACTATGTAAATGAAAACATTCAATCACAACTTCTGATCAATTGATTTTTTTTTGTAATGGGAATCAAAAATCATATTTTTATGGTAAATTGGGGTAATATTTTTATCACATTCATCCTTTATTTCCATCGTAACATTATAATTTTTGATTACGTATTTATATAGATATTTTTTCCATGTGGTTTTTATGGAAGTTAATATCAATATTTTCTAATTTCATAAATCCATAAAACATAACTCCATAGATATTTATGAATTAACTATATATATATTTGAGCAGAAATTATTTTCAAGTGATGTTATAAACATATATAACAAATTAATACATTTAATTTTTATAGTGAGATTTTTATTATCATGGAAAATTATTGCAACCCAAGACACCTTGAAGGAGGATGTGAATTAAGGTTTTACCCAAATATTTTTTAACTTGTTTAGTTTCTTAATTTCCATGTTCCCATGGTATTATGAAATAGGTTATAACCTATTGAATAATTATTTTCTCTCTCAACCTCATCAATTTTTATGAATTTAGGTAGAAATATAAAACATGTGCATGATATAGGGATTTTACTGAGATTAGAACAAAGTGATAATAAAAGGATCAAACAATGATTGTGTGTTGACACAATAGAGAGGTAATAATAATCATTGTTTTTATTTTAATTTTTTTAATTATGTTTTACTGAATATCCTGGAACAATACCTATTCTTTACAATTCGAAATATTCTGGTGAAGTTATTTATCTATTTTAGAAATTTGGGTCTCTCTATGGTTAGTATAAAAGCCTTCAACTATTTTACCTTCAAATATATGTATATAATCTATTGAAATCCATGGTCCTTGTACTCTTATTATTCTTGAAAATATGGGATCAACAAAATAGTGTAAGTTATGAGATATTTTTTCCAAAATATAATAGCGCCAACTATTATTTCATTGTATGTAGATAGTTATTCATTATCATTGTATTATTTCTCTTCAATTTATTATTTCTATATATGTAAATGAGAATCCTTCTACTATTTATGAACCGTTTTTGGTAGAATATCAACGTTCACTTCTTATTCTTCACTCTAATTTTGAACGAGATGTGATGAATATTCTTAGACTCCAATCCTCTCTCTTTTCATTAAGTAAAATTTCTTCTAGTAGTTACAATGTCGATCACCGCATCACATTTTCTTATTAACATATTATAAATTCACTGATTAATCAAGTGTTATATTTTCAGTATTTATAATATATAATTTATATAAAAATCATTGTGTGATACCACCCTCTCATTTTTTTTCATTCTTCTCTTGGAAAATATATGCAGCAAATATTCATGTGAGATATTTTTCAATATTTCAAATATGGAAACTACATGAAAAATTTATCATTTTAGTTTTCTATATATGAAAAATCAATTGAATATCTTCAATTAACATCCCATAATCAAGATATCTTTTACTTCAAAAAGAAGCCATAAATTTTGGAATTACCTTACACATAATCTGTCTTAAATATCAAATTCTTTAAACATCCATAGAATCTAAAAACTGTAGAAATAATTATAAAACATTAACCAAATATTATGGTTAATTATAATTCCATTCTTATAGAGTAATGATGAAAGTTCAACATTCCTTTATTGATTTTAGTCATAAACCAAATCAACAAGTAATTATTTCATTTTAAATCACAAATAACATTACCACGTATTCTAATTTAATATTAGTATGATATCCTTTATTAGTGACATGAGGGAACAAATAAAAACCACATTTATAGATGGGTACTCAATATAAACATAAAAAATGACCTTTAAATTATTTCAATTGAGTGAAATAATTCTCAGATTTATCCTCAATGACCCCCATGATTTTATCCATTACTATTTTCTGTTACTCAACACTAAACGTTGAATGGAACTTATAAAATAAACTTTATTCATGAAATTATATAGAAAATTTTCATGCCTCTATGATATTTTTCACAATTTAACTAAGGTAATGACACATATGATTTCTGTTGTGTTGTGGTAATCAATCTTATAAATTATTTTGTAAGGTTTCAGTGACTCTTTAAAAATCTGTTCCAACTAATAAGAAAAAACAACTAAGACATATGAAATCAGAGGTTATCCTTAATAATTAACCATACTTACCCTTATAAAATTCATATGACTCTTATTTTTTCTAGGAATTCGAATATATATTTTTAATATATATCATTACTTTGAAAAATATTCAACAGTTTGGTCCTGATGATCCACTGGATTTTTTTAAGTGATCTTTATTAATATAGGGATATTTTTCCCTTTTCTATATTTCATTATCCTAAAATCTATTATGTACCCACTATATATTTTTATATATCATTTTTAATGTATTTCTTATTTTAATCGGGTAAAATATTCACATGTTTTGAATTTTTCGAGTTTGGTGGGTATGTCAAGTTCTTTCTCATTTATAAAAACCTAATTCTATGTTTTATTCTACCTTTAACCATATTTGTTTAATGTTTTTATCGTTTTATTAAATGAATTATGTGTTATTAAGGGTTTATGGTGTGTTATAGGCCTGATGGTCTAGTTTTGGAGAAGTGCATTTTGAGGCGCATGGTTTGATCTAACCGTGAGACCTCTTAGGGATAACCATGAAGCCATTTTTTCACTAAGAATTGTCTAAAAATTACATGTATATGTGGGAACATAATATTACATGAACCTATTCAATTTTTTCATAGTTAATTCTTATAGATCTCTCATGATTAGTGAAAAACGTTGGCAAGATCTTGGTTAGTTCTATTTGAGACGTACCTATAAATTGTAACTGAATGGATTATTCACGGTTATGCGTAAGTGTGAAAGATAACCATGCCGGGCATGACTCCTAAGAAGCATGATTCATATGGTTCCCACACATTTTCAAAAATCCTTGAAACTAATTGTTCGACTCATTAAGGTTTTTAATTAATGATTCTACCCCCTCATTCTATTTCATTGTTTTATACTTATTTTCTCCATGGTCATGGAAATGAGCAGAGGGAGCTCTCCAATTTCCTAAAGCAATGGTGTGAGGTATCTCCTCCGTCCAACCTCTATTATTCAATCCATCTGTGATGTTTGATCTATATTGTTAAGGATATCATATTTCATGATTTTATTTTTCTTTGATCTCACCTCATTGACCACTATATCTATTAGAGTAATTTTTTCCTTTTTTAGGCATTCATCTAAAACATCGATTTCATTGAAATTGGTTTGAGTTTGAGGATAAAATCAGATGTGCAAACATCTACGATACAAGGTATGTGAAACACACTATTCATTGTGATTTTTTCATTGTATGTGGGGACTCTTTTAATGCACTGTTATATTGAATTAATAAGACCTAGTTTGTTTCATTGTAGTCTTTAAACAAATTAAATTTATTATGTCGGATGCCGTTGAGCATGCCTTAACAATGTTTCTCATGAGAGGTCAGGTTAGAGGTCATCAGACACTGGGGTAGTTTGGTTGGGTGTGTTTCTTATGTTAATTGATTTGTTTTATTTTATTTTATTTTTTTAGTTCGATTATAATTAATATTTTATTTTAATTTGTATTGATATATATTAAATGTGATTTTCTTTCATTGTTCTACTATGTTCTAATGGAATGTGATGGGATCAACTAGAGTATTGAGATAGTAAAGGCAGCCTATTAAGGTGATGCGGTCTTTAGGTTGGGAATGGCCCATTATATATTATCAATGAGTTATGACAATCCCATTATTGGTGACTCAATCATCAGACTATAGCGGAAAGGCTATTAGATTATAGGTGATTCTTGTTTCATTTGGGATGGCATGTCCACCGTATTTGAGAAACATGTTTTTAGGGGTATGGGGTGCTAGAATGGTGTGTTTTCAGTTCTAAATTGTTGATTTATGCTCACTTTATTGGCCAAATATCCATTTGGAGTTGTGTGCATGTAGGCTGAATATGTGATGAGTGGATTTTGACAACACATGTGGTAAGAGGCCCCTGGTAGTTATATCTCATGTAAATGGATTGGGTTTCATGCCATAGATATCCTCAACGATGGAGCAGAGCCATCTGGTGATAACATTATTTTTTTGGTTGGGGTTGAGGCTTTCCATACATGAGGCCATTTGGCCAAGAGTTATTTTTTTAGGATGGACGTCGTTGTTCCTTTAGATTTCGTGCTTCGAGCAGACAATATTATTACATTAAGGGAAGATATCATTCTTCCTTTAACCATTTGGCTTCGAACCAACACATGAATTTGAGTAGGTGTCTGAGAGACCAACTATTTATTGATTGTGCATTCATTTGATATGTTGGTTTGAGGGAATATGGCATGATGGGTCGAGTGACACTAGAGGTGGAATATGATGGTTGGGCTAGGACTATGTAACATTAAGGGATGCCTTGGGCCATGTATAAAGGATCCTCTCTATTACAACATTCCAACATTGGATGAGATATGTGATAGCTTCTGGGTAGATTATGAGAACCAGATAATCTTTTGTTTTCTTACATTCCAATGCTAGTATTTTTTATTATTAGTACCCACATGATATATTAAAAAAGTATGGTACACACCCAATAATGGTGGCCTAGTGAGACTCATTCTTAGACACTACACGGTAACTTCAGGACACTTGTAGACTTTATTCTTTTTCATTTATATAATGTACTGATTTTAGGAGATGAATCATAGTGGCTCTCTAACATAGGAGAAAAGGCAAGGGACCATTGGCTCTTGCCTATGTTGGAGTTTTTGTTTTGTTTTCCTTTTTATCAGCATGCTAATTTTTTTTATTTTTTATGGTCATCCATTAGAGACCCACATAATTATTGATATGTATGACCTGATGTGTATAAATTCTCTTTTTAATTTCTACAAATGTCAAGTTAATTAGATTATTTAATTCGGTTTTTGTTCTTTAGTTATTCTTCGACTATTGTTCATTTTTCTCATGCTTATACCATGGGTGGGTTACTAGTTTGAGTATTTTTGACATTTATTCTAATTTTATAATTATATATTCCATTATTATATCATCATCATAGGGTATATTCTATGCAATATCACCTCTTAACACCCTCATGGCTAGTCATTAACCATTGGTGTTTGTGGTGGAATCCTTTAAGAAGAGTATAGCTCGGCCCATTAAACTATTCGGTTGGAAATTCAAGTTGGGGAGCTACAAATGGTATCATATTTGTTTTTTTAACACTTTTTTGGTCTTACTATTTTTGTTATGGTATAATAGAGATTATAAAATAATCGTAAATGGGTTTATAACTCATACATGGGTGCCTTCAGCCCCATGCACGAGGGGCATACCAAGTTTCCATGGGTTGTAATTGATGTTATGATTTTTCATTTTTCATTTTATTTGATTTCCACATTTTGAGGTTTATATGGAAGTAAATTTTTACCTATTTTGATATGTGACCTTGTCCTGGTATGATAATGAATGAGTTGTGGACCTTAGGTAATGTATGGTAAGGGGTGTTGTTTTGGATGTTTTTTCTTTGGAATACGCACATAGGATGTTTAATTATATATATTCTTGTGCCTATGATATGAAATGTATGTGAATTACTTTGGGGGAATGGATTGTGCTAAGTGGTGTTGGGTTGTCTAAAGTGTCAATAAAGGAAACAAAACATGGTTTAATTTCCTAGACACTCTTTAGTGGAATCTTACTCAATGAAAAAATGAAGGTGGACCCAATGGAATATATTTTTTATGTGTTATATATATTCAAGTACGTGGTCCTGGATGTCATAGGAGTAGGACGATACAAGATACAGGATGATGTTGATCACCAGGTTGGGATAATTTGTCATCATATTTAAGAGACATGGTTCTTCAGGATGAGCATAGCCTGAGGAATATGTGAAACATGGCTCTGTTATGGTATGTAAGGATTACATGAGGTCGGTATGTCATGTGACATGGATACAGTGGGGAATGGTAAGGGTAGTCAGTTGACAATGCCTATTACTGCATTCCCTAACTACGATATGTGTGTGTGTGTGTGTGTTATCTGGGTAGTCTATCCATGTAATTTTATTCATCAGGTTTTCCACCTAGATGGAATCCAATAGAGAATCAGCCAGAAAAGGAATTTCTTCTATGACATAAGGTGTAGGTTGAGACCCTTGAGAGTTAGGAAGATCATGAGCCATATATACAGTCTCAGGTATATGCTTAGGTGAAGATGAGGAAGATGCATAATCTAATATCTTTTGGGATATGTCTTGATGAACAGCTCAGAGTGATCCTCGTATTTCTTATCTCGAGGATTGATAGGACATATAAGAGAGAAGATCCTTTAATGGTTTACCTGACCTGATAATTCATGTTGTAGCACCCATGGCTGTTTCTAGGTGTGGGATGACCAAATGCTATAGAGAATTAGATCCAATCCCTTAAAATTAATTTTGAGTAGCTAGAGATTCATCTATGGTGGAGTTTGATTCTAACAATGTACATACTAAGAGGACCGACTAAGAGATGTGGGATGTGAAGGTTCAAGCTGACATACATGAGGGGATTTCTTATAAGGACATTGAGGATGGGTTATTCGAGCACTTATCCATGGATATGGTAAGGTAATAAAGAGACCAAGAGTTCTTAAGCCTTTATTTGGGTGACATTTCTATCATTCACTATGCAATTATGTTCACCAAATTATCTAGATTTTCACCCTCAAAGGTGAGTGATGAAACCTCCATGGTGAGGAATTTTGAGGACGGATTAGGGAAATCCATATTTTGGTGAAAGTGAACATCTTTAGGTTGGCCTCATTCTCAGAGGTGGTGAACTAGGCACTCATATATGTGGTAAATTTTATGGATTGATCATACTCCTATCGGATGATGTTTTAAGGTGATTTTTAGTGGCGGCACATCTGATATTAAGAAATAAGACCAAGATGTGTTTTAGTCGGGATGTTAGGTAAAGGACTATGGAAGTCCACCGTGGAGTGGATGGTCGGTAATGTCCCTCCAATGTGGGTAGTGATGAAATTACCAAACTCAGTGGGAGGGGTCTCCAAAGGGGATCCATGCACGTGGATTAGTTGTGAGTCCTTAGTGGTTTTGTAGGAAGCCTCATCAAATAGTCAGAATTCATGGACATAGGTGGACTCATGGTTCTAATATCAGATCAGGAGTGGTACTAGTTGATGTTATCCATGTATAAGATTCATGGAGAGGTCACGGAATAGATAGTGGGACCTATCATTGGGTTCAGTGGCTAGTGGTTTGTGCAACACCCTAGAGATTTCAATCTTTAGGTAGTCGAGATTCAGGACAAGTGCTTGTCTTGGAGCATCCATAGTAAGAGAAAGTTTGTGAGCCAATGACAGTTAGAGGTACCCTATGAGATTGATTGAGGTACTCCTTCTTTGGAAAGTCCTTTTTAGAGGAACGTCCATTTTGGGAGAACAAGGTGAATGTGATGTATCTATGGGCTAACTAGATGCTGGATAGTAGTTTGGAATTGGATCATATGTGGTATATATAAGTATATGAGGTACACCGCACTAGGAAATATGGGTGAGAATCATTAGATGCATGATTATTGAGGTATGTTGGTATCGTGGCATTGAGGTGATGTCAGTTACTCGAGGTGTGATGGTATATGGGCAACAGTGCAATGTGGTACTTGACTAAGGTGTGATACATTAAGAATGTTGAGAATATTTTTCAATGAGAGACCTTTTAGGCTCCATGTGTGACATGGGAACGGGTCATGATTGGATTCTATGTGATATTAGGATGTGTTTCCCATATGACAAAAGAGCACTAGATGAGGTGAATGTGTGACGATGCATCATGAGAGATCCCGATTCATGGGATGGTGAATGGACCATTTTTTTCGTTTAATTTTTGTGATGATATGTGCCTGGGGTAGGTCAAACCTAACATGGGAACCCCCCTTGTGGTAGTTTATTCATTCCCTTTTGATTGGGTAGTACAAGTTAAATTTAAAGGGATGGGTATGTTTAGTACAATCTAGGGGGCTTTTTATATCTTGGGGATGATCTAAGTTAAGGTTGTGATTTTTTAACATCTTATGTATTTAGAGTGGGTCAAAATCTGGTAATATTTTTAATATTTGGAGTTTGGAAGGTATTCCAACTTATATCACATTCATGGAAACCAACATTTGAGTTTTACATTAACCCTAACCCTTGTTTTTAGAGGGGTTTTCATTTTTGAGAAATGTCTTGGGTGTTTGGAAGTGTTTAATCTATATCAGATGATGAAAATACTAGTTTTGGAGAAGTACATGTTGAGGCACATAGTTCGATCTAACGACGTGACATCTTATTAAAAACCATGTTGCCCCTTTTTTCACATATCATAGTATTGGGAAGCCCTGTTTTTGGGGGTGAACAACAATGAGTGAACCACTATAGTTTTTTCATAGGGATTTCACATGGAATGTGCATAGTTAAGGAAAACCATCCACAAGACACATAGTTTGTACCATTTATCAAGTACCTAAACGATGTATCCACATGGATTATCCATGGTTAGTCATAACCACAAGCGCTAATCAGGTTAGGATTTTCTCATAAGCATTATGAGTCAGACTATTTCCACACGTTTTGGAAAACTATGGGAGATAACCACGCATCTCATTAATGGTGTGAGTTAATGATTCTACCCATCCCTCTACTTCTTCATTTTCTCTTTCATTTCACCTCCTTGGTTCTACACAACAGTGGAGGGAGCTCTCTAATTTCCCCCAACTAGGGTGTGAGGTATCCCCTCCATCTGACCTCCATTCACAAAGATGTTAACATTATTGGATACATATCAATAAGGCTCTCATTTCTAATCCTTCCATGGTTCTTTTCACTCTCTTCATAGAATGGTAAAACCATTCAATTTGTTTTTCCCTATTTCTAGGCCATTCATCTAAAACAACAATTTATCCCAATTTGGTGGGTGTTAGAGGCTATAATTGGATAAGCGTATGTATTTTATTATGAGTTAGGTGGGGTATACTTTTCATTCTGATTTCATGAGAGTCTCAGGGAGGGTATTTTAGCATGTTGTTGTGTTGATAGAGATATACCTAGTTTAATTAATGGTTTTCATTAAATTAAATAAATTGATCATATTGGATGTCATTGGGAATGACCAAAACCTTGTTACTCATGCAATGTCTGGTTAGAGGTTGTCAACCACTTGGGTAGTTTAGCCAAGTGTGTTGCTTACTTATTTTATTTTTTTATTTAATTTGAAATATTCAATTTGATTAAATTGAATTATATCAATTTATTTGAATTGATATATATTAAATGTGAATTTCTTGTGATATTTTACTATGTTCTAATGGAACATGACTTTATGAGATGAATTATTGAGATAAAAATGGAAATATATTGAGGGAATGAGATTTTTTTCTAGTAATGACCAATTATATATGTTCTATGAGTGATGATAATCATAGGTTAGAAAAATCAATAATCACATATTGGAACCAAGGACTAAAGGTTACAGGATAGGATCATGTGATATGGGATGGAATGACCAATAGATTTAAGTGACACGGTCATAGTGGAATGAGGTTCCAGAATGGTGTTTCTTAGGTTCTAAATTGGTTATTTATACTCACCTGAATTAGATAATGAACCATTTAGAGTTGTGTGAACATAATTTGACTTCGTGATGATGTGGTTTTGAGCACTCTTCTGGGTAGTGGCCCTTAGTAGTTTTAGATTATGTAAATGAATGGGGGTGCTTTCCATAGAAATCCATTAGGATGGAGGGGATCCATCAGGTGACAACATTAAGGTTATTGGTTGTAGGATGAGACTCACCAAACATGAGGACATTAGGTCAGGACTTATTTCAATGGAAATAAATTTATTTTCCTTAGGACGTCATGATTCTATCCGACAATGGTATTATAATTAGGGTATACATCATTGTGCCTATGGATATTGGGATTCGAGCTAATGGGTGCTTTCAACTAGGGGTCTGAGGGACTACATATGTTCTGATGAAGAATTCATTTAAGTTTGTGGTTACTTGGGTGATTAAACAAGGTTCTAGATGACATTGTATGTGGAACAGGAGGGTTAACCTGGGACTATGTGAGAACAGGGGATTCCATGGGCCATGGTCTAAGGATCCTCTCCACTATCTAATATTGGAATTGGATGCTGAATGTGATAGATTCCCAGTAGATTTTTAGAACTAGGTAAGAATTTATTTATTTTATATGAATGTGACTCTTATTTTAATTATTAATAGCGTGAACCCAATATATCACAAATATAAGGTATGCGCCTTTTGTGGTTGCCTACAAAGACTCATTCTCACACCCTACACATGACCTTTAGGAAGTATGTGGATTTTTTTATTTTTCATTCTTGTAAAGGTATTGTTTTAGGAGCTAAATATTAGTGGTTGTTTGAAATGGGATGATTGGTTAGGGAACATTGGTTCTTCCCTCAAATGGAATTTTATTGTTATCATTTTGTATCATCATGCTACTTATATGTATGTACTATAGTCGACCATTGGTAGACCTTCTGATTTTTATTTATATAACGAGATATGTATGAATTATCTATTTAGTTTCTAAAAATTACTTGTTGAATTGATCATTTATTTCTACAGATGTTGTGGAGTTATGCTTCCACTATTTTCTGTTTTTGTTGTGCTTCCACCATGGGAAGGTTACTGGTTTGAGTCTATTGGTCATTTCTTCCGCTTTTATTTTTATAAAGACCTTTATTATATTATCACTAGAGGGTATAGTATCCCTACTATCACCTCTTTACACCATCACTTCTATTCACCATCTCTTGGTGTTTAGGGAGGTGCACTTAAGGACTAGTGTCATTCGGCCCATTGAACTTTTTTGGTGGAAATCAGTGTCAGGGTGCTATAATTTTAATCCTCATTCCATTTAAAAATCTTCATCTTTTGTTAATCGTGCTTAATTTGGGACCTTCCAGACATTGATAAATTTGATAATGCCAAATAAATATTTCACATCTCCCAAGGAATGTATGAATCAAGGGGAACTCTCACTAAATATATTATGTATTCATTGGAAATTCAAATCCATAGTGAAATACAAATAACAAATTATATATTCAAGGTTTCTATCTCCTAGGATACTAACATAGGATTATCCAAGTAGTGATCATTAATAATAGTTGTACCTTTAAACTTTAAAAAATAATGTTTATATAACTTATCCACATGCATTGTAACCATCTTATACATCACTCGTATCTTCATAAACATAAAACTAATCCAAACGATAACTTATTTTAAAAATTATTTCCTTAGCTTCACCAATAATTTCATGATTCTACCAACTACTAACATCTCCAACACCAAATATAGTTTTTTTAATGTTCTATCCCTTTGGATTTTATTTTAAATACCATCACAAATCCATCATTCATCATATAAGTCCAAATATTTTGATTTTATGATATCATGATTTTCTCCTCCGTTGACATGAAAGTGTAAAACATCATATAATAATCAACTTGCACAATATTTTTTAAGTATGATAATCATCTTTTCACTACTCTAAAAACATATTTATTTTGGGAGATTATGATCCCATTTTGATCACTGAGAAACTGATCACTCCCTTATATCAATAAGTATTCAATGGGACGTTATAACTGTAACATCCCAAGTAAGTAATGAATAATATATATTTTTATCTATGTCTATTAATGAATTAGATAGTGTTTTAGAGGGTTAAAATGAAAATAAATCCAATATTAAGCATGAAATACACTAATATTTTTTAAAGGATTGTTTTACTGCCTTTTGATGGAAAACCATTTTTAAATCTATATTTTTAAAATTTTATAAGTAATTTTTTTCAAAATAAACTTATTCTATATGATTGGGACATCAAAATTTACTTTGTGTGAATTTTTGGTATTTTTCTGACAATGTTCAATTTTTTATGAATAGTGAAAATACTGTATTTTACATCAAAACTACTTTTTAATTTACATTAATTATCAGATTAGATTATCTTTTGAATTTGTTTTAAATTTAAATTAGAATGTATTTTTACCATTTAATCCAATTGTGGTCATTAGGATTAATTTCACTTTGTAATTGGGCATAAATTAATGCCAAACATTTCATAGATATTGTTTAAAAAAACCGCTATTTTTTTGACAACGGGAATTATTTTTAAATTATTTATTGAAATTTCTGTGTTTGGAATTTGGAAAAATGTATTACATATTTGGAATCATAAGGTCCAAATTATGTAATCAATACTCTTTTGTTTTTGGACATTATGAATAGTAATGACGGTAATTATCATTAATTATCTTGATTAATGAGTAATCAGGTAGTTAAGGATAATAAAATGATATCATAATAATACAAAAAGACCACAACATGTGTCCTAAGGCTACTGGTTTTCTCATGGCCGACCATGGTATGCGTTGTGATAGACTTGGGGGCCCCATGGAATCACTTTTGTGAGAAAGTGACTTTTTATCTTTTTATTTTTATAGAATGTTAAATGTGACAAAGAATGTATCACCTAAGTAAAATATATTTAATTTTGTCTACATAAATGATCTTTTGGACTATAAATATTAATTAGAAAGATAAAAAGATTTCCTAAATCATGATAGTTTTTTTTTATAGTTTTTAGACATTACATTTATTAAATTATTTATGACATCATGATGATACAACGATTACCTCATTAATAAAGGATTTAAATAAAATGAAATGATAATGTGAAATCTATGACCTACACGTGTCCAAAACCTATTGGAAGGGTGGATTTCGAACCCTTATCACCTTACCCTTGAATTATATCAATGTGGGACCTTTTGAATCCGAAAATAATTTGCAAATAAAGTAACATTTTTTTAATTTCCAAGAGTGTCCCTCCTCTCCTCTTATAAAAGGCCCCCACCTCTACCTCCTTACCCACACTCCCAAAGCCTTTGGCTCGGAAAAACCCTGCCCATTTTGTCCCTCCACATCCCTCTATTACTCCTTGAAGCCTCACTTTGGGCAGAAGTATTCCCAAGGAAGCCTATGAGCTCAAACCAAAGGGAGTTACCTGATTTTAAGGTAATGTCTTCACTTGAGTCCTTTTGTTTTATTTTTCTTCTCCAACCCCCTAAACCCTTTTTATTAATTTCATTTGTAACAACTCCAGTATCTTCAATATACTAGGATGTTGTTTGTGGAGACCTGAATCTTGACGTACATTGACATTACATTACTTTTTCGGAATACTTGGTACATAACAAAAACACACACACAAGGATCGTAATAGTTTAGTGTCTTTGGAAACTCGGAACGTAATCTTCTAATCGGGGTGAAAGAACTTCAATATCTCCCATAAATATCTTCCATTTTTTTTACCTAAAACCTTTCTTTATATCCTGGGGAAAAGAAAACATAAAAGGGTGAGCTCAAATGCTCATCAAGGGCAAATAATGGAAATAAAAATCATATCATATCTTTTTGAAAATCATAACCTGCAAAAGAGATCATAATATCTTAACATGGAACAAATCATAGAAGTGAAAATGAGAACCCCATAATCATAACATGAAACTTGAAACTTTGTGGCATGCACACATAATCATGGAAAATCATTTCTTGTTAGTCATGACTCATTGCCAAGACTATCTTAGTGGACAAAGTCCCTTTCTGAACCGAGTCACCCTCGTTCCAGTCCTGTTTCACTGAACCGGTATAACCTACCATTCCAGCCCTGTCTATATCATGAGATATAAAATCTTTACCCAATGCATTGGAGAGAGATATAGGTCCCACCCATCTTATAATGAATCCTTTCTTATGTGTGCCACATAATCATAAATCATACATCATCGCATAACACATGTAACAAAAATGGGATTCTTGAAACATCATGACATCATAAAACAAATCATATAAGGTAAATGACTTCATAAAAATAATTTCCTCAAAACATAATCAAATCAATTTAATAATAGGGATAAAAACATAACCCTATATTATCTTAGATGGAAAATAATTTTGATAAAACATTTGAACTCCATTCTTGAGGAAAATATCCTTTCTACTTCAAAAACATTTTTCCTTTCATAACATGTCATACGAATTTAAAATAAAAGAAGTTGATTAAAAATAAACTTGAAAACTTTTAAAGGAAGTTTCTTGGAAATAACGTTTTAAAAATCCATTCATGCCGTATAAGATAAAAAAACATTCTTCGTTCTTTTGTCGGAAAAGTAAAAAAGTACCTCGTAAAAATGACAAAAGATTCCTTTCATACATATTACTAAAAACTCACCAAAGGGTAAAAATTTATTTAAACAATTGTAGGTGGATGGAAATAATATTTCATATTGATGAAACATGGATATGGATGATAAAATACACCCCAGTAAATACTTACGAATAAACAATCTCAGATAAAAATGAGATTGTGATATTTCCCTTACCTTAGGTCCGATTTTCTTTGTACGTGTCCGAAGCTACTGTATAATGGTTTAAATAAATGTATTGACTTATTCCAGAATCATACATATTGATATGATATCATATATGGTTATATTCTTAGCTTCTTGTTAGTAATATTTCATTGTTACTTGTTACTCGGGTCCTTATTGCCTTTTGTTCTTATGCGTGTTTTGCCGAATAAATTCTTATTCTTCTTTTAAGGTTATAGATAAGTTATATCCATAATGGTATTAGTGTAACATATATCATATTTATTCATTCAATTCATATATATAATTACTATGTAATGATGATCATGTAGAACGAGTCACATCACATCGTGGAGACGGTATTCCGTACGTACGCACGAGTGATGATATCGTTCCTATGATCGTGGAATTGTATTTGAGTATAAATATATTATTTCAGTATCAATATTAAATTATAATAATCATAAATAGTTACTCATTACATCATTATACCCATCCTTGTAAGGTGATGGTGGAAAATAGATTACACCACGGCGTGGAGACAGTATTTCGTACGTACGCACGCGCGGTGATTTCATTTTTCCGTAGGATGGATAGAAGGTGAATTAGGGTTGTTTCATATTTATAATAACATATCAGTATGTATGTAATACTTATGTTATTACTTTATAATGAAACAACTAAAGATGAATAAGTTGAAGAAGAAAGAAATTGAAAAGATCGGTAATGGATATTACCTCTTCTTTAGAACGCCTCTTTGAATCCTCCACTTAGGGAACTAAGATTGGTCTTTGAAGAAGACCAGTACCTCTAGGATTATTCTAGGGAAGTGTAGAGGAGAAAATGGCAGGTTTGGGCCGAGCTTGAGTGATCAAATTTGTGTGAGGAGGAGGGGGAGGAGGTGCCCTTTTATAAGGGAGGAGAGGGGCACCTTAGGACTATCTCAAAATATTATTTTATATTAAAGTTGAAATCGGTTTATAATGGTTCCAAAGGGGCTTATTTCGAAGGTAAAGTGAGGATGGGTCGAAATCCTATCATCCAATAGGGTTTAGACAAGTTTAGGGTATTATTTTAACCTTATAAATTAGATTTAACTCTAAGTTTAATAATTTAACTTTTACCGTGTCTTTTTGATTTCTTTCACTATATGGTTAATACACTTACTATAACATGCCAAACTAACCCCAAATTGTATATTATTAATAGATATATCCTTATCTAAGTCATTTGGCCGAACCTTAGATTTTTAGCAATAAAATAACAATTTATAATATTTGATTTAAAAACGTTTTTGTGTCAATTTTGACACTATTTGATATATGATTTTTGTGAAAGTCATAACAGAATTATATGTTCGAACCAAGTTGATTAAATCAACACGAATATTTCATAGTAACCTATAAAATTAGTGGAATTCATAAAAAGTCTTAAATTACATTTATTTTGGTATTTATAATATCAATTATGTCAATATTTCATTAATAAGATAATTACTGCATCATCTTTGTGTCATAAATAAATTACATTATTTGATGTCTAAAAATTACAAATAAAATACCATCATGTACGAAATCTTTTTAGATTTCCAATGAATATTTACAATCTAATTTATCTTATGTAAAACCCTATATTAAAAATGTTTTAGTAAATATACTTTGATTTTAACTCTTTTAACTCTTCTTTGAATTAAATAATAATAAATGTTCTAATCTAATCCAAGTGGGCCTAAATGATAATATTTTACACTTAAGGTTGTTTTTGGTCGAGATACACTTGTCCAATAGAATTAGGACATTTGTTAGGGTAATATTAATATCATTCTTACCCTTAATTACCCTATTTACTTTTAACCGTGGTAAATAAAAGTAAAAAGTTACTATTCAACAAAAATTATTTTCATCTCATTGAACCAAATTTTACTTACTGACATCAGCTGTGTCTCTCGGATTTTTTGAAATTTCATTCACAGAAGCGGTAAAATTAAGTTTTATGAAAAATTCAGTTTTTTAACTACCACTTAGTAGTTTCACTATTCATCAAAAATTGATGTTTTTCAGAAAAATGCAAAAATTTCATCCTAAGCTATATTTGATATTCCGAATTCAAAAATGAAGTCTATTTTACCAAATTCATAAAATAGAATTTGCATTAATTAATTTTATAATTAAATCCCGCTGTTAAAACAAATAGCGTGTTTTTAAGAAACAATATCTATCAAAAGATTGACACTTGATAATGTCTGGTTTAAATGTGAAATTACATTCAATGACCAACATTGTATTAAATTGTAAAAATATATTCTAAATATACTTTAAAACCACTCAAATTAATAATTTATCACTATTAATTATTTCGATTAAAAAAGTTGTTTTTAATTATAATTTAGTAATTTTCACTATTCATCAGAATATGAAAGTTATCCGAAAAGTACCAAAATTTCACCTTAGGCTAAATTCGATACTCCAAATCCAAAAATGAAGTCCATTTTGAGAGCTAAAATTTCTAAAATTTAAAAAGTGGTTATTACTATTCATAACGGCTAGTTTTAATAATATTTTAATAGCATATCGTTGTTTCTTGAAACTCAGTATTGCGTACTACACACGCTATCGAGGAAGGTTGTGATTGCGTGTAATGCATGGAAAGTCAAAGATGTGTGTTGTGAAAGCTCCTTTTGGTGTAGCGTACAACACAAGACATTAATAAAATTAAAAAGAATATTTTTCATAAAATCTCGGGCTCTTACATTCTACCCCCATTAAAATGAATTTCGCCCTCGAAATTCGTCGGGGTTATAAATGGTTTACTATTCGAAAGTTTATTTAATGGAAACCCACATTGTAAAAAAGGAATATCAAAACCAATCTTTAAAAACAAAAGTATGAAATGTAACGGTTACCCAAATAAACTAATCACTGGGTTTCCACATAGGTAAAAATATGGATATGGAAGAGAAATCTAACCATCATGTTCTGATAGAGAGTGGAAGAGAACATGGCTATGGAAAAGCCAGCAATAACAAATCCATAAACTTGTGACGATCTAAGGTACCATATGATTCATCAGATATAAGATCACTAGGACAACATTTTTGGTTTTCAAGATCGTTTCCCTAAAGTTAAAGAAAGTGAATTAAAATAAATACTTACTTTATTTTGGTACAACCTCACTGTTGTTCGTGGCTTTAACAATTTCCACTTCATCTCTTAAATAAATGAAGTTGAATTTGTTATTCGTGAAGTGTTAGCAGATCATGTGATAGAATGACGGGTCATTCCATCTGTCTCAAACAAAAGGTTAGCAAAAAATTATATACATAAGTCAGTCTATAGTGAGATTAATCATTTATGGTTCCTAAAATGGACTTATACATCATATGTCATACAGCTTAATATAATAAAACCAGTTTCTACTAAACATGTACTTCTTGTAGGCCAGTGGTAGGCGATAAAGGCCAGTCGCACTTCGGTTGTGGGTTCGATTCCCACAGCCTTGTCCGACGCGATGGGATGTCGCCTGTTCTGCAGGTTTTCCTTTTTCTAAAACTATATTACTATAACATCCCATCAATAATATCGAAAAAAACTTCCATCCTTAAACAATACTAACTTATGTCCAACATAATCCATTCCAATCTTAAGGCTTATCCATAATACTGCAGTCCACTCTCATAACATAGTGAAAATTATTACCAGAGATTTAACACCATCGTCGATCCCCATATATCATAAGATATGTTTTGTTGGTCACATTCCAAACATTCAAAGTCCTTAATCATGTATTCTCTTGAATACCTTAGTGAAAACATGAATGCAGTTAAAATTTAACACTTTCCACATACCAAAATCCTCAAAATTCTATATACTCAAACATTGATATCACTTAATCCTTATATCAATCATGAGCTCATGAATACTGTTAAACATTTCATTTTCTCATTTTCCCTTCATTATGATCATATCATCTTATTTCCAAAAATATCTCAATCACTTTGAATACCACATTAGACCAATACATAAATATTCCAATACTTTATGATACAACATTATTTTGGAATCCCATGACATAAACACTTAATTATTCCACCACATCGTTATCATATTCAACATCGCCAATGGTGATCGCATGTGACTTCCCTTTGTCCTTTGCCTTAAGCAGTTTCTCATGTCGATCATCACTAACCCTTGGATTAGGGAATTTATTAGCATAATGCCCCATTTCCTTGCACTTGAAGCATTGAAGTGTTGGTGGTGCGTTCTTTGCAGTGTTTGCTTTATTCACATCATTAGAATCCCTTTTTCCGTTACTTTGACACTCAACTGCTCGATGACCTTATTTTCCACACTTAAAACATTTTCTAGTCCCTTTAAGACAATCTCCACCATGCTTCATTCCACACTTTGTGCATAAGGAAACATTCATCTTCTTTTCACCATTATTCGGAGATTTCTCCTTGAACTCCATCTTTCGTTTCTTGTCAAAACCATGAGATGGATATGTACCACCAACTTCTAATTCTACCTTGATAGCACAACGCACAATTTCTTCATAGCTACTAAAGTCTCTTATAGCTAATGCCTTTCGAAGACTTGGTTTTAAGCCACTGAAAAATTGATCATCTTTACTTCCAGGTTGGATGATAATGCCAGATGCATACCTTGCGAGTCTTGTAAAAATTGCTTCGTATATACCAACAGATTCATCATCCTTCAGCTTCACCTCAAGAGACTCCTTTTCCATCTTTGTTCGAAGAATACGAGGGAAGTACTTACTGAAAAACAAGTTCTTGAACTCGTCCCATTCCATGGACTCAATTTCATCTCTTTGCCTCGTATTCTTGATAAGTTTCCACCATTGATCAGCTTCACCTTCCAAACGATATAATGCTAAGATGACTTTATCATGCTCAGAACATTGAAGAACTGAAAATATCATTTCAGTGGCACTGATCCATTGTTTAGCAACAAGTGGATCAGAAGACCCACTGAAAGAAGGTGGACTTTGCCTCATGAAGGACTCAATAGAATATTGTTCCCTTCTCTGCTCATTTGGAAGTCCAGAATGATTCATATCTTGTGTAAGTATAGAAATAAGATTTTTCACTCCATCTCCAATAACATTTGTTTGTTCAGGAGGAAAATCATTGCATTTTCCATTGCATTGATCAACACGGTTCCTTCGAGTTCCAGCCATCGTCTAAAACCCAAAAAGAATAGTGTGAGGGGAAAAAATCATTCTAGGGAAAACAACATAATAAAGGAGGAGTACCTTCAATATCTAACATCTTAGGTTTAATTATATGATCGTTAGTGTAATTCTAGTACTATAACCCATACGTATACTTAACCTTAGGGACATACCTAGACATACCTTAGAAATATCTCTAGGGATCTCACTAAAGTTCTTGCATCCTAGTTTCCAAAGGTTGACTAAACCTTTCCTCTGATACCAACTGTAGAGACCTGAAGCTTGACGTACATGGACATTACATTACTTTTGTGGAATACTTGGTACATAACAAAAACACAGACACAAGGATCGTAATAGTTTAGTGTCTTTGGAAACTCGGAACGTAATCTTTTAATCGTGGTGGAAGATCTTCAATATCTCCCATAAAGATCTTCCATTTTTTTACCTAAATCCTTTCTTTATATCCTGGGGAAAAGAAAACATAAAAGGGTGAGCTCAAATGCTCAGCAAGGGCAAATAAAGGAAATAAAAATCATATCATATCTTTTTGAAAATCATAACCTGCAAAAGAGATCATAATATCTTAACATGGAACAAATCATAGAAGTGAAAATGAGATCCCCATAATCATAACATGAAAGATGAAACTCTGTGGCATGCGCACATAATCATGGAAAATTATTTCTTGTTAGTCATGACTCATTGCCAAGACTATCTTAGTGGACAAAGTCCCTTTCTGAACCGAGTCACCCTCGTTCCAATCCTGTTGCACTGAACCGGTATAACCTACCGTTCCAGCCCTGTCTATCTCATGAGATATAAAATCTTTACCCAATGCATTGGAGAGAGATATAGGTCCCACCCATCTTATAATGAATCCTTTCTTATGTGTTCCACATAATCATAAATCATACATCATCGCATAACACATGTAACAAAAATGGGATTCTTGAAACATCATGACATCATAAAACAAATCATATAAGGTAAATGACTTCATAAAAATAATTTCCTCAAAACATAATCAAATCAATGTAATAATAGGGAAAAAACAGAACCCTATATTATCTTAGATGGAAAATAATTTCGATAAAACATTTGAACTCCATTTTTGAGGAAAATATCCTTTCTACTTCAAAAACATTTTTCCTTTCATAACATGTCATACGACTTTAAAATAAAAAATGTTGATTAAAAATAAACTTGAAAACTCATAAAGGAAGTTTCTTGGAAATAATGTTTTAAAAATCCATTCATGCCGTATAAGTTAAAAAAAACAATCTTCGTTCTTTTGTCGAAAAAGTCAAAAAGTACCTCGTAAAAACGACAAAAGATTCCTTTCATACATATTACTAAAAACTCACCGAAGGGTAAAAATGGATTTAAAAAATTGTAGGTGGATGGAAATAATATTACATATTGATGAAACATGTATGTGGATGATAAAATACACCCCAGTAAATACTTACGAATAAACAATCTCGGATAAAAATGAGATTGTGATATTTCCCTTACCTTAGGTCCGATTTGCTTTGTACGGGTCTAAAGCTCCAGTATAATGGTTTAAATAATGTTATTGACTTATTCCAGAATCATACATATTGATATGATATCATATATGGTTATATTCTTAGATTCTTGTTAGTAATATTTCGTTGTTACTTGTTACTCGGGTCCTTATTGCCTTTTGTTCTTATGCGTGTTTTGCCAAATAAATTCTTATTCTTCTTTTAAGGTTATAGATACCTTATATCCAGAATGGTATTAGTGTAACATATATCATATTTATTCATTCAATTCATTTATATAATTACTATGTAATGATGATCATGTAGAACGAGTCGCATCACATCGTGGAGACGGTATTCTGTACGTACGCACGAGTGATGATATCGTTCGTATGATCGT
The DNA here is from genome assembly GCA_963277665.1 of Viscum album. NCBI lineage: Eukaryota > Viridiplantae > Streptophyta > Magnoliopsida > Santalales > Viscaceae > Viscum > Viscum album. Next base: position 389,745,521 of record OY728134.1, on the reverse strand, counting down.
GGAATTGTATTTCAATATATATATATTATTTAAGTATCAATATTTCATTATAATAATCATAAATAGTTACTCATTACACCATTATACCCATCCTTGTAAGGTGATGGTGGAAAATAGATTACACCACGGCGTGGAGACGATATTCCGTACGTACGCATGCGCGGTGATTTCATTTTTCAGTAGGATGGATAGAAGGTGAATTAGGGTTGTTTCATATTTATAATAACATATCATTATGTAAGTAATACTGATGTTATTACGTTATAATGAAACAACTAAATAAGAAGAAGTTGAAGAAGAAAGAAATTGAAAAGATCGGTAATGGATATTACCTCTTCTTTGGAACGCCTCTTTGAATCCTCCACATAGGGAACTAAGATTGGTCATTGAAGAAGTCCAGGACCTCTAGGATTATTCTAGGGAAGTGGAGAGGAGAAAATGGCAGGGTTTGTCCGAGCTTGAGTGCTCAAATTGGTGTGAGGAGGAGGGGGAGGAGGTGGCCTTTTATAAGGGAGGAGAGGGGCACCTTAGGAATATCTCAAAATATTATTCTATATTAAAGTAAAAATCGGTTAATAATGGTTCCAAAGGGTCTTATTTCGAAGCTAAAGTGGGGATGGGTCGAAATCATATCATCCAATAGGATTTAGACAAGTTTAGGGTATTATTTTAACCTTATCAATTAGATTTAACTCTAAGTTATATAATTTAACCTTTACCGTGTCTTTTTGTTTTCTTTCACTATATGGTTAATACACTTACTATAACATGCCAAACTAACCCCAAATTGTATATTATTAATACATATATCCTTATCTAAGTCATTTGGCCGAACCTCAGATTTTTAGGAATAAAATAACAATTTATAATATTTGATTTAAAAACTATTTTGTGTCAATTTTGACACTATTTGATATATGATTTTTGTGAAAGTCATAACATAATTATATGTTCAAACCAAGTTGATTAAATCAACACTAATATATCATAGTAACCTAGAAAATTAGTGGAATTCATAAAAAGTCTTAAATTACATTTAATTTGGTATTTATAATATCAATTATGTCAATATTTCATTAATAAGATAATTACTGCATCATCTTTGTGTCATAAATAAATTAAATTATTTGATGTCTAAAAATTACAAATAAAATACCATCATGTAGGAAATCGTTTTAGCTTTCTAATGAATATTTAAAATAGAATGTATCTTATGTAAAACTCTATATTAAAGTTTTTTTAGTAAATATACTTTGATTTTAACTCTTTTAACTCTTCTTTGAATTAAATAATAATAAATGTCATAATCTAATCCAAGTGGGCCTAAATGATAATATTTTACACTTAAGGTTGTTTTTTGTTGAGATAAACTTGTCTAATAGAAATAGGACTTGTTTTAGGGTAATATTAATATCATTCTTACCCTTAATTACCCTATTTACTTTTAACCATGGTAAATAAAAGTAAAAAGTTACTATTCACCAAAAATTATTTTCATCTCATTGAACCACATTTTACTTACTGACATCAACCGTGTCTCTCAGATTTTTGAAATGCCATTCACAGAAGCGGTAAAATTAGGTTTTATGAAAAATTCAGTTTTTTAACTACCACTTAGTAGTTTCACTATTCATCAACAATTGATGTCTTTCAGAAAAATACCAAAATTTCATCCTAAGCTATATTTCATATTCCGAATTCAAAAATGAAGTCTATTTTACCAAATTCATAACATAGAAGTTGCATTAATTAATTTTATAATTAAATCCCGCTGTTAAAACAAATAGCATGTTTTTAAGAAACAATATCTATCAAAAGATTGACACTTGATTATGTCTGGTTTAAATGTGAAATTACATTCAATGACCAACATTGTATTAAATTGTAAAAATATATTCTAAATATACTTTAAAACCACTCAAATTAATAATTTATCACTATTAATTATTTCGATTTAAAAAGTTGTTTTTAATTATAATTTAGTAATTTTCACTATTCATCAGATTATGAAAGTTATCTGAAAAGTACCAAAATTTCACCTTAGGCTAATTTCGCTACTCCAAATCCAAAAATGAAGTCCATTTTGAGAGCTCAAATTTCTAAAATTTAAAAAGTGGTTATTACTATTCGTAACGGCTAGTTTTAATAATATTTTAATAGCATATCGTTGTTTCGTGAAACTCAGTATTGCGTACTACACACGCTATCGAGGAAGGTTGTGATTGCGTGTAATGTAAGGAAAGTCAAAGATGCGTGTTGTTCAAGCTACTTTTGGTGTAGCGTACAACACAAGACATTAATAAAATTAAAAAGAATATTTTTCATAAAATCTCGGGCTGTTACATTGTTATAAGAAGTATTATAGCTACACTTACACACACCTACATCTAATGGTTAAAGGGCATACTGTTTCCGTGGATGGTGAATTTTTGCCTCCCGAAATGATGATTGTTCAACATTCTTTTAACACCTTCAATGGTGGACATTAGGATGTCACTATATTTATATATGATATATAATATGTTTATGTTTTCCTTAAGATTCTCTATTTTTCATTTTGGGCATACCTTTATGGTTTCCATTATGGGTAAACGCGATATCTTCATTTAAGGAAGTGCGGACTACCACCCCCTCAAAGTGATTTGATTCGTTAAATACCATATGTGGGACGTATAAAGGATGGAACTATGATATTATATATGATATTATACTGGAATTATAATATAACTTTATATCATTATGATTCCATTCTATAAATTATGAAATAGAAATGAAATTAGCGTTCATGCGTACGTACGACTTACCGTCTCCATGAACGGTGCATTTCATTTCTTACCTCTAAATGATTATGTAATATTATAAATGAATTTATATACTGGATATATATGATACATAAATAATGATTATAATTATGGATATAATGGATACAGGAACAAATTGTAATTATAATGGGTTTATTTTTGACTCAAGTACCAATGATCGTTAAAACAACCATTATTAACTTAAATCATTACATAGTGTTCATGACATGGAAATAAGTGATATAAAAGGAATAATTAACTTGAAAAAGGTTCTTAATCAAGTATAAATTAACTCAAGTTTATTATTCAGGACATTAAAGAACGATCGAGTCATGTCGGACCCAAGGTATGGGACTTCGTCACAATCTCCTTTCATTGAGGCATATTTTGTTTTATACACAACCTTCTTTTATACGGTGTATAAACCCCTTTGATTTTTACGTATATTCAAAAGGTATCTTTTTTATACGAAGCGTTTACTAAATGACAAAATAGAAAGTTTTTGTCCTACGTATGCGGCGACAATGACTTCTCTGCTGCCATGACCGTTATTTGAGATTCGGCTTCCTCTACAAGCCATAACATTTTTTTAAAGAAAAATAAATACCATGTTTTAATTTTATTTTATTTTGGTATTGAAAATTGTTTTCAAAATGTTTTTATATCAATGTGTTGTATTGATATCTTGTGATTGAAAGGTTGAAATGTTATGTTTCCTTTATGCATGTTTTATGTGATATGATTATGTTGAGGTTCATAGGCATTATTATGAAGACGGGTGGTTCCATGATAAACTAAGGGCGGGTGAGCCCGATATAGCTCTCCAATGAATTGGGTAACGTGAAGGAGTGAAACGTTAAGGTTTCTCTGAAGAGATTTAGGGAATATACTGTGATGGGTATTCCAAATGTAACCAAGAGGGTTACTCCCTACGTAAAAATGTTATGTATGCCTCAAGTTACCTTTATGACTAATGATTTCTATGATTTATTCATGATTTGACGAGCTATGTTAAAGTGCTTATGTTTTATGGGTAAAGTATGATTTCATTCTTATGTATATATGTACCCAGGTTTCCTTTCCATATTTTTATATCCCTTACTGAGATTTTTATGCTCATCCCAAGTTTTTTGAAATGTTTTTCACAGGTCACGGGAAAGGTACATGATATTGTGATAGTTTCAAAGAAGTGTCAATAAATAATCCATGTTTTATTTTAAATATGTTTCCATTGATTGGAAAGAAGAATACTGTCTTTATGTAACCACTTTGTTTATATGTGGAATTTAATGCATTTTTTATGATCTAATTCTCTAAAACTCTAAACCTGAAAAGATCTTCAATGTGTAATCATGTAATAACTCAAGATTAAGTAAGGTTTAAGGGTGGGGCCTTATAGTTGGTATCAGAGGTCGGTTTAGATAACTTTAGGAGTCAGAATTCTATTAAATTATTATCCAAAAATATTATTTTTTTATGTTCAAATTGAAGTGATATAGTATTTGAAGATTACCATGTTGCTTCATCTAAGACATGTTTGTTCAGAATGGTTTTCCGTAGAGAATATAGGGAAGTAGTGCTAGGAAGGCATGTAGAAGGAAATTACCTTCCGAATCAGCATCCTGAGATGGTCAGAATTGGAACTGAACAGTTTGTTGCAGTAATGGCGCAGTTGACTCAAGCGATAAATGGTGGTGGTATCCATGCACAAGATTAGCCAGATCAACCACAGAGGAACATGTCAGTGGTGGAACATTTCATGAGGCAACATCCCCCATCATTCAGAGGATCATCTGACCCTATGCTAGCTGAAGGGTAGATTAAAGCACTGGAGAAGATTTTCGATGTCATGGGGTGTTTAGTCAATCAAAAGGTTAGTATTGCTATTTACCGTTTGGAGGGTGAAGCAGATCAGTGGTGGTCGATAGTTAAAAATATCAGGGATGCTGATGAGATTGATGCTCTCGACTGGGATGAATTCAAAGGTATGTTTCTTGAAAGGTATTTTCCTAAGTCTGTTCGACTTAGGATGGAAAAACAATTCTTGGAATTGATGCAAGAGGAAGGCTCAGTGGCTACCTATGAAGAGAGGTTCACACGATTGGCAAGGAATGCTCCAAATTTTATCCGAGACCTTGATAGTAAAATCAATCATTTTTACTCAATATTAATGCCAAAATATCGAAGGGCATTAGCTTCTCGTGAGTTTAAAAGTTATGAAAAGCTTGTTCGATGTGCTGAGAATGTGGAAATGGAGTTTTCCGATGATCAAGGGTTCTATAACAACTAGCAGAAGAAGATACCAAGGTGGCAAGAGAAAGGGATGAATTCTTCAAAAAAGTCTGATGGTAAGAAATCTAAGTTTCCAGTTTGTGATAAATGTGGCAAAAGGCATGCTGGGGAATGTCTTCTGAATTCTGGAAAGTGCTACCAATGTGGTAAGATGGGACATAAGGATCGTGATTGAACTGAAAAAGATCAAGGTGAATGTAAGACCAAATTTGATTTACAGTTAGTGAAATGTTTTAAGTGCAATGAGATGGGTCACTATGCAAACGAGTGTCCGACAAAGATCTTGAGTGATGGGAAGCAGTTAGACTAAAAGTAGAAAGGGGTGGTCAAATCCTTTGCAACTAATTCAGTAGATGTCGGGCCATCAAATGAAGTTGTATCAGGTACTTTGTTTGTTTTCTCAGATTATGCTAGTGTGTTTTTTTATTCGGGGTCCACACATTCTTTCATCTCTGAAATATTTTCTAGTAAAATGGGAATACCATCTCAAGAAATTACTCCTGAACTTTCGGTAAAAACACCTGGGGGAAATTTTGAGGCAAAAAGAATTTATAAGAATCTTCATATCCTTATCTGTGGAAAAACCTACTTGAAAACCTTATTGTTATACCTCTAGTAGAGTTTGATGTTATCCTGGGTATGGATTGGCTCTCTATTTACCATGCGAAGATTGACGGTAGAGCTAAAGAAGTTTCTTTTCAAAAAGACTTTTAGTTTTTGTACAAGAATGAACCCTTACTGTTGATAACTTATCAAGAGGCCATGAATCTTGTAAAAGATGGAAATGAATGTTACCTTCCACACATTGTTGAAAACAAAGGAACCGTTCAAATTAATGACGTGCCAGTGGTAAATGAGTATCCTGAGGTTTTTCCTGATTAGTTTCTTGGAATAATACTAGATCGGGAAGTTAAGTTTACTGTTGACTTAGTTCCTGATGCTAAGCCAATTTCAAAACCCCCTTATCGAATAGCTGAAAATGAACTTTTAGAGTTGAAGGAGCAATTTCAAGATTTATTAGAGAAAGGTTTCATTCGACCTAGCACATCACCATGGGGTGATCCTATTTTATTTGTTAAAAAGAAAGATGGTTCAATGAGACATTGCATTGATTATAGAGACTTGAATAACATCACTATTAAGAACAAATATCCTTTTCCTCATATCGATGATTTGTTTGATCAGCTCCAGGGAGCTCAGTTTTTTTTCAAAGATTGACCTGAGATCGGGGTACCATCAGCTAAAGGTAAAGGAAGAAGATGTTCCGAAGACTGCGTTTCGTACAATATATGGCCATTATGAATTTGTAGTAATGCCCTTTGGGCTAACCAATGCACCTGCTGTATTCATGGACTTAATGAATATAATTTTCAATGAGTTCTTGGATAATTTTGTGGTGGTTTTCATTGATGATATTTTGGTGTTTTCTAAAAGTAAGGAGGAGCATGAAAGACATTTATTGGTTATCTTGAAAACCATAAAAGAAAAGAAACTGTATGGAAAATTCATCAAGTGTGAGTTTTGGTTGCAACAAATTTCTTTCCTTGGTCACTTTGTTTCTAAAGATGGGATAACTGTTGATCCTGCAAAAACAAAAGTTGTAGAAGACTAGCCAAGACCCACAAATGTAACTAATATTCGTATCTTCCATTGTTTGGTAGGCTATTACCGAAGGCTTGTTAGAAATTTTTCATGGGTATCTAGTCCAATGACTAAGCTAACTCCGAAGGGTGTTAAGTTTATCTGGACAAAAGAATATGATGATTGTTTTTAGGAATTGAAAAGAAGATTTTTGAATGCTCCAGTTTTGGTACTACCTTCCAGGAATGGGGAGTTTTTTATCTACAGTGATGCTTCATTGAAAGGACTTGGTTGAGTCCTAATGCCGAATGATCAGGTAATTACTTATGCTTCACAACAGTCGAATACTCATGAGGTAAATTACCCTAAACATGATTTGGAATTAGCTGCTGTTGTTTTCGCTTTAAAAATTTGGAGGCATCATTTGTATGGAGTAAAGTGTGAAATATATACCAATCACAAAAGTTTAAAGTATATATTCACTCAGAAAGAATTGATCATGAGATATAAGAGATGGATAGAATTAATCAAGGATTATGATTGTACAATTCATTACCATCCGGGAAAAGAAAATAAAGTGGATGATGCTTTGAGTCGAAAAAGTAATGCTTCATTATAAATGTTGCGTTTTGGAACGTGATCCTTTGGTTAAGGATTTGATGAACTTTGGAATAGAAGTTGTTGGTGTAGGAAGTTCTTCTGTTTTGTTTCAGGTATCAGTGAGATCATCTCTATCAGACAGAATGAAGCAAGCACAGAAGCAAGACAGTGAGTTGCAGAAAGAGGTAGAGATGGTTCAGAAAGGTAAGTTGCCTGAATTCAACATTGATAATGATTGCGTTTTGAGATTTGGTATGAGATTGTGTGTGCCTTGTGATTCATAGTTGAAGAGAGAGTTGTTATGTGAAACTCATAGTTCTCCGTTTTCAGTTCATCCTGGCAGTACTAATATGCACAGAGATCTGCGGGAGTATTACTGGTGGGATAGAATGAAAAGAGATATTGCTTATTTTACTGTGAAGAGTTTGACATGTCAATAGGTTAAAGTAGAGCGGCAGTTACCGAAAGGGATGCTTCAGCCTTTACCAGTGCCAGAGTGGAAATGGAATAATATATCCATGGACTTTGTTGTGGGATTACCGAAGACATCTCAAGGTAATAATGCAATATAGGTTATTGTTGATTGCCTGACTAAATCTGCTCATTTCCTTTCTATACGAGATACTTTTTCCCTTGATCAACTTTTCTGTTTGTATCATAAATATATAGTCAGGTTACATGGATTTCCCCTCTCCAATGTATCTGATCGTGATCACAGGTTCACTTCTAACTTTTCGAAAGGCCTTTAGAAGTAGTTGGGCACTGAATTAAATTTCAGTACATCATTTCATCCTCAATCAGATGGGCAGTCAGAACGAACAATTCAGACCTTGGAAGATATGCTACGAGCTTGTTCGATAGATTATCAGGGATGTTGGGACCAACATCTTTCTTTGGTTGAATTTTCATATAATAACAGTTTTCATTCCAGTATACAGATGGAACCATTTCAGGCATTATATGGGAAGCGGTGTCGAACTCCAGCTTTCTGAGATGAAGTGGGTGACAGGAAGTTGTTGGTACCAGAATTGGTAGAAGAGATGGAAGAAAAAGTTCAGCTGATTCAGAAACACATGAGAACAGCTCAGAGTAGGCAGAAGAGTTATGCAGACAACATGAGGAAGGATCTAACTTTTGATGTAGGTGATCATGTTTTTCTCAAATTCTCACCATGGAAAAGTGTGATAAGATTTGGTAAGAAAGGAAATCTGAGTCCAAGGTTCATTGGACCATAAGAAATTCTGTAGAGAGTTGGATCAGTTGCATACCGGGAGGATTTACATCCGAGTTTCTCCCAAGTACACAATGTTTTTCACGTTTCGATGTTGGGAAAGTGTATGCCAGATCCATCTGATGTTTTGAGTCCAGAGGTAGTTCAGCTGGAAGAGAACATATATTATTAAGAACAACCGGTCCAGATTCATGACCACAGGGAGAAAGTGTTACGAAATAATTTGATAAATCAGGTAATGGTTTTTTTGAAAAAACCACATGGTGGAAGAGGCAACATGGGAATCTGAAAATTCAATGAGGGATAAGTACCCCCATTTATTCGATAAGTAAATAAATTGTGGGGGCGCAATTTTCTAAAGGGGGGAAGGATGTAACATCCCAATTAAGTAATGAATAATAGATATTTCTATATATGTCTATTAATGAATTAGATAGTGTTTTAGAGGCTTAAAATGAAAATAAATCCAATCTTAAGCATGGAATACACTAATATTTTTTAAAGGATTGTTTTACTGCCTTTTATGGGAAACCATTTTAAATCTATCTTTTGACAATTTTATAAGCTATGTTTGTCAAAATAAACTTATTCTTTATTATTGGGACATCAAAATTTACTTTGTGTGAATTTTCGGTATTTTTCTGACAATGTTCATTTTTTTATGAATAGTGAAAAATACGGTATTTTACATCAAAACTGATTTTTAATCTACTTTATTTATATGATTAGATTATCTTTTGAATTGGTTTTAAAGTTAAATTAGAATATATTTTTACCATTTAATACAATGGTGGTCATTAGGATTAATTTCACTTTGGAATTGGGCATAAACTAATGCCAAACTTTTCATAGATATTGTTTCAAAAAAACCCTCTATTTTTTTGACAACGGAAATTATTTTTAAATCAATTATTGAAATTTATGTGTTTGGAATTTGGTAAAATGGATTAATTATTTGGAATCAGAAGTTCCAAATTATGTAATAAATACTCTTTTGTTTTTGGACATTATGAATAGTAACGATGGTAATTATCTTTAATTATCTTCATTAATGAGTAATCAGGTAGTTAATGATAATAAATGATATCATAATAATACAAATAACCACAACATGTGTCCTAAGGCTACTGGTTGTCTCATCTCCGACCATGGGATCCCTTGTTCCAAACGTGGGGGCCCCATGGAATCACTTTTGTGAGAAAGTGACTTTTTATCTTTTTATTTTTTAAGAATGTTAAATGTGACAATGAATGTATCACCTAAGTAAAATATTTTTAATTTTGTCTACATAAATGATCTTTTGGACTATATATATTCATTAGAAATCTAAAACGATTTCCTACATCATGATATTTGTTTTATAAATTTTAGACATTAAATGTATTAAATTATTTATGACATCATGATGATGCAGCGATTAGCTCGTTAATAGAGGATTTAAATAAAATGAAATGATAATGTGAAATCTATGACCTACACGTGTCCAAAACCTATTGGATGGGTGGATTTATAACCCTTATCACCGTACACTCGAATTATATCAATGTGGGACCTTTTGAATCCTAAAATCATTTTCTAATAAAGTAACATTTCTTTACTTTCCAAGAGTGCCCCTCCTCTCCTCTTGTAAAAGGCCCCCACCTCTACCTCCTTACCCACACTCCCAAAGCCTTTGGCTCGGCCAACCCATGCCCATTTTGTCTCTCCACATACCTCTATTACTACTTTAAGCCTCAATTTGGTCATAAGTCTTCCCAAGGAATCCTTTGAGCTCAAACCAAATGGAGTTACCCGATTTTAAGGTAATGTCTTCACTTGAGTCCTTTTGTTTTATTTTTCTTCTCCAACCCCATAAAATATTTTTATTCATTTCTTTTGTAACAACTACATTATCTTCAATATACTAGGATGTTTTTATAAGAATTATTCGAGCTACACTTACACACACCTACATCTAATGGTTAAATGACATATTGTTTACGTGCATGGTGAATTTATGCCTCCTGAAACGATGATTGTTCAACATTGTTTTAACACCTTCAAAGGTGGCCATTAAGATGTCCCTATATTTATATATGATATATAATATGTTTATGTTTTCCTTAGGCTTCTGTATTTTTCAGTTTGGGCATACCTTTATGGTTTCCATTATGGGTAAACGCGATATCTTCATTTAAGGAAGTGCGGACTACCGCCCCCTCAAAGTGATTTGATTCGTTAAATACCATATGTGGGAAGTATAAAGGATGGAACTATGATATTATATATGATATTATACTGGAATTATAATATAACTTTATATCATTATGATTCCATTCTATAAATTATGAAATAGAAATGAAAGTAGCGTTCATGTGTACGTACGGCTTACCGTCTCCATGAACGGTGCATTTCATTTCTTACCTCTAAATGATTATGTAATATTATAAAGGAATTTATATACTGGATATATATGATATATAAATAATGATTATAATTATGGATATAATGGATACATTAACAACTTGTAATTATAAAGGGTTTATTTTTGACTCTAGTACCAATGATCGTTAAAACAACCGTTATTAACTTAAATCATTACATAGTGTTCATGACATGGAAATAAGTGATATCAAAGGAATAATTAACTTGAAAAAGGTTCTTAAGCAACTATAAATTAACTCAAGTTTATTATTCAGGACATTAAAGAATGATCGAGTCAAGTCGGACCCAAGGTATGGGACTTCGTCACAATCTCCTTTCATTGAGGTATATTTTGTTTTATACACAACCTTCTTTTATACGGTGTATAAACCCCTTTAAATTTTACGTTTATTCAAAAGGAATATTTTTTATATGAAGCTTTTAATAAATGACAAAAGAAATTTTTTTTGTCATACGTATGCGGAGACAACGACTTCTCCGCCACTGTGACTGTTATTTGAGTTTCGGCTTCCTCTGCAAGCCATACCTTATTTTTAAAAGAAAAATAAATACCATGTTTTAATTTTCTTTTATTTTGGTATTGAAAATGGTTTTAAAAATGTTTTTATATCAATGTTTTGTATTGATATCATGTGATTGAAAGGTAGGAATGTTATGTTTCCTTTATGTATGTTTTATATGATATGATTATGTTGAGGTTCTTGGGCATTATAATAAAGACGGCTGGTTCCGTGATAAACTAAGGGCGGGTGAGCCCGATATAGCTCTCCAATGCATTGGGTAACGCGAATGAGTGAAACGTTAAGGTTTCTCCGAAGAGATTTAGGGAATATACTGTGATGGGTATTCCAAACGTAACCAAGAGGGTTAATCTCTACGTAAGAATGTTATGAATGCCTCAAGTTACCTTTATGTCTTATGATTTCTATGATTATTCATGATTTGATGAGGTATGTTAAAGTTATTATGTTTTATGGGTAAAGTATGATTTCATTCTTATGTATATATGTACCCATGTTTCCATTCCATATTGTTTTATCCCTTACTGAGCTTTTTATCCTCATCCCATGTTTTTTTAAAATGTTTTTCACAGGTCAAGGGAAAGGTACATGATATGGTGATAGTGTCAAGGAATTTCAAGAAAGAATCCATGATTTATTTTAAATATGTTTCCATTGATGGGAAAGAAGAATACTATCTTTATGTAACCACTTTGTTTATATGTGGAATGTAATGAATGTTTTATGATCTAATTCTATAAAACTCTAAACCTGAAAAGATCCTCAATGTGTAATATTATAATAACTCAAGATTAAGTAAGGTTTAAGGCTGGGGCCTTATAATAACCATTTGTTCTTAGGGAAAAGTTTCTCTCCACCAATTATATATAAAAATAAATTAAAGTAATTATTCTCCCACTCTAGCATACAATCTATTCTAAAAATAGATTAATATTTGAAACAACTAGTTTATATCAGAAATCCTCTTTGTTGTGTCAACCATTTGAAATTTTACTTTCAAAAACATTGGTCTATTTCGAAAACATCTAAATATAACACTATATATTTATATTTTAACTATACATGGATTTTTATAAATTTTCTGATTATCCACCTATCCCATAATAGTTTAGTTCATTTATCACCTACTGAAAAAAACTTATTGAAAATATATTCAATATTTACATTCCAACCATATTTTTATTTTTTGACACCACAGGATGAATAAACACACTTTTAGATTTAATTTTCTATAAATAAAACTAGATTATCATTATCATTTTTTCATTACCTAAGGATTTCGAAGAGAAAATTTTATCAGGACTCAACATTAAACCATTATATAATATTTAGTTTTAAATAAATATTTCATTTTATTAATTTTCAGTGATCTTCCTTGTTTGGAGTTTTAGAGAATTGGGTCATATCTATTTTATAATAAACCCATACATTGCAAAGTGTTAACATCCACATAGTATCTATTTTTCTAATAAGTAAACACATTAAAAATGAAACATGTTTTTTTTATGAAAAATATTAAGGATTTTCAATGTGATTTAATTTTTTCACTAATTATCTAAAAACCTAATGAAATTATTTTACAACATCAGAGTTGCGCAAAAGTCTCAATATTAGAGATATAATAATATGAAAATAAACTCATTAATAAATTTCAAAACCATGAAATCTTATAAAATATTTTCTAATTATCAAAATAAAATTTGAGTATAAACAATCAATTACGTAAAAATTTAGTCATCCTTACCACCCAATGGTTTTCATAAAATAATTGACAAGAAAACATAAATGAAAAATCAGAATCATTCATGTTTCATAGAAAGCCTAAGAACCCATGAAAATCATTTTCTATAAAATATTACACATTACCCTTAAGGGTAATAATAATATCTTTAAAAAAATATTATTTGATTACATTATGAAGTCAGTATGTTTCCATGAACAAATATTCATAAATCCTAGAAAATTTATTTAGGTGACATGGAAAATCATCTATATAGACCTATAAAAAATGTTCTAACATACTCAGTTTCCAATATAATTTGGTGAATAACATAATCATCACCTATAATTTAGGGAGATATATTAGGCTAACACATCTTCATAAATAATATAAAGGGATCATGAAATACAATAAAAACATAAAATCTCAAATTTATATTCTCAATCTCATAAAAATATACTTCTTAACCCATATGTACTTAAATTTTGTATATTGACTTATCAATTTACTTTAAAACCCCATTTTCAAAAATAAAATAACCAAAACCAAAAGAAAAGTGGGATTTCTTTAAAGAAAACATAGAATCTTATTATTTAATCCAAACATAATATAATGGAATCCATCGCAGGGGATTTTTTTGGTGTAAAATATGTTAACATAGAATATAAATATTCCCTTTCTATAAAGGATATCAAAATGTTCTATATAAAACATGTAAACAAGATTAATTTTCATTATTTTGGGATTAAAATAAAAATATCTCTAAAATAGTATTTATAATTTATTTATGTCAATATAAATACATCCAAAAAATAATTTTATGAATATAGAATGGAAGGAAAATAATTTAGAAAATAAATATTGAAAACTTTTAAAACAACCAAGTAATCTAAAGTGTTTCTTTCCTTGAGCCTGACTTGTCATGTAGGGTATTTATCTTCGTGAATAATAAAACAATGTTAATTATTTTCATTACTAAGATCCTATTCTTTTTTTTTGTTTTTTTATATCCATGTTAAAATAAATTACTTAATCGATTAATCCATATCTGATTCTTTGTAAACATTCTTCTTATACATCAGAAATGGATTTGGTAAGTTGACTAAGGTAAATGGGGTAACAGCTCTATCATATCTAAAATATTATTCAGGAAATAAATATCAAATTTATACATTAAATACAATTTTATAACCATCCATGAAATGATTTTAAGAAAATATAATCTTGTCACTTCATAGAGGTGGTTGTCCACATATATGCACGAATGACTTTATCATTTTCAAATTGATGGAAGGGAAAACTTATTGATGATATAATATTTTTTTAGAATGATTATATTATCTTAAAATCACATATATTAATTAAATATATCATAAAAACCATCCTTGTTAGGTTTCCATGAAAGATAAAACACATCACTTCATAGAATTGGAAGTCCATACGTATACACGAGATATATTTTCATTTATTGTAGGATGAAAAATAAGATGAAAAAGGGTTATACCATAATCATAATAAAATTTTATTATATAGAAGGAATTGATGTAATTTATTCATCATGGTTAAAGAATAATTGAAAAATATATAAGATGAAATAATCTTGTAATATGGCAGTCATGTGTTATAACATCTCCTTAGATAACTTTGTTGGATTACACTTTAAGATATCTAAGATTCTTATTTTGGTGAGACCTGAACCACTAGGATGAGGGGAGGGATATTTGGGGGAATTTATTTAGATATTATCAAATCTAGAGTCCTTAAATAGTGTGAGGATGGGAGGATAAAATGCTCCCTTTTATTCTTCTTCTGGGTGCTAACTGATGTCATCAGTTTTCCTAGGCCATTTATTGCTCCATTACCTCCTTTACCATATGAAAAACATTTTCCTAGTCCTTTGGGACATTTCCTGGGGTACATATTCCAAAATCATTGACACATAGTAGATTGAATATTTTTATCTTCAAGACCATTATCACCTACACCTTTATGTAACATCATTATTCTAAAATTTGGTGTTATAGAAAACTCACTGAGGTTTATGTTTCCAATAATAACATCTTATATCCGGTTAATAATATCCACAAGATTTTTTTATTATATCTCCCATTACATTATGTTTATAATTAATACCACCACCACATAACCAATTACATATATTGTTAATTTGGTTCATATTAATTCTATAAATTTACTCAAACAAAATTAGTTAGTGTGATTATGTAAAATAAAATCACAATAAACCATATTATTAAATGGGAAAGAACTTATATACGCCTAATGATGTCATATTCTAATAATATCTCTTGATTTATATAAAATAACCACAATTCTCTATAACTCCTCAACTCTAGAATGCCCAAATTCGGTGTATCCTATCAATACATTGACCTTATTACAAGGAATAAAATCCCAAATAATTGAAGTGTTTAGTATTATTAGTAAATCATATACTCAAATGAGTCTTATATTTCATATCAGTACACTAATTAAAACATGATTTTTTATTCTTTCTAAATAATTTCAATCATAGTAACTCAATTCCATCTAGCATATCCTTACATATCATTCATTGTAACATCTTATATTATTGGCTAAATGAAACATAATAAGGGTGAACTCAAGTTCTCATGAATGGAAAATTACAATGGAATCATTAATGAATTAATGAGACTAATCAAATGGAATGGTATATAACTGAGAAATCATTCTATGTAATAAATAACTAAGAAGAGAGTTAGTAAATAATATGGAAAGGTAAATAACTGCAAACACATTCTATTAAAATAACTAGATAATAATTAATTAATATGGAATCTTAATAAATAGAAATAAATTAAACTTAATAAATGAGATTAAAAGGAAATGTATCCAAATATATGTCGATAAAAAATCTCATGGATGAATAATAACTATAACTAAATAAGGAAAATGATTTCTTAATGGATTTCACGTATGAGGCACATGAAAACCTTTACCATCAAGACCATTCATAAGAAAATTTGAACTATTTTGATTTGTGCAACTAATTTTTCGCATGAGAACCTATCAATAAATTGAAAAGTTATATAATGTTTGGTCTCATCCTATCATTTCCTGGGTAAATCATTCCTCATATCGAATATTATAAATAAATAATAATCCTTTATCAAATATCTGAATTGAATAAAGAATATAAAATCATACATATTTCACCAAATAATAAAAAAACTCTAAAAGTAGACCTCATTTGTAAAATGGGACAGAATTTAGGAAATAGTAATATTCATGATAAATGAAATGGATAATTTATAGGAATTTCAGTGTTCAATTATCAAAGGAGATTGAATATTTCTAGGGGACTAACAAATAAATAATGTAAATGAATTTGTATATTATCATTTTCTATATTATAAACCATCCATAGGATTAATAAAATTGCTATTAATAAAACATAAACTAAGTGGATTAAAATTATTATTTGTTGTCATTTACGAGATAGAATAATAACTTCAAATAATTCATGATGAAAATATCCATTTTTTGAATTTTTTTAAAAAACCATTCAATAAAAAATATTATAAAATAAAATTTCTTTAAAAATGAATCATTAAAAAAATAAAATGAATCTTTTTAGGAATAAAAGTTTGTAAATTCATACATGTCATACAAGGTAAAAAGAACATTCCTTTTAAATGATCAAAATGATATAAAAATTCATTATTTTAAAAGAAAAATAAATATTACATTGAAAATATTTGTAAATGAAAAAATTGTAAAAATTTATTTTTATAATCATATTAAAAAATATATTTTATAACATTTTAATAAAACATGGTTTTTAGAAGAAAATAGGTTATTCGACTAAAGAGAGAAATGTAGTCGAGTTTTCTTAAAAACATTTTATAAAACTTATTGAGTACCAAAGAATAGAAAAATATTACTAATACTTGAATGTGTTCAGGGATTAATAGAACACGGGAAAATTATTTTTTTTAGAAAAATGGTTATATAATTCTTATTAATGGAAATTAATGATCAATGAAATAATTCTTGAGGAAAATAATTATAAACATTCCAAAGTGTCTCGTACCAATTTGAATCATTATAATTCATAAACCTCATTAATGAATAATATTAAAAAAATTAAATACAACTAATATTAAGTAACTAATTATATAATGTATAATAATTGATATTTGGGACACCATATAAAATAATAAGTGGTATAAATCACATTTATCTCACAGAAGTAAGATAGTGAAATGAAAACGCCTTATCATGTGTCAGAATTGACTTGTGTGTACTTATATTACCCAATATAAAACATATGTTAATTATTTAATTGTTTTATAAATATTTTCATATTTAACATTTATTTTATTTTAATTATTACTATTTTTTATGAAACTTATGAAATAATTAAATTTATGACATCTATTTTGACCATGTTCGGTTTATGGGTCGAAACAAACATTAGTAGGTCAATATTAGTCAAAAGGGTCATTATATAATATCTATAGAATAATAATTATGAAATAATTACTATATTATTATTTTAATTATACTTTTAAATTGAAAAATTAAACGTGGTTATAAAAAATGAACCAACCTAACAATCACATAGACGGTAGGATGTACGTACGTATGCATAACGTTTTCATTTCTCAATGATCTTAATGAAAAAAGGTAAATAACAATAACCTTTTTAGAGGGTCAATTAGATAATAAATAACATATTAAAAAATCATATATAATTATTTTTATTATTCGTGTGCTATAAAATGAATCACATCGTGTCGATGAGGAGATAGTCCACACATCCGCAAACAACGATATGACTTTTTTTTAATTTTGTATGAAATGTGAATAATGAAAATGATATATATATATATATATATATATTCTGAAATTTAATTATTTCAACAATATCGTATATTGTTTATTTATGCCAGACATTTTTAATTAAAACCAACCTTTATATATTCCATGTATAATGTGAATGAATGACATCACTTTGAGGGGAAATATTCTACACTTCCACAAACGATGTTATCATTTTTTCACAAAATAAAATGTATAAGGATATGAGTTTTAAATTAATTAAATAATTTTAAAGTAATAATAAATATCATATATATTTATATATAAAAATTTTCTATAATAATGGAATCCATGGGATATGGTAATGGAAAAATGAGCAATCATCATTATTTGATGCGGTAGTTCACCGTACACGTAAACAGTATTTTAGTTACCCATTAGATATTTGATTCTGTAACTGTGGGTTTAACACATAACAAAAAAAATTATTATATTCAAGAAACTTTATTTTTTACAGAATAATGGAATATACAGAATTGATGGTTTGGAAAAAGGAAATAAAACTAAAGAGATTAAGGGAATATGTTACCTCTTAATTAGGTAACTTCTTTTGGTCTGTACCAAAAAGATTATCTGGATAGCATTATAAACATTGATATGATAATAATATAATTATAAGGCTTTATATGAGATATTTTGGATGATCATGGTCGATTAAAAGTGTCTTTGGAGGTGTGAGGAAGTGGTAGAGGTGGTGGCCTTTTAATGGGGAGGAAAAAGACTCACTTGTTTTTTTGAAAACAACATAGTTGTATCTATGTTTTTGCATAACAAAATTTATAAAAAAACCAAAAAAAACTCAATAATTTAAGGTGAATGATCTAATTATAGTCATCCAATTTTTTTTAATGTTTATATATCATTTTGTTTCATAAGTTAAATGTTTAGTCTTTTATTAAGCTTAATTTTACATTAATCGTTTTAATTAATTTTAATTACTTTCAGTAATATTTTTTACCCAAAATCAATTTTTATTATTATAAAATAAAATTTTCGATTATTCCAAATATGGAATACATTTTTCCAAATTCAAATCATATAATTTTCATAAATTAATTTATATTTAATCTCGTAGACGAGATGATAATGCAGGATTTTAACGAAAACATTTCCCAAAGATTGCTATTTTTTATAGTCAATTTGAAAGTGAAAATTATTAAAATGACATAAATTTTAATCATTTATAAAAATAAAATCTAATTAATCCTTAAAACCAATTTAAAATATAATTTATCATTATATGTAAATCAGATGTAAAAGTTGTTTTGAATTGAAATTTAATATTTATCACCGTTATTTAAAAAATAAAACATCATTTGAAAATTACAAAAAATTGACCCTAAATTTTTTTTATATTATAATATAAAATATTATTTTATTTTGGAAAATATTATTAATAAAATTTATAAAAATTTGATTCAAATATGTTTTCCATTAAAAGGTGTTAAAAGATCCTTAATAAAAATATTCATTTTTATGTGTAATATTTGGTTTTTTATTATCCAGTACATTTACAATATATTGGATGAATATAAAAACTATTTTATTGAATATATAAAATTTATATTTTTTTAATATCATAAAATAATCATAATTAATTTTATTTAATAATAAAATATGCCTATGTGAGAATAAAAATAATAATGTTTCCTCTATATTCATTTGTTTATTATATTCATTTCTAATTAATTTTCAATCGATGAATTAGTTGTTTAAACCATATATTTTCATAAATTAGATAACACTATACATAATTTATAGTTTATTTTAACTTATTATGTTAAATATTAATATTTTAATAATATATTATTGTTCAAAAAAACTAGGCCTTATGTTTAACACAAGGCATTGAATATACTCGTTGTTGCGTATGTCGTATGCTAACTCAATATCTCATGCATTGAATGAAATAAATTATATTGAATTTCATTGAAATATTAAATATATTATAAATGATCAGGTTATTATACTCCCTTATGAATTCAGTGTTGTATTTCATACATGCTATCAGATTCAATGATCCTACATTGTATTTTTGGGGTGTTGCATTCTCCCACCATTAATTAAATTGCATCCTCATAATTTAAAATTGATCTTGGTGATATTTGTTTTTTGATAATTTATTTATGTAAAATAAAAAATCATCAGAAGGGTTTGTAATAAATCCTCGATAAAAGAATAAATGGGTTGTGGAAAGGGCACATAGACTAACATATGACTAGGTATATATGTAGGATTACATTAGTGGAAAGAAAAGATACATACTAGATGAAATGAATAAATACTTGTATGGAGTGATTGAGGTCATCAATGAAAAACAAGTTAAGGATCAATGGAAAGTGAGTGCATCAAAGCCATAATCATTTGATGATTTATAAAACCATGGGTTCAACTAAAATTATTGTATTATAGAAAAATTCAATTTTTTAGGCATTTTATTAATGATGGGTAATTATTTTATCATACGAGAATATAAGTAAATATACTTTCTTTATATTTTTCTATACACACAATTTCATCTATTAGTTATTATTATCTGAATTTACAATTCATCCATTACTTCAAGAAATGTATATCCAAAAATTAACATTGATTCCATAAGAACTAAAATAAAAATTCGACATATTATATGGCCCATAAAAGAGTGATAAGTATTACTATTTTTCTCTAAATTTTTCCTAAATCCAATATGGTTAATCTGTTAATTTATGACTCTAAAATAAATATTACAGGTTCATCATTAATATTAATTCAGAAATTATTTTAACTAAAATCGATGACATATTAACAAGAACATTTTGCAGATCAGTGGTTGGTGTGAAACCTGTATTGTCCTTCGGTCATTGGATCACGACCTGTGGAATTTTAGAATTTGATTGGTTGCCACCCACCTTACGAGATTTCCTTTTATAAAACAATGTTAATATTATTTCAAAAAATAAATCTTATAAAAATCCATGATATAATGTTTATAACTAAATATAATCTTACTAATGTTTTCAAAAAGAACACTAATAAATAAATACTTTATCTATTTATTTCTACATATATCCTTCCTTGTTCTAGGATTTATCAATAATATCATTTATAGGATTTCTGAATTACATCACTTTATCTACAATATAAAAAAATAGAGGATTAACCAGGGGTATTCATTTTCATAATCTATAATAAGGTTTTATTATGAAAATGTTAATTTTCCTAATCCTATACCCTAGGAGTGTCACACCAGGTCCGTAATAATGCATGTTTTCATGCACTAGGTTTCACAGAGTTAGGAATGACACACCATGTTGGAGTTATTACTCATACGTACATCTCTGCCAAAACTATATCCACATGTAGTATCTAGAAAAGGATTTATTTCTAAGAATACCCACATAATCTCTATCATACCAAAATTCTAGGATATTACTCTATACTAATCATCAAATAATACCACAGAGTTATTATTTTAATCTAGGTTTTTTCAAAATGTAGTTCCCAAGGTTTCTACTAAACCACCTATGATACCAACTATAATTCCCAAACCCCATATATCATAGGGTCAATGTCTTCTATCAAAACATTAGAATGATTATAATTAATCAAATCCTAAAGGATCAATGAGATTAGTAGTTTTGGTAATCCATATACATAAATGAGTCTACTATTAGAAATAAATACACTAATTACAACATAATTTTCATATTACTTCTAAATAACATTGAGGATAGTATCTTTATTCCTTCTAGAGTATCTTTTATCAAATTTATTAGTACACTTTTTCAATTCCTGGGTAAACGAAACATGATAAGGGTGCGATCAAGTGCCTAACATGAGAAAAATATTGTAGAAGAAATAATTAATCAATGAGAATAATAGAATGTAAGGGTACATATTTTAGAACACATTCCATGTAATCAATTAATGATAACCATGTGAGAAGATAATTTGTAATGATAAATAACTATAAACACATTCCAATAAAATAACTATGTAAGGAAAAATAAATATGGGAGGGTTAGAAACTGAAACACATGACACTTAATCGATGAGTTGAAAATGAAATTTGTCCATATATATGTTGATGAAAATTTTCATGGACAAATAATTGATTAGACACAAAAAGATAAAAATATTATTTTCATATATTATATTATTCATGTTCTTAATTATTCATAAAAAACATCTTTACTTAATTTTACAAATTGAACATTAATTAACATTGTGATTTTAATTCCTTCTTAAAATGTAATATTGCATGGTACATTTTTTAAACCCTCATAAAATAAAAAATGGTCTTGATTTTTTTCAAATTTTATTTTCAGGTCCCCCATTATATAAGGAACAATTCATGATTTTTTTATCACATGATTATTCTCATCGAAAGACCACCAAAATGTTACTTGAGCTAAGAACATTCTGGGAGAAGTGAACTGAAAATAAGCCCAATAAAAGTCCATTATCATCCATCATCCAATCCTAATGATTCTAAAAATTTAACTCAAATAAAATAAATAATTGAGAACATTTCATTCGACATTTTATTCATCTAATTAGGATGTTTTAATGGTGTTTTAGGCAGCCCAAGTTGAAGATGTAATTATGGGAAAGAATTTGTGGCCCAGAACAACAAACCACTATTTAAATCATTTATTAAAGACATAGAAACTCATTTGGGATGAAATTTTATAGAATGATAGGGGAAATTTGGAGCTTAATTTTCTTCTTCTATAGACAACTCCAATTTATCCATATAAAATCTCAATTCGTTGCATCTATTTGGTGGATGAACATTTGGCTCGAATTTTTTTTCAGGGGTGGAAAAGTCCACCCTCCATTAATTGTCCACCGACCTATGACTACAACCATTAATTGAGGATACAAGGTCTGTTGTGGGATAGATCCAAGTATTAAAAAAATCTAATTTATGTAATTTTCGTTGGATTATTTAGGCATCTTTGTGAGTTCTTTTCATTTTAATTTGATGCCTCTATTTTGATGTTGTAATCTCATTTCATAAAATTATATGTTGTTAAAATCATGTTATTATCACAATAAAACATCTTTTAATTGTAAATTTATTTTATTTTTATTTACAAAGTGATACCATTTTATTATCGTGTGAATTTATTTACAGAGTGATGATAGAAATCCTTCTCATAATGGTAGAGTGTTTGTTATTTTATTGATTTTACTTCTTCAATTCTGTCCCCATGGGTCTACATACCACTTCCATTGAAATCATTGATTCAATGGACTGATAATACTTTTATTGGTTTATCCTAGGGTGTAGCCAGGGGCAGGATTGGATGTTATTTTTCACTCCATTAATTAATAATCACTTCTTTTAATTGATAATTCCATTTTAAGTCCTTAAAAATTA
Source organism: Viscum album (assembly GCA_963277665.1). NCBI lineage: Eukaryota > Viridiplantae > Streptophyta > Magnoliopsida > Santalales > Viscaceae > Viscum > Viscum album. The sequence continues at coordinate 389,722,120 of OY728134.1, read as the reverse complement.
ATCTCCCGTGTGGAATTTTATGACCACAAAATTCAAAGGATATAAGGAACCATTACCATGGAGGTCATATAAACGTGATCCTTTAGGTGTATGATTGATTATTTTTAGTTTTTGTAGGTATTAAATTAGTAAATTATGTTGGTATTTTTACTTCCTTGAGTTAATGCATCTCAAATTTAATAATTAAAATAGTTTAAAAATGAATTCATCTAATCCACCCAAAAAGATAACCTAGGATCGACTCATTTCTCAATTTCAATTCTCTTTGGTATTATAGTCTTAATTAAAATCCATATAAAAATGAATTCAATGTTGGAAACTACATACCTTAAAATATTCCATAGAATGTATGTGTCGATGGGTTTTTTAAGTCTCATAGGTTTTTACATCGTAAGCTACACTACAAGAGACCACTTACCCATAAATACTTGGGTAAATTTAGGTTAGAAAATATTTGGGAACTGTTTATGGGGTCCTAATTAATTAATCTCAACACCCCTTATATTCTCACACATTTCACTTTTTTCACCTCAACAGAACTTATATTTTCTTTTTTCTTTTTTCCCACTTTTCATGGAGCATGTTAGCATATACCCATGATCAATGAAACAGTCTAGTTAGGATGGATAGTCCTAGGGTTGGGGAGCCAAGTACACTAAGGGAACTATTTACATTAGATTATAATCTTCTTAATACTCCATATTAAAAAATTGAGCCCCTTTCAATAGAGGTTTTTCAAAGAACCCAATTCATAAACCATGGTGGGAACAAAAATGGAAATACAAATGAGGTAGTCCCAAACATAGGAAATGTCGTTGATCAAACCATGAATGACTACCTCACACCTGCCTAGACCGATGAACTATCATACATTAGGCATGTTTCCTTGGGATAATCCCACTATCTCTTCAAAACTCATGTATTATACCACCTTCCCTCCTTCTACAGGATGGAGTTGAAATGTCATAACTTCATGTATAAGTATTCAACGACATTGTTAAATCAATGTTCCCACCACATCAACTTGAGTCAGCTATGATGAGGCCTTTAATTTCATAAGTAATGATCGAGAACAAAATTGGTTAAACAGTCTACGAGCTACATAAATCCACTACTAGGACCAATTTGAAATAGATTTCTACAAAAATACATTCCCCATTATAAAATAGTTTTAATTAAAAATGGAATCCAAATTTTTTTTAAAATAGAAGGGGTTCATTTTTTAGACATGGGAAATGTTTAAAAGACACACTCAACATGGTACCTCACCATGTATTTTCAATCCAAGAACCAGTTATAATTTTATATCATGGGAAAGGACTGGGAAAAAACAATTCATTAACATGATGCTAATGGAACCATAACAAACAAATCCCTGAAGGATGCATATGAGTATCAAAAAGGACTGTACATACAATACCATTCATTGGGAATAACATATCACAATGAAAATACACACAATTGTGGGCGAATTTAAAATATTAGTGATGAAAAAAGTATCAGGAAAAAACTATCAACAATCACTACGAGTTTCGATGAGATCGATCTTTGGAAGGTACATGAAATTCAAACTGTTGACCCTATTTGCACAATTTATTAAACACATGACCACAAGAATTAAAAGTAGTAAAAAATTCCTTTTATTAAAGTTGTTATTTTAATATGACCCCTAAAAGAGGTCAATTATGTATAATTTTAGAATAAAAATTCCCAAAACACATTAATTTTATGGTATAATGACCATCCATGATTCCATTGGAAATATAACAAAAAACCCATCCAACAACCTAGTCAGCCACAATGACCAAACCCCTACTCTCCAAAAAATATTCAAAACCATAACTAGTTAAAACCATAACCAATTAAATACCAACATACTCATATACAATACCAACAACCCATTCAATAGACATTACAATAACCAATGTATCATCCTTGGATCAACTAACCTTCCCAAGCCCCTACCCAAATTGTACATCTTCTAATCCTTGAGTAGTTATTTAAACAAATGGAGAAAATGAACTCAGAAGTTTCATAACTTAAACATGAAAAAATAATCATTAAAAATGGGAAGGAATACACACCTACATCGATAAATCCATCCTCATCCTAAAGGGGTGAATGTAGTTACCCTCAAACCTCTCATGAAAAAATAAAAGCAGTGATTATTTTAAGAAGTGGGTAATCCATCTGGAAACCTTGACAAACAATTCCAGAAACAGTAATGTCTTCAACAAAAATTGAAAATAGTGAAAAACCAACCAAATATTATAAAAAACCCAATCAGAATGTGAAGGAACTACAACCACACCAAACACTCAAACAAAAAATTCTTTTCCCTCAACACAGGAGAGGAAAAACAAAACTATAACTAAATGATTAATTGAGGGAAATATTCTCTAAGATTATATTGAACACCCCCATTATTTATGAAATCCAAACTATTCTTGTAACTAAATGTACCTTAAGTTATTGTTCACTTTTTGAAGAAAATATTAACATAAAAACCATGTCTTTTTTATATAATGTGAGTAACACCATTTAAGGGACAATTCATCCAATGTTGAAAGATCCAGGATGCCCATACCTAAATATTTTTTTAGGAGGGAAAAAAGTTGTAAAATACCATTGTGATCTAATAGAATGTTTTTATCTCATCCCATATTCCATGTATTTTCAGTTTGGCCTCAAATATATTCAACCCACTTCAATCACTCTTAAACATTACGATTTTTGTGTTGGAATTACTGTGGGAATCTTAAAAGATATTTTTGTAAAAGATGAACATCACATTTAACCTACTGACTTAATTTTCCTTGGAAAAAAGCCAAGCTTAGGTATAATGGAGAAAACCACCATCATACATGGTAACCCCATCCTATAAATAATCAACTCAGTCATCCATGTTAGTAATGGGAACATGATAATAATCGTCAGAAACATGAGCCTCAATATAAACATATACAATGAAAACTCTCAAATTAGGGATTATAAAGTTATTTATGATGTAAATTAGATTTGTAGTGTAGATGGTGAACTAAAGGAACATCATGTAATTATTGAAGGATGTGTAATTCAAGAATATATTGATTTTCGTTGTTCCCATGAGGTAAATTTTTCTCTTTTATTTGATTCTCTTCTAGATATATCATTTTATGATTTTATCAAATTATAAATCGATAATAACATTAGTTAAATCAATATGATTGAGTCCATACCCAATCATGACACTGGTATGGAAATTTTTTTTGCTGAAATTTCTATTAAAAAAGAACCAACTATGTCATGAAATTTATAAAAATAAATAGTGATCGATCCAAATTCTAATCCTTCTTTCAAAAGTGTTTATCAATCTGATCTGGAATTTATTTTTCTACCTTCATAACTCAAATATTTTTTCTTAGGGTTTAATATAGCCATTTAAGTTTAAATTTCTTCCTATCTTGAATCCAATCAAGAAAGGATGCTTCTTGATAGACTAAGAAAGAATATTAATGTAGTTGGAGGGACCATTTATGATATTCCTTGGATTATCCCACTCATTGGTACTCATATTATTGATCTGGAATCTAAATCCAAACAATGTCGTAAACCTCAATAGATACTCAATCCTAATCATATGGATGTGGTAATGAAAAGACATCTTATGTTTTTGAATGAGGGAATCTTCCACCAAATTGTAGAGAGTGAGGGGTAACTCCAATTAAATATATTCAAAAGAAATTTGGAATCACTATTATCACCAATGAGGATGGTGATCTTCTCCACATAAGGGTCAGTACTAGATAGAGAATATTTATAGACTATAGGAAGATCAACTCATGTGCCAAGGAATTCCATTTCCATTTTCACTTCATTGATCATGTCTTCACTCGAGTGGTGGGTCATCAATTCTAGTTCTTCCTATATAGATTTCGAAGGTATAATAAAATTTAGGTATCCTTAGAGGGTCAAGAAAAAACATCATTCACTTGTCTATTCCACACATTTTCCTTCATGTACACGCCCTTTGGGTTATGTAATTTTCCTAGTACCTTCAAATAGTGCATGGTGGGAATCTTGTCAAACATGGTGGTGTATTGTTTAATGGTCTTTATGAATAAATTATCAATATGTACAAATACTTTTGATGTGTTCATTATAAACATTGAAAGTGATTTTTCAAGATATGACGATAAGAATTTCATCCCAAAAAGGAAAAAATTCTATTTCATGGTAAATGAAGGACTTGTTATAGGACATCTATTCTCTTGTAGAGGGATTAAAGTTGATAAAGCTAAGGATGATATCATATATCACCTTACCTCTCCTAAAAATTTCATGGAAGTGAGTTACTTTTTAGGACATTCTAGTTTCTATTGATGGTTCATTATGAATTTTGTCTCCATTTCCCAACAACATTGTGCTCTTATGGTAAAATATGCTCCATTTTTAGGGAAATAAACCTATAAGAAATAATTATCTACACTCAAGTAATATATTATATCTCTACCTATCATGCAATATCCCAATTGTTATCTTCCATTTCCGCTCATGTGTGATGTGAGTGACATTTCTACCGAACCAGTAATAGGACAATGGTGTTAGAAATCTCCATGTTTCATTGCATATATGACAAAATATTAACTTTTGCACAAATAAACAACACCAACACTAAGAATTATTTTCCTGTTGTTGTCTTTTCCTTAATAAAATTTATGTCCTATCTCTTAGGATCAACCATTATTGTCCTCACTGACCATTCATCCCTGAAATTACTTTTCCTAAAACAATATAATAAGGCTTGGTTTATTGGGGGGTCCTTTTTCATCAAGAGAATGATTTAACCAATATGGATAAAAAGGGTGTTGAAAATACTATTGTAGATTTCCTCTCTTGGATGGAATTAAAAGACAATTCACATCATCTTTATGTGAATGATTATTTTCAAGATCATCACATCTATTCATTGATTTATTTCCCATTATATACTAATATTGAAAATAATTTACTCACAGGTGAGATTAAAAAATTCCATCAAACCCAATAAAAGTGGAAATTCTTTTCTAATTTCAAACACTATGTGATTGATATTTCTTAAATCATCAAAAAATATCCTAACAAATTTATTAGGTGTTTTATTTTTGATTCTGATATAGAGTCCATTATAGGATTCTTTCATAGAGAGGCATTAAAAGGCCACTTTTAAAAAAATAAAACCACTAAAAAATACCTCCAAAGTGGTTTTATCTGTCTTAACCTCACTATGTATTCCCAACAATTCTTACAAAGTTTTTATCAATTTCAACAATTATGATCCATTACCAAAAGGAATCAAATGCCCCTCAGTCCCATTCTGGTTGCTGAAATCTTAGATTGTTGGGAAATTGATTCTATAGGACCCTTCCCAATCTTTATTGGATACCTCTACATTATTTTATTATTTATTATATCTCCAAATTAGTTATGTTAAATCCCACCACGTCGAATGACCATCATGTTATGACCTATTTCCATAAGAGCACATATTAAATAGATTTGAAATCTTTAGTGATATCCTTAGTGATCGTGGAACCCATTTCTACAACCATACCTTTTAAAATATCATGTCTATGTATGGGATTTATCATAATGTTTCCACTTCCTACCACCATATAACAAATAGTCATGTCGAGTTGGTGAATATAGGGATTAAAAAAATTCCTGAAAAAATTTTCAATCCCCCAAGGAAAGAATCATCTGAGAAACTCATGGATTCCCTTTGTATATATAATAATTCATTCAAAACCATCCTAATATTGTCAACATATTCTTTGGTTTATGGAAAATCATGCCATTTACCTGTTGAAATTGAACACAATGCCTTTTGGAAAATAAAAAAAAGAACTTTGACATTTCATTGGCCTAATAAAAGAGGAATGAAGATCTAAAAGAACATTAGTAAAATAGGATTGTGGTTTATGAAAATTTCAAGATAAATAAATATAGAGTTAAATCCTAAAAATCTATGAATCTCAATGTGATACACTATGAACAAAAAAAATTTGTGTTCATGTATAGTTCAAAATGTCATTTACACCCAAGAAATTTATGGTCTAGATGGTTAGTTCCAAACATAGTGCATCATGTATAACTTCATATGGCTATTAGGATTAAAGATCCCAATAATGGTCAGATCTTCAAATTCATTGGTCATAAATAATAACCATTCATTGAGTCGTTCAATAAAACATAAACAAAATAAGAGTTAACATATCGAACCTATGAACAAGAAATAATTGATAGATTTTGGGAAAATTTCAAGCTCGCGACTTTAAAATAAGTTCTATCAAGGAGGCAACCCAGCCTTTATCTATAAATTCACTCAATGACGGAGTATCAAATTAAACAAGGGTGTTTTTTTCTATTCCTTCTTCTTTTCTTTTTTCTTTGTTAGAAAACCTCTTGATATTTATATGGTTTCTAATTGTGTTGGTGTATAATATTTAGGGGCTTCTAAGATTCACGAATTTTTAGGAATATAATAGTTGTACAAAGACAAACTTCCATCATTGATGAGGCTTCCCCAAGTAACATAGAGATCATGTGATTAAATGGGAGCGACACGAACTTCAACTATAACAACCATGAGACTTCAATCCGTGATTATACATTGAAATATAATTTTTTAATCTCCTATTCTCTTCCTCTACCAAACATATTAATTATATTTTTTTAAACACTGCGGATAGTCTTAATTTATGTTGGGGTGAAATAAAAAATTAATTTTATGTGTATTAAATATAATTTATTTGACATGAAAAAAGTAATTTCTTTAAGGTAAAGAAATTTTCCTTTAACCCTGAATAATATAATTGTTTCGGACGCATTCATCGGGTCATGCACATCCATATCTTTCGGGGGGGACGACAACACTATTTTTTCCCCACATTACCGCTTTACAAAGGCAGGCAGCATCCGCTCCTTATTCAAGGACGTCTTCACCTTGATCGAAACAGGATGATGGGATGTCGATTCTTCCTTCTGTGGATTCCTCCTCAGAAATTTTCACCTAGTCCGGGTCTCCATTATAGATTTAATACGTTGTTCATGAAACTCTTCCTAGTGCCATATCTTAATGTACACTAGTTAATTACACTAATTTTTTCAGGACATTCCATGGGGTTCAGTCAGTATAGCACCTTCGGTTAGGGGAGTAGTCATGTTGGTCGTCACTAGCATGTCTGGATACTGGGACACTAGTGCATCTGGGTTTCTTATTCTTATTATAGGGATTCTCGAGGGCGTGGAAGCCCAAGTCATCCCACATTGAATGTGGGGAATAATATTCCATGGGAATGTATCTGAGGTTTTTCTCAGCTTCCCATGGTTAACACAGGGTATGACGCAAGTTTACCATCTAGCGGAGACAGATCAGAAAGATCGGAACACTGACTGGAGTGCAACCACTGGAGGGATCACCGATATTGGGGCTAATGTAAGGTTGACTTCCTGGTCACTGTTGAGAGAAATAGGGAATGAGATGCCATGATTTCATCAGGATGTGGCGTGCTGGATAAGAACCAGGATGGATGATGCGAGGATGAATGAATTGGAGGGGGAATGAAATAAGACCATCGCCAAGGAGACAGTGAATTTGGGCTTGATACTCGACGAGACTTCCTACGTATCCCAATGGTAGGGAATCAAAGTTAGTGTAGTTCATCTTGACAATGTCTTACCACTGTTTGGAGTTCCAATGGCTTAGCAATGAATGGGGTGACAACGACTTGCCACTGAAAGAGGCTGACAATGGCTTACCACTGAATGGAGCGACAACAACTTGTCACTCAAAGAGGCTGAAAAAAAGTGGAATACAATTTAACATCATGTAGGATGGGGGTGGAACGACATGAATTGGATGGGACCATTGGTTGTTGGGCTCCAACTTTAGGGAGACTTTATACGTACCTTGCCTTGGCGAGGATCAAAGACCACATAGTTCATGGGGGAATTTGGGGTTTACGCTCTCAAGTGGAAAAATGTGTTTGTGAACTGATTTGAATGGGGTTGTAGCGACCAATGGGTGGTGGTATTGAACGTCGTGGAGGCTTCCTACATACTTTTCCTTAGCATGGATCAAAGACCATGTAGTTCAGGTTATGGGGGCTTGGTGCACCGATGTGAAGATGGTCGGGACCAATGGATGGTGGTGGACGTGAACCTCAGGGAGGCTTCTTAAATACCAATCCATGGAAAGGATCAATGAACACATTGTTTAGATGTTATGAGCCTTATACTCAAGGCTGGATAGGGTGTTGGTGAACTGGCGTGAATGGGGTCGGAGTGACAAATGGGTTGCAGTGGACTTGAACCTTAGGGATGCTTCCTACACACCCTATCTTGGAAAGGATCAAAGACCTTGTAGTTTGGGTGGTATAGGGATTATACTCTATGATACCTAGGGTGTTGGTGAACTGATTTGAATGGGATCGTAGCGACCAATGTGTGGCGTTGGGCTTGAACCTCATGGAGGCTTCCTTTGTACCCTGCCTTGGCAAGGATCAAAGACCTCATAGTTCAGGTGTTATGGGGTTATACTCTAGGTTACCCAGAAATGCTGTCATGTTCAGTGTTTTCTCTAATACCACGTGAGTAATGCTCGGTGTGAGAAATAAGAGTTAGCAGATACCTAACGATCACGTTGAAAAAGGTGTGTCTGTGGGAGGTGAAGTGGGGCTAACACATAATTAACGGCCCAAAATAGAGACAAGGTCTCATGCATGGTTAGCACCCTAGAGAAGTTGGGACGTATGCCATGATGGATTCCTGGTGGAAACAAATCCCAGCAAGGGAGGGATTTGGTACTGAAGATAGGAGGGGTCTGGTGTCTACTCCCACTGGTCCTTGGGAATGAATAAAAAAGGAGGAGCAGGGATGCTGCCTCTGGAAAGAAAATAAAGGGGCTTACACCGAGGTGGTTTCCCTTTCCACATAGACAGACACTGCTCTGATAAAGAGTATATCATTCCATGTGGGGAATGATCTCACTCTCATGGAGACCAATGGGAATGAAGAATGTACAATGTGGTGGTACCCCGCGTGCGAGGCATGTGGAAAGGTCACAGTTTAACGCCATCTGGGGAGGACGCTGGTGTGTTGTAGTTTAACATCCTGCAGCTTGGATGAGGTGGGTTTACTCCGCACCCATAATACTTACATAACGGTTACCCTATTTACCTTAGTAAAGAGAAGGGACTGGAAAAACCTTGTATTGGGGGTGTTGGGCAGTGAACCCTTAAGGGGTCCACGTTAGCATTGGTATACAAAGAATCGATAGATTTTAGAATGCCTATGCGAAGAAGAATGAGGAGAAGCAACACAACAGGTAGAATCATCCAATGGAATTTGATGTTTCTTCATGCAAATCTAAAGGGCTGCACAGGGAAAGGACTTTCAGAGTGAGAGAGGCCATAGTTAGAAGCCTTGTGATGCTCTGGTCCTCCATGCAATGGAGGGGCTTCGTGAAGGGTTGTGAATTTCAAAGTGAAGTTTTTAAAGCTAGGAATATGGAATAGGTACATATGGGAGGAGTTTCATGAAGTGAAAAGGAATTCGTGAAACAATTCCTCCTGAAGCAAGGGTGCCTTATGAAGCATAGCATGGGTAAGCGATGTGCTTCGCGATACACAGTGACTCGGGCTAGGATCTTGGGTTACATGTGCATGGTGGGTGCTTCAATAAGTGTAAGTGCTCCATGAAGACCCAAGTCCCCATGAGGATCCCCTTCCTTCACTAAAACCTATGGGATTCGTGAAAGGCATCCCCCTCGGAAGAGGGGCTAAATTAACTTCATGGGGAAGGTACTACACTGATCGGAAAGTACCTTGAGGTGCTCCTTGTTTGGAAAGTAGATGTGCTTTGTGAATCAGGATCTAAGAAGTGGAAAAGGTTTGAATTTCTTTCCTCTGGGATCGAGGGGAGCCCTATATTTATAGGCATGAGGCGATGTAAAGCAGCGCTTGCTTGGCATGCAACGATCTGCGCAGCGGGTCATGAACGTCACCTGGCTTCGCGGAGTGGTACCTCCTCCTTGCTTTGTGTGGGCCTGTGATTGTTAGAGGGAATCGCAGTGTGGTCCTGCCTAGTGGCTTCACAAGGGATCGTGAACATCAGAGGGATTCACATAGTGTTCCCACCTCCTCACTTCACGAGGTCTCACAAATGTCTGAGGGCTTCACGGAGCAGTCCCGCCTATTCGCTTAACGAGGGCTTGCGATTGTCAAAGGGACTCAAAGAGTGGTCCCGCATCCTCTCTTTGTGAGGGCTCACAAACTTTAGATGGATTCACAGAGTTTTCCCGCCTACTTTTTTCATGAGGGATCTCGTAGGAGCTCTCGTGCACCGGCCGTAGGGCTTCGGTAGCTTCATGATATGTCTTCGCAAGGTAGGCCTTAATTCATTCATGATATTTTGCTGGCCTCCTATTTTGGTGTCAAAAAATGCCCCCACCCCCTTAGACTAATATTCAAGGAGAATGTGAGAATCCATGTATGAGGGTCCATCACCAAAATTTCCTAGGTACCCGTGAGGTGGCCATGTGAAGGAAGCATGCAGGGCAGCCTCGCGAATGAGGCCCGCGAGGAAGAGCACCGATGCGCGGGTTGGGCGTGCTGCGAAGTCTGTGTGGATGGACGTGCTGCAAAGCACCCACGATCTTCACCTATAAATAGCTAGGATAACCTCTCTTTTTTCCTTTTCTCTCCACAATTTTAACTTTTTGGTACTCTTGATTCGTGAAGCTCCACGTACTCTGTGATCATTCTCCGCAAATTTGGCCTTTGCTTCATGGCACACAAAGAATCATTGAATTTATGTTAGTGCACACTATGACTTGCATATGAGGGTATGTGCTAGGCTTTGTGATTCTGCTATCCATATCGAGTGCATCAATTGCTCTCTGCGATTGAAATTTTCAACCGAGCATTGCGATCCCACCCAAAAATCACTTAAATTTTAAGGACAGGATGGATCACCTGGAGGTCGTCAGGGGGGTCCTTGTGAATGCTACAAAAAGGGAAGATATGGAGAATAGATTGGGTCTAAGGGAGTTGGTATGGAGTCATTTTGACAATTAATCACTGTTGAAACTATTTTCAGAAAGCCAAAAGGACTACCAATTGGGCAGAAGTCTGCCCTTGTATGGATTTGGACTGAGGGTTGACTTCTTCATCTCTTGAAGCAAGCAGGGACGAGCTGGACAAATAGTTCAGGAACACGCCATGCCTGTGCCAGTGGTTCAGGGTGGCCAATGACCATGCTCAACAAGACATTATTCTAGTTACCACTTATTGTTTGTACAATAATCTGAATGACATTGACGAAAAATCGTTGCAACTTGAGAAGTTCCCTCCACTGTACCAAATCATCCAAAAGGTAGTGCTGAGGAACCCAAAGAAGGGATGGTCAGATGAGTGGGACCAGTGCCACAGTGGAAACATCATAGAAAACTTTGCCTTGGTCTATTGGGTAAGAACCTCATGTGAAGATTTTGGGTCAGTGCTGAGGATAGTGGGCCTATATGAGGCAGCATGATCCTCCAAATTTTACATGTACCTGCCGAAGCAGCTGATGCAAGATATGTTGAGCTGGTGGTCACCAGGAACTAATACCTTCAACCTACATTACTGGGAGGATGGAATCAACTAATGGGACATGCATCAGATCTCGGGGGTCCCGATACTGGGAGAAATGTATGATGAATTCCTCCATGTTATGGGTGTGTGGGAGGATCTAGAGCAGATTCCACCACTCAAGATGTCATTGATGAGACTTGTTCTGGGAGAGGACAAGGAATTCGTGAGATATTTCAACATAAAACGGTGGTTCAAGAAATTTTTGAACTTCCTAAAAGACTGAAAGTTTCCGATTAGGCCTCTATCTTTCCCAACGGGAGATCAATGGGTCAAGGAGCACTCATAATGACAACTAATGGAGGACTGTTAGTGGAAGACCTAGGGATTCCTCATCACCACCGAACAATATTTAATAGTCTGGCTGGTGGCATTCATTGCATCTCTTATCTTCAGTTTGATCTTGCCGATGAGGGATACAAATATGGGTGTATGACCAAGAAATTTTGTCATGGCTTCCATGCGAGTGACCAGAGGGCATGTGAATCTCGGAATTCTGATGCTTGCCAAGATGCAAAAATTGCTCTAGGACATTAGAATGAGGAAGAGGACACATAGCATATGTGGTCTGTTCCACATTCTGTACAGGTGGATAACAGTGCATGTTTTGGGGGTTTATGAATACCCAAACCTTATTTCTCCTCTGGGATCAGACGATGGCCAATCCACCTCCAACAACGTGGGGAGCTATCCGGCCATGCTGACTGTACCATTGGTATTAAACAGTTTTTGGAATGTAGAAGAGTACAACATCCATCTGTTCATGTTGCCAATGGAGGCCTTCATGGATGATGGCCAAGGGAAATAATATCACCAGTCTTATCTCCTAAACATTCGAGGTGGAGTCCTAGTGGCGAGGGTGGACCGTGAGACACTCTACGTGCCGCACACCCCCCTATGATTTTTAGGGAAATTTCTATGCATGGAGCAACCGACCCACAAATTTTACCTAGGTGTGTGCATTTAAGATAATCCATGCATGATGAGGAAGATGTGGCTCAGTTCCCTCATGAAGATGGAATGATGAGGAATGAGCTGCCTCCACCGACTGTTGCCTTCGGGTTGGTCAAGGAGTATACCCAATGTTGGGAAGTGGCCTACCTGGGGGAAATGCTGAAGAAGCCAATAGTTTGAGTCGATGATGGTGATCTTTCCCAACCTCGGGGCCGGGCCAGGGAGGCAGTGAGGTCATCTCTCAATGGTGGGGCTTCCATGGAAGCGTGACCCGCATTAGTTGATGGTGTGACAAAGGCGATAGATCCAACGGTGGTAGAGGACCCAGTGGTTCCAGAAGATCAGTGTCATTCAGAGTGGAGACCACCGAGAGGGTTTTATAGGATATCAACTCAGGCTCCGGGGAAGTGGTTGTGTCACATAGACATGATAGAGGATGTTGTCTTCTCGGAGGCCTGGGATATCTGGGATGTCAACAGACAGTTCTCGAGCCCTCCTATGATGTGGAAACACTTGAACCATATCGGGAAGGACATGCCATGGATAGTCCCTATCAGGGCTGGCTTTACGGTGTCTCGGGTGGAGGCGGATTATTACCTGACAGAGCTCGAGGACTTTGTGAAATACCAGGGTGACCCACGTCCAATGACAGACTGTGTCAAGGTACTATTGGATCGTATGGTCCCTACGCAATTATCGGCCTCTGACCTGAGGAAAAGCTGCCCTATGCCAGACGAACCAGACGGGTCATCCTGAGGGGATGAGGCCTATAGAGGGAGCCTGTTGGAGGAGGGGGATGTTGGCGATCAGGGCTCAGACCATGAAGAATTCGCCGAGGCACTCACGGTAAAATCCCAAACCCCTTTCATAGGGTCTAACTCCTAGGTCGTTCTGGACACCTTACTAACATATAAACTATGCAGGATGACCTCATACATTGGACCCATTACCATCCCTCAATGAATGATGATGCAGGACCTCCAGAATCTATACCTGTAGTTGCATCAAATGCCACAAAGAGCGGGGCACGGACACCAATGGTGACACCTTCAGAGCTTTCAAAGCCTCCAATAATATATGGGGTGCCACTCCTTGGGGTCCCTATGAAATAAACACATGAATGAGACCAGGAATATGATATTTGTAATTATCCTTTACCAATTATATGATTTTCATCCCCTAACCATGTTTACTGATGTCCATGTCCTCTTTTTTGGTGCACACTGTTCTCCAAAAGGCGTGGGCTACCTTGGAGAAGTTGGTCGGGGCTTCTTGAGGCCTCCTTCCTAGGTGAATAACAGTGATCATTGAGTTGGTGGCACAAACTAACCAAGTGGAGGCGCTCACAATCACTGGTGGGACACACAATGGGGTAGAACCTAATATCATTGAGACAGGATCTGATTATAAGGATCAATAAGATAGTACTGGACCCTCTATTCTCAATCAAATACTGGATGTGGACCCTGATGAAGAGTTCCTGGAGGCATTCCCCGTGTATAGGCCTTCCAATCGCACTGACTGGGACGAGATGTCCTCTCACGAAGAGGATAACAAGATAGTCTATCACTGATTGTGGAAGCTGATCAAGCGCTTCATCGATGAAACCCCCCAATGAACTATGGTTGGGTGAGATGGATAGACTTTGTTCAAAGCTGAAAGAACTTTGTGCTGGGGGAGTGGATGCCCAGTTTCCCCACATGCTCATCTGAGATCTTATGGAAAAAAAGATTCGGGAGTATGGCAGTGGCCTTAGTGTGGGAAGGCAGCATAGGAAAGCGGTAAACATCAAGAGGATCTCAGATACTGAAGATGAGGTCCAGGAGCTATAGAGTCAGGAGGATGAGCACTCACCCTCCCTTAACGTGCAATCTGATCTAATATTACAATTGAAGGGCCAGCTGACAGAGGCTGAAGATGGCATGAAGTGAACCTCTGAGGAGATTTTCGTCATCTTGACCAAGGTGGAGCAGGCCCAGATTGTTGCCAACGAATTGCGACCCATCGCTTCCGAGGAGGAGAGAGAGCTAAACAAGAAGCAGAAGATTCTGGACAACACCATCTAGAGTGTGGTTAAGCTTCTATGCACTTTTGACGACGTTAACCTGCCCATGGGGGGAAACGACCCTCAGGTACTATAATGATTACTAACACTGAAATTTACATTCAGGATTTGATCTTTTGATGCCATATAATTCATGAGTTCCATTATTTTTATTGGTTTTACACACATCTGTTATATTCAAAAAACACCTAGTGATCAATCCCTGAGCTCACACAGGCTGAGACCAATGTGAGAAACAAAGGATGACCGCTATGTCATTTGGCCTGAACAAAAGAGTGCTGACCACATTTCGAGCCTCCAGGGTTTGAACAACCGACCAGGATTCCCGATAAGAGAATGGAGATACCTGACTGGAGTGTGAAGCACTCAGAATAGCTGAATTATTACATAACAGTGTGATCTTGTGCATGAACGAGGTAACCCCAAGGGCGCTGGAATAAATTTGAACAGATTTGAATAGAAGGTGTGAGTCACGATAACCAGGATTCAGAACACTATAGGGCTGGCATGAAGATAAAGATTAATTGATGACCTCATTAGAAACACATTATCCTTATTGTGTTATCCTATAATGGGGATAACAAATGAGGTCCAACCACTGACCACTTTTGAAACATGGGGCCTGACTCAAAATGTCATCCATTAGTCTTCCAGAATGTTGGCCCAGGACAATAGGCAGGCCATAGGACAAACATCCATACTATTAGGGGGTTCCCTTATATGTGAAATAGGACAAGGGTCCACATAAGGGTCTCCAAAAAAGTGTAATGTGGAGTGATGGTTTGTTCGAACAGAATCTAAAACTCTTGAAATTACGCCACCGTGGTGGAAGCACATTATATGGGCGCATCAGTCTGATAATTGATCATTCCTACTTTTAGACAAGACCTCTCTAGAGAGGGAGAAGTCACTTCCCATTATCATTGCGGGGCATCCTGAACCTGTTCAAGGCACAGCTATAGTAACGTGGTTACCCACAAGGCTTCAGGCCTTGGGACCGGAAAGGTGGAGGAATATGATTTATGATTTCTGGGGATGGAACCTAGGCTAAATACCTAGGTGTCTATACGTATCCCATGAGGATGGGAATCAAGCCATATGCAGTTCTAAGAGGGGTCCTAGTTTAAGGTCTTAGAACTGGGAACAAGGATTTGTAAGGGATGCAGGGGACATATGGTAAAGTGATTATGAAACCCGACGTGAATGAGGAAATAAGTCCAGATTACCATGTGTTCAATGGGGAAGTATTTAGGTCAATTGACGGAACACGAAAGTTAGTTTTGGCCTGGAGGGAAGTTCCCGGGAATTCCTACGTATTGCATGAGAATGAGAATCATGCTATACATAGTTCTAAGGTGTGGTATGGTAAGGTACTAGTACCCGGGATAAAAGGGTGTACAGGTCTGGATGCACCCTAAAAGAAGCTACATTTGATAAATCTTGTTTTTCCTTTAGGGTGAATGGAGGTTTTTTTTGTGTGTTATGTTACATGACTAGGATAAAAATTCCCAACATCCCCACAAGAATCCGGCCAAAGGATGGCATTGACAAATGGTATGGTGTTTGACCGATACCAAACATGATGTACCTTAAGCGAGGACATCACAATGCAATGCCATATTTCGTCATGCGGCCAGGATGATATTGTCATAGATTATGATCATGTGATATGACCAACCATGCTTTTTAATTTCATGCAACACAGACATAGTAGAAACGAGCCTAAAAATGGGGAATGTGCACGGTGCAATAAAGAACACCCTACGTGAATGAGGACATGATCTCATACCACACTGTGAACAATTCTGAGAAATAAACCTCGATCCAATGGGTAAAAAAAGGTAAGAGGGTAGGAATTATGAGAGGCTGGCTCTCCGATAAGCTGGAACCGAAGTCAAGATGCCCGAGTGTTCCTATGTATCCCACGAGGAAGGGAATCATGATACATGTAGTTCTTGAAGGTGCATTTTAATGTCATGCAAGACAAAATATATTTTAAAGTCACGTAGGACAATAAAAATAAGGTACTAGAACCTAGTAGGGGGTGTATGTGGCGTGGCTCTTTCAAACTCGACGTGAATGGGTACATAATCCCATACATGCCACACCATGTGGCCCTATAATGATGGGGGCCTAAAAATAGAGTAAAAGAGATAAATTATCGAAACCGAGGTGGGCCCAAAGGTGAGATGTATGGGCATTCCTACATATCTCATCAAATGGGAATCAAGATATACGTAGTTCTACAAAGCGAAAATATGAATATATCATATTTTATGATCTTAGAACATGGACCATGGAGATGAAGGACTATCCTAAGTAACCGCAGACCTTAACCCAATCTCTAAGCCTACGTGAGTCTAACTTAGTGTTGGAAACAAGTTCGTATAATTTATTTTCAATACATATAATACCTGCAAATTAGAAATTGATGGAGCCCCAAATGATTTCCTTATCATGGATTTTTCTTCCTAACGTGCGGATGCGCACTGAGGAATAATACCAATAGTCTTGAAATTTTACTTGAACATGAAGAGTTGGAGAAGTGTTTGAGTCATTTAACCAACATTTTGGGCTTAATGATGTTAGCGTAATGATGGAGGATAACTGTTGACCATGTTTGAAACACATAATCCATATGACGTTATCCTGGAATGGGAACAATAAATGAGCATCGACCACGGACCAAATTTACAACATGGGACTTGTATCAATTTGTTGCTCGAAACCCTTGGGGACGTTGGCCCGTAATGGTAGGAGGGCCCTTGGGCCAAGAATCCATTCCATTCGGGGAGAGGGGAACCATTGGATGTGAATGTTCCTGGAATCCCTAATGAAGGAGAACATGAATCCTGAAAAATGGGTGAAAGCATGTCTGAGTAGAGTTTGACATTATATGTACTAAACAGGAGTACCCTTACGCACATGGTTGAATCATTGAAGAGGACCAAAGGGCTCATCATGAGAGAGAGTGATTTGAAAAGGTGAGGATAGAACATGGGGATGGAAAATATCAGGTGGATGAGGTGAATGGCATGGTTGTTACAACACCCGATGTGAGTGAGATCATAATCTTATTCCGCACTATATGTTCCTCTCTCTGGGGGAATGCAGGCCAAGGGGCCAAGATGGGAGGGATATTTCTAAGAGATGGAGTTGGAATTGATGACTAGACGTTCGGGCGGACCTACGTATCCCATGAGGATTGGAATCAAGCCACATGTAGTTCTTGAAGGGAGTAATGTGCAGTTTTTCGTCATGCAGTAGGGAAGCGAATGAGCAAGGTGCCCCAGGCATAGGAGGTGTATGACACAGCATGTAATCTAATATGAATGAACACATAATCACATACCACACTGTATAACCCTATGTGAGAACCTAGGCTGGAGGCCTGAAAGGGCCGAGGGGCTAGAGGATTGGCCCCGGACGGAAAGGCCCCACCAGTTTTCAGTTTAATGTCTTTCAGTGATCATAATGAAAGGGTTAAGGTACCCCAAACAATAGAGGTTTTTGGTGCGGCGAGTAACCCAACATGAATGAGTACATAAACCCATAACACATAGCAAAAAATTGTAAGAGTTAAGACATGGGTCAGGTGCCCAAAATTGAGCATGCGAAGCACGACATGGCCTGTGCTCGTGATATGGACGATAAATGATTTGAGGGATATCTCATGGGGATATGTGTGTCATGGAAAAATAGCCCAACATGAATGAGGACATAAAACCTCTCCACACTACACAACCCTAAATAAGAACTTGTGCCATGAGCCCGAAATGGCCAAGGGGCTGGTGAAGGACCATGGGCCTGTGGCCAGGAATCTCGATCAATGGTAGTGATACGACCTCTTGTATGATTACTTCCTCATCACAGCTCTTAAAGCCACATGATCAGAGATCGGTGTGGGAAACAGGGAGTCATATTCGGCTCTCCTTTCCATATAGGGGTCTAGTGGCTAGAATCACCTGAGGGGATTTCGTCGTTTAGATATAAAACGGGGTAGAAGGAACCACTACACTTGAGGTTTGGGACATCTTGGGGTGGCCCTAATGGCAATTTATAGATATTTACCATGTTCAAAACACATATTCTTTATAGTGACATGGAACGGGGACAACAAATGAGCATCGACCCTTGACCATATTTACAACCTAGGACTTATATCAATTTTTTTCTCAACATCCTCAATGGCATTGGCCAAAAGTGGTTGGAGAGCCATTAGGCCTATCACCCCTACCATTCGGGGGCCCTTTTGGATGGGAAGGATGATGGAGTCCCAATCAAAGGAGTGGGTGAAGCATAGCTGTACCCATACATTTTAAATTCTACCAGGCCGGTGAGAGGTGGAAACCTCTTGGGAGTGGGATGTACATCAGAATGCAGATGATCTCGACGTGTATTGAGGAAAAAACCTACACCACACCATATGTCTTTACCCTAAGGGAGATTCTGGCATTTGGACGGTTCCCAAAGAATAAAGTTCAAGGCATTCCTATGTATCCCATGTAGATGTGAATCCAACCGTACATAGTTCTTGAAGGACATCCAGTTTAATGTCATGCAGGGAGGGTGTGGGAGTATAGAAGAACGGGGATCAAGCACATTTTGTGACCATTATAATACTAGCCGGAGTGAGGCTAAATATGCGAACACCATATCATGAAAGTATCCTCCGAGAGTACTATACCCAGGGGGATAGTCAAAGAGAAGAGTTTGGTGGCTAGACACAAGATGAAATGCATGAGTGTTCTTACGTATCCCATGTGGATGGGAATCAATCCACATGTAGTTATAAGGGTAAAATTTAAATTTGTTCAAGATGAAATACTGTTTAACATCTTGCGGGACGATGTAGTTTAGGGTCATGTTGGACCAGTTGGCTCAGGTTAAGTATTTATTTAGAAACGTGGAATTGGTGGGAGGAGTTATATGCTCACCATCCATGGTTACCAGGGAGAATTATACACTTGGGTATACCCTATGGATTATGTATGTTCCTTCCTATTTGGGCTCCAACATGGGTGGTTTCCTGCCCGGGATCATTGGAGTCTAGAGGGCCAATACCAAGTTACCTTGTAGGAAAGAGTGGAGGAAAACCTTCTTATTGAAGGCTCCATCTATCTTGTTATGATGCCTTTATAGATTGTGCAGGGCCAACAACCTATTCTAGTAATGCGCTTCCACTTTAGACAGATGAATTTTAGCTGCCTTATCTAGCATCTGCAAGTCATGGACCGCTGTGCGTAATAAAGGCAGCTGGATCTCAATGGGTAGGATGAACTCAGCTCCGTACACCGGGGAATATGGTGTCACCATGGAGGAATTACAATCAGTCATCCGATAAGCCTAGTGAGCATTAGGGATCTTGTCTAGCAAACTCTTCTAATTTTGACCAACCATTTTTTTCAAAATGTTAGAGAGGGATTTTTTGAACACCTCGATCTATCCATTGTCTTGTGCGTGGTAGCGGGAGGTATGGTTAGAATGGATGTTATACTTGGCGTACAATTTCATCAGCTCACTGCTCGGAAGTTGGTGTCGTTATCAGTGAGGACATCAAGAGGGAATACAAACCGGTAGATGATATTGGATCTCACGAAGTCGAAGATAGAATTTTCCTTTACCTCTTTGAGCAGAACATCCCCTATCCACTTTGAAAAGAAATCTGTGGCGGTCAGGATAAACCTATACTGACGAGTTGTCACCGGTGGATATGGTCCCATGACATTGAGTCCCCACACTTCAAATGTCCAATACTACTTAATGGAGTGGAGAGGTTCTGGTGGCTGATGCATGATGTTAGCATGAATTTGGCATGTGTGACATCTCATGGAGAACTTGTGGAAATCATGGATCTTGGCAGGCCAGAAGTACCCCGGTCTCCAGATCTCAGTGGATAGCTTCAGCCCAGTCTGGTGAGCTCCACAGGAACCGGCATGAACCTCCTACATGACTTGAGAAATCTTGACTCCTTGGATGCAACAGTGGATAACACCAGTGAACCCATTCTTTTATAAGATTTTTCCAAGACTGAGACCACTCTGGAGGGTAAACTGTATCGTGGGGTGTTAGATTTGCTAATGTTCGGCCCAATCAGCCGGTAGGTAACCATTATGGAGATACTCGACAAAGGGGACTATGTAGTCAAGTTGTCACTTAATCCATCACATCTGAGGGACCTGGGGGTCCTGGCGTGGAAGCTCCGGAGGTTAGATTTCTTACTGGTAGGCCATCAACATCATTTGAGGTGATGGGAGAAATGACTCTCTGATGTACCATGTGTATAATCAGATCATAATGATCAGGTTATACATGTGATGCAGCCATGAGGACTAGGGAATTAGCTCGATCATTTTGAGACTGAGGGACATGAGTAACTTCCGACTGCCATGGAAATTGGGCCATTAGCTGAAGGTTGCGCTCCAACAATGGTACGAGCTCCAGTTTTCTGAAAAAGTAGTCACCGTTGATTTTCATGATGACTAGTTTGGAATCCCCATTCACATGAAAATGGGGCACATCGATCTTGAGGGCCAGCTCGAGGCTAGTGATATGTGCCTAATACTCTGCCTTGTTGTTGGTGTAGCCTTCCAACAATAGGAATGAGTACAGCAGGATGGCTTGCACCACAGTAATGAAGACAATACCCATGCATATTCTTGTTGAGCCTAAGATCATTAAGCCTCATACCGGTGGGGATCCATGAAAAACTATCAATGTGCATCTTCCAATATGGGATGGAATGATCTACTAATAGGATTGCCTCATCGAGAAAATCTATGTCCATGGATGTTTCCATGGGGGTTGGATGGGTAGCTAGAAAATCATCCAATGCTTGTCACTAAATAACCTTCTGAGGGATTAACCTAATGTCGAACTGCTGGAGGATTACTTCCCACCATTTTAGCTGGCTGGTCAACATGGGGAAGTTCAAAATATAATTTAGCATTTCTAACCAAGACACCGGTAGTACCTCATGGTACTGCAAGTAGTGTCACAATTTTTGTTCAACGAATACTAGTGCAAGGATGCTCTTTTCGATGTGGGATTATCTGGTCTCCGTATCGATGGTCATACGGCTGAGGAAGTAGAGGCTATTTTTCGTTCCCTCATTGTTAATTTGGGAGAGATGGGCACCAAGATATCATTCTAGGGCAGTCACCTATAGGATCAGCGCCTTTCTAGAGATGGGTGGAATCAAGAGTTGAGGCTGGAGCAGATACGTCTTGATTTCCTCGAACGTGGTCTCACACTCTTTATCCCACTCGTAGGCGGAGCCTTTCCTCATGATCCGAGAAAAGTGATTTCACTTGGATACCTGATTTGCAATGAATCAGCGTATGTTGGTTATTTATCCTTGGAAACATTGATGCTCCCAAATATTGCTCGGGGGAGGCATCTGGAAGATGGATTTCATCTACTCAGGGTCGATCCCAATGCCCCGATACCTGACAACAAATCCAAGGAACTTCCTATAGGTGACCTCGAAGGAAAACATAAATGGGTTCATCCTTAAGTGTTGGGAATGGAGGAAGCCAAACACATTATCAAGGTCATTGAGATGGTCTCGACGCTGGTGGGATTTGGGCACCATATCATCCACATTTCATTCCACCAATTTCATGAGGATTAGCATGAATATGCGGTGCATGGCCCGTTGATAGGTGGCTCTTCCATTCATCAGGCCGCAGGGAATAGCTTGGTAATAGAAAGTACCTTGGGGTGCCTTGAAAGCTATTTACTCCTCATCCTCGAGGGCCATTCAGATCTGGTTGTATCCAGAGTAATAGTCCATGAAGGAGAGGGCTTGAAACCCAACTATAGCATCAACTACAAATTCTCTCACATGAAGAGGAAAATCATCATTCAGATAGTGACGATTGAGATCCCAGAAGTAGATACAGACTCTGATATGTCCATTCATCTTCATGACTTGCATAGTTTTGGCTAACCACTTGGGGTAATGGACCTCCTTGACGAAGTTGAGTCTGATGAGCTTGTCAACTTCGACCTTGACCATGGCACCTTGAGAAGGGTGCATCATTCAGGGAGGCAGCTTGAACCCATGATGATTTTCCGGAAGACTGAGGTGATGGATGACTACTTGAGGATCTTGTCCCATCATCTATTTGTAGCTCCAATTGAATACATCACAATGCTCATTCAAGAAATCTATGTACCATTGCTTCTTCTTGAGGGACATTGTGACACTGATAAATGTCGGTCTCGGGTCTACCTCGCTACCAAGGTTCACCTGTAAGGTTCATCGACCGTGGTGGAGATGCCTTCTTTGAAGGTGGTGGGAGAATCCTCCAAATTCTCTTATTTTCTTATGGATGAGGGATCCCTAGTAAGAGAAGCTTCATCTGGGTTGATAGATCCTGAGGGGAGGCTGATACCAGCCTGGGCAGTAGTGGACAAAATATCGGGAGATTCAAGTGTCGCTAAAACCATAATAATAAAAGTAGTCGATCTGATCAGATCTAGTCTTCAACCAAAGGGGCCACACTTGATGATATCAAAACAATAGTGACACGTCAGATTGAGGAAGTTAATTCCATCCTGGAGAAACAGACAGGTATGACGTACTACTGTTTCCATGGGGCAGACATCCCGATACTGTACGGGGGTAGGAGGCACTGGGATCACCTGAGCCTGATTTGTGTAGGAGTACATGTTGATTTTCCATCGTCAGTTGGACTTGAGAATATGATTCCCTCTAATTCGTGAGATGACAAAAAATTGCAGCATTTCTGGGACTGCAGCCTCCAATCGATGGATTAAGAAGACGTAGGCGTCATCTGGACCTTCCCATTTGTCTATTGCGACCATTGTGGGTTCAACCCCACTAGCCTGAATCTTCTTATCCATGATCTTGTAATAGTCGACATCTAGGTAGCAGGCCACACAATATACGAATAAAAATGCAAGACCTTGGAGTACACCTACTCATAAATTAAGGGAGTACTTGAGGAATTGGTGATATTATGAGAGGACTATCGTGTTTAGGTGGAGCCATGTTCTGTCGATCAGTGCATTGTATGTAGTGTCCTCGGAGACAACCATAATCTCGGTGCTGGAAACTAGGCCACCAAAATGGGTCTTAAAATAGATCTTTTTGTGTCAGGCATGAAATATTGCTTACAGGAGGCCTCTCTGTGACAGTAGGCGTGGCGAGCCCTACCGACTGGGCCCGCGACTGACTGGTTCCGGGCATATCCCATTAATCACTAGTCAAATACCTTAGACTAGATGCCGGATGAAGATCAGATGACAGAGATCGACTTGTAGCAGGGTGAGGCTGGTCGCGACATGTTAAAAGTGGCTCTGCCTGATCCTGTTGCACAAACGGAGGGGGATTCGGGCTTGATAACACCGAATGAAAAGGCTGCATGTGTTGAGATCTACGCTGGGCCTACTATCTGGTCTTAGTGGCATGCACGACCTACCTGGATGTGCCAACTGATGTGCCTCAATAACCTATAGTTTTTCAGCTCCATCAATGTTGGAAGTGGCTGGGGATGTTGGGGAGGTTCTCCTACTGCCCCCCCCCCCCTCATCGGGGGTCATATAGGGATTTAACCACTCCAAGGTATTAACTGATGTGTACCCCTGACTTTCATTTGAAGAGACATCCATTACTGACCGTATTCTAGGAGGATTCCCTATCTCTAGGAGCATAAAGTTGCCTAGAGTGTGAGACAATGATGGCATTGGTGGGGCATGTTGCTTTCCCTGGCGCTGTCGATGCTTGCTTTTTGGGAATAGGTCGACTGAGATGATAATACAGAAGGGGTGGTTGTGGATTCTAAAGGCTTTGGCTGATTCGGGCAAGCCCAAATGATGCCATGGGTAAGAGCAACCGTTTTTCAGGCCATCCAATCTTCATAATTCTAGGACCCATGGTTGGAAACCTGCTTCCACTCACCTTTTTCATCGCTTTTGCTATCCAGACTTATGAAGATACCTGCCACATGCCTGGGGCCGGGCCCAACCTAGCTATGTTTTTATCGACCTACTCTTGAAGACAATATTTAAACACATATCACTTCTTAAGGGTGTGCCCTAGGATCCGATGGTAGGGGCAGTAGTTGAAGAGATCAGTAAGGTTGTCCTCCTCTGTCCTTCTATACTCATAAAAATGCATGATCTTGTGTTCCAAAGAACTTCTTAAATACCTGGGAACATGATTCTTGTTGAATGTGTTGGTTTGGTTTCTTCTGTCTAAGAAGAGGTCCCTTGGGGCCTAGCCCTGATGAGGAGCTGAATGACCCTGTCGAGGAGGTGGAGCCTCATTGTCTCGCCTGGGCTGTGGCGGCGCATTACGCAGGGGAACCTGGCGATTCTAAGCAGACACTGTTGGGATGGAGGCGACACCTGTAGTGCTGGGCCTCTGCAAGGTTGTGGAGGTGGCTCCATTGGTAATAACTCTAGCTATATGGGGGGCCTCTATTTGGGCCAGCTCAGTGGGCTCAGCTATGACAACCATTCTCATGGGAATTGCGAGAGGCAGTAGACATGCCTGGTCGGCCTATTGTTGAGCTTCCTCTATGTGCTGATCCTTATCGGAGAAGTCCTGAAATCCTCCAGGGTAGTTCTGGGTGATTAGAGAGGGATCATGTTCTGTCTTGACATTCCCTACACACATCGTCTATAATTTCTCTTGAGTCAGTGGCATGTCGAGGGAGTATGTCGGCCCTTTCCACCTTGCGATAAAGTCCGCGACACGCTCGTCCGGACTTTTTTTCACTTGAAGAGTTTTACAATAATTTTTTTTCATGGTGGACCAGTATTGGTAGGGGAATTGCCTGGAATGGTCCTCCTAGCTTGTTACGGATCCGACAGGGAGCTGGATGTACCAGACGAATGCCGACCAATCCAATGTCCGAACAAAACAACAGATCATGGTAGCCTCTTACTATGCTGGAGTCCCTATCATGGTCCCACACCTTTTGTTTAAGTGGGCCAGGAACTGCAGCGGGTCCTCTGTCCAGTTAAAGGTGGAGAAGGTGGGATTTCCGAAACCCGGAGCCACCGACATATCGTTCACCCATGCCAGGTATGGCATACCATTAGGTGGGATTGCCACTTTCTTCATTTCCAACACCTTAAGGTGGTATATGACTGTCTCCATAGAATCATCTGGTCATGGGTACCTTTATTTATGGGGATCCCTAACTACGAGCACATTGGTGGGTTCTTCAACACGGTAAACAGGCTGAGCGGCTCGTGGAGCAGTTGGTGGAGAGACTTGCGGGGTAGTTGGGGCAAGCCGAGATGGATTCCATGGATTGATACTCCATTCAGGAGGGTTTGAAGAGACATACCATTCTCTTGTTCCATAAGATCCATCTTTGACCCTATCCTTAGAAGCAACATGATCAGGGTTTCCTGGAGGCAGCTCACCAAAGGGAAGTTGTTCCTTCCCTTACTGTACTACTCTAGGATTACCGTAGTCAGGTTATCACTCTGAAGCGCAATCAACCAGTGGTTCATCGACCCAATTATTCTACATAGCATGTTGTTGGCGCAATGTGGCCTTCTCAAGGTCTTTCTCCATATTTTGCACTGAGGAGGACGGGTCAGAGTTCATGTCAGCTTCGACATGCTCTTTACCCTTATCAGAATTCCTACTAAGTACTAATTCCTCGACGGGCATAGGGACAAAAATTAGGTTCCTCTGCAGACGATGAATCCTTCCTGACCATTCCAAAAGTGGTGGAAAACCCTCAAGGGGTATGTCTCCATCGAGATGCTCTAGCTTGTCCTCCTTGTCCGCTATGTCGCCCATGTTGACTGTGAACCTTCTTGGGCGCATGTCCTCGATATCACCTAGCGAGTTAAGATGCTGCCGGATATGACTGAAAAAGATGGAATCATACTAACCATGACCATATATTTTCATGTGTGGGGTATCCTCCATGATTATTTTGCGGAGTACCTTGATACTTTGAACGCATTGCTGCTGGAGGGCCTCACGATGACCCAGAGACTTAGGGTGTTGGGCTATAGGGAGTGCGGCCAAATCGACTAGATGAAATTTCTTACTGATGTATTATAAATGCTCTTGGCTCCATGGATAAACCCCACGTTGATGCCAAAAACCAAAATGTTCCACATAGATAGTGTGGTGGAAACAATCCACTTTTTTGGGGGTGAGGGATTCTGGTATGCAGAAATTTGGTGCTGCATGGGCCAGAACTTCATGGGGAAATGGTCTGTTGTGAGGATGTTCCATATGCTACTTGGATCTGATTCATGTTCTAGCCCTTGATATCCCCATTCGTCGACTAGGGTTGGCAGAAAAAAATTATAGCAGTACTGATGTAGACCACAGGGATGACAGGCTGGCCAGTGGAGAGTATGGTGAACAGGCTGACTGAACGCTGAATCTCAGGATATCCTCCGATGAGTGTAGAAACTTGGCCTCAACATCACGATAATATGGGCTAATGAACATAGTTCCTCGCTCAAGGGATAGGGATACTGGTGATAGATTGCGCTGCTGCTCGCCCGACATCGGTCCCTAGAATAGTTCTCTTTGATCTCTGGTCGAGTTAGAGAGCACTTCTGGTGATGATGGTGGTGATTTCACAACCGTGACATGAGGGTTTTCTAGATTTTTATCCTCTCAAATATACCTATGGAGGAAATCATGAATTATTTTGGACATCACATTTTGGGGGTAGTATGCTAATGTTCCTCATCCACGCCCCAACCCTTGACTCAGATGAGTGAGAGGAGGGTTCTCACGTGGAGTCGTACTCTGGCTTGGAGTCTGAGATTCATATTGGTTTGATCCCTACCCAGAACATCTCAAACATCTTCTTATGGAGGCGACGACCAACCTTCATGCCCTTGGGTGGCTCCTCAAGACATGGAAGAATTCTGACACGGGGTCCTTTGGCTACACTGGTGCTGGGGAGATGAGGGTTTCCACCTGAGAAAGCCATCGTGCGAGGAGTACCAGGACAAATGTCAAAAGGTACATGGGGAGGACATCAATGCGTAGCACTGGAGTGAGAAAGAACTCCTCTGGAACTGGAAGAGTCATGGGGAGGACCTCCGCACATGTTTTCCCTGGTGAACTTAGTACAAGGAGGGTCCTTGTACTGGTCTAGATGAACACAGGTAGGACGTCTATGCTGGGTGCGGATGGAGCGAGGCAGGCCCTCACCCCTCCAGTTGCGAAGGTGAGGAGGACCTCACCAGCTACTGGGAGGACATGGGGAGGATCCCAATATTGAAGAGTGGTTGGATGTGAAATTTCCCTACACCAGTGATTAGGGGTAGGAGGAATGACTCCATTCCTAGTGTAATTGGCTCGAGATAAGCTTATGTACCGTGTATCACCATTGCGGGGAAGACCCGATTCAGATTGAGGGTGGCACATGGTGGACCTCCATGCCGATCCCCAAAGTTTGGAAGGCCCGCCCTCTCCATGGTAGTGGTATGGGTAGGACCTATGTAATTGGTGACATTACTGCGGGTTAGCTCATGGTGACCACTTCTCATGCCGACGTCCATGTGAGTCAACCCAGCCTGCCCGTGGGGCGGTTGGGGCCTCATTCTTGGTTGAGAGTATAAGTTCCCCTGCTCTCCGTATGAACGGAAATAATGATATGTGTCAGTGGTGGCTCGGGCCACAGTAGCTATTGACATTGACACCCCGTGGAGGGCATCCTCAGCTTGTTCCCAACACTGGCGTCGGGTCGGACGAACAGGAGCCAGTGGTGCAAGTAAATGGCTTACCTCCTCCTCATTCAGCAAGACCAGGTGGTGGCGCTGATGCGGCCGGGTTAGAGTCCTTGTCGGGATACACTGGAATGGGACTCTGACCAGGCTAGCAAGGACCGCACCTACCTCATCTGCGTAGGGTAGGGAATCGAGGAATAGTTCTAAGGATACACTCCTGAAATGGTTATATGTCAGCGTGGGGAGCAACGCCTCCCTGTGCGGACTTCGGGGCAGTGTTGGCGATGAGGCTGCGACGCCTCCAGATCCTGGCAGTCCATATCCCAGGTAAAGATTATTCCATCCTCCTCATAACAAAGCAGGATGTCATTGATTACCCTCTTTTGAATTTCCTCAGATGGGGAGATGTGGTGAGGGTGCCCCTTGGACGTAGATGTAGAGGTTGTTGCGGAATAGTTAAATCCACGTGGAATAGTTGTGTTGGTGATTCCACTAACCCTATGTAGATGGGAAGGTGGCCATCTCATCCATGGAGTAGTAAAATGATTCCTGAGAAGACAATAGATTAACTCATTAGTGCTGAATGAAAAAGGAATTGACGACCAATACCCCAGTGCCATTCCATCTTCTGCGACCGGTAAGAAGGATCCACACTGAAAATGTCGCAGAATGGGTTTTCCAATGATCTAATGCCCCAACATCTGTTGAGTTTCACACTCGGCCCACTATTTTCATGGCGGGGCCTGAAACCAGATAACTGGATCCAATGAAACATCATTCCATTGATGCCTCAAACACTACTAATATCCAGGTTGAGGAGAAGAGATTCAACCCGGGTTCACCATTTCTATTTCCAACACTTTTCTCAGGGTGCACATGTCTGTATCATTCGAGGGGGCGAGTATTCTGTCTATTTCCCCACATTCCCAATTTCCAAAGGTAGGCTGCATATGCTCATTATTCAGGTAGATTTGCTTCAGGATCGAAATGGGATGATGGGATGCCAATTTTTCCATCTATGGATTCCTCATCGGAACTCTTCACCTTTTATGGGTCTTCTACATAGATTTAATATGTTTTTTTGTGAAACTCCACCTAGTGGCATATCTTCATGGACAATAGTTAATTAAAATCCTTCTTTTAGAACATTCCAAGGGGTTTGGTTAGGGAAGAAACATTCGGTCAAGGGTGTAGTCACGTTGGGCATCACGACGTGTTTGGACGCTGGGAAACTAGCATGTTTGGGTTTCATCCCCTTATTATAAGGCCTCTCGAGGGCACAGAAGACCTAGAAATCCCACATGAAATGCAAGGAATATTATTGAATGGGAATTTATATATGGTTTTCCTCACATTTCCATGTTTAACACAGGGTATGCCACAAGTTTAACATCCAACGGAGACAGATCAGAGTAATTAGAACTCTAACTAGAGTGGATCATATTGGTGCAACCACTAGAGGGAACATCGATATTGGGGACAACGTATGGTTTAATTCAAGGAAATTGTTGAAGAAAATAGGTAATGAGATGGCTTGATTTAACCAGGATGGGTTTTCCCAGATAAGAATAGGATGGATGATGGGAGGATGAATGAAGTGGAGGGGGAATGAAATAGGAACATCGCAAGGGTGATGGTGAAGTTGGTATTGAGCATTGAAGATGCTTCCTATGTATCCCTGTGTTAGGGAATCAAGGTCTGCGTATTTCATCTTGACAATGACTTACCACTGGTTGTAGTTCAAATAGCATACCGCTGAATGGGGTGAAAATGACTTGCCGCTAAAAGAGGGTAACAATGGATTACCGCTGAATGGAGTAACAATGGCTTGCTGCTAAAAAAGGATAACAAAATGTGGAATACAGTTTAACGTCATTCAGGATGGGGGTAGACAGACGTAAAGTGGATGGGACCATTGATTGTTAGGCTTGAACCTTGGGGAGGCTTCCTACGTACCATGCCTTGGCATGTATCAAAGACCCGTAGTTCATGGGGGCATTTGGGGCTTATGCTCTGAGGCAGCCCATGGCTTTGGTGAACCGATGTGAATGGGGTCGGAGCGACTTGTGGGTGGTGTGACTGAACCTGATGGATGATTCCTACGTACCATGACTTAGCAAGGATCAAGACCACGTATTTCAAGAAATTGGGGCTTGGTGCACCGATTTGAAGATGGTCGAGACCAATGGGTGGTGGTTGGCTTGAACCTTAGGGAGGATTCTTATGTACTTTCTTTAGCATGGATCAAAGACCATGTAGTTCAGATGGTATGGGGATTATAATATTGGCTGAACTGGGTGGTGGTGAACTGACGTGAATGTGGTCTGAGCGACCAATGGGTGGTGGTGGTCTTGAACCTCATAGAGGCTTCCTACATACCCAGCCTTGGAAAATATCAAGGTCCTCATAGTCTAGGTGGTATGAGGATCATAATCTAGGCTTCCGAGGGTGTTGTTGAACTGACGTGGATGGGGTCGGAGAGAACAATGAGTGGTGGTGTTCATGAACCTTAGGGATGTTTCCTACATACCCTACCTTGGTAAGGATCAAATACCTTGTTGTTCGGGTGGTATGGGGCTTATACTCTCGGCTGCACAGGGAATATGTCATGGTCGATGCTTGCTCTGAGCCCATGTGAGTCATGCCCAGTGTGAGAAACCAGAGGTAGCAAAGACCTATCGATCAGGTCACAAAAGATATGTCTGTGGGTGGTGAAGTGGGGCTTACACATAGTTAGTAATCCAAAGAGTAAATATAGGCTTATACATGGTTAGCAGCCCAGAAGAAGATATGACTTACTCTAGGATGGAGGCCCGATGGTGACAAAGGCCAGCAGGATAGGTATTTGGTACTGAAGAATGGAGGAGTCTCATGTCCATTCCCCCTGGTCCATAGGACCAAAGAAGAAAGGAAGAGCAGGGATGCGGCCTCCATCAAGAAAAGATAGGGTCTTACACTGAGATGGTTTCCCATTACCAATAGACAAACATTGATCTGGTAAAGAGGATCTCATTCCATGAGAGGAATGATCACACTACCATGGACACCAGTGGGCATGTAGAATGTCCAAGGTGAAGGAACCCCACGTGTGAGGCACGGGGCGAGGTCATAGCTTAATGTCATGTGCTGAGGACGATGGTGCTTAGAAGTTAAACGTCCCGTAGCTCGAATGAGGTGGGTTCACTCTGCATCCCTTGGACATACATAACTGGTACCCTCTACACCTAGGCGAAGAGAAGGGATAGGCCACACTGTGTCTAGGGGGTGTTATGAAGCGAACCTTTGGGGGGCACACGTTAGCATGATTATGCGAAGAAGCTATAACCATTAGCATGACTATTCTAAGAATCATGACGCAAATCAATGCAATGGGTAGTATTGTCCAAGGGACATTGAAGTATCTTCGTGCAATCCTGAAGGACCGCACGAGAAAAGGATTTGTCGAGCGAGAGGGGCCATCGGTAGATGCCTTGTGAAGCTCTGGTGATCTATGTATTAGAGGAACTCATGAAGGGTTGTGCTTCACCAAGTGAAGTTTCCTAGGCTAGGCTTAGTAAATAATTGTATATGTGAGGATATTCGTGGAGTGGAAATGCATTCACGAAGACATTCCTTGTGAAGCAAGTGTGCCTTATAAAGCATAGCATGTGGAAGTGATGTGCTTCTCAATGCACACTGACATGGCCTTGGCACATGGTTTACATGCACATGGGGGGTGCTTCACAAAGCGTACGTTCTCGGCGAAGACCAAAGTCCCCTTGAGAATATCCTTCCTTCACAAATACTTGAGGGCATCACAAAAGTCATCCCTCCTAGATGTGGGGCTCAATTAACACCAAGGGGAAGGTTCTTCACAGAGCGGAATGTACCTTGAGGAGAACATGGTTCGCAGAGCACATGTGCTTCACGATTTAGTAGCTAAGAAGAGGAAAAGGTTGGAAACTCCATCCTGTAAGCTCGATGGGAGCCCTGCATTTATAGGGATGAGGCGCTACAATGCAATGCTCGCTCAGCAAGCAATGAGCTCCATAGCGGGTCATGAACATCACCCGCCATCACGGAGCGGTACCGCCTCCTGGATTCACATAGGCTCGCGAATGTCAGAGGGGATCACAGAGCAATCCCGCCTCCTCTCTTCACGAGGGCTCGTGAATGTCAGAGGGATTAGTGGAGCAGTACTTCCTCCTCACTTCGTGAGGGCTCGCGAACATCAGAGGGCTTCGTGGGGTGGTCCCAACTCTTCTCCTCACAAGGGCTCACAAATGTTAGAGGGCTTCACAAAGCGGTCCATCCTCCTTGCTTCGCGAGGGATCCTGATCATCAGAGGGCTTCGCAATGTGGTCCTACCTCCTTGATTCGCGAGGGCTCACATAAGAGCTCTCATGTGCTGGTCGTATGGGTCCGACAGCTTCGTGATCTTTCTTCGCGAGGTAGGCCTTAAAGACTTCAGGATATTTTACTATCCTGCAATTTTGGTGTCAAAAATAATACACATTTTATACATTGAAACTAAATATCAAATAATTTCTTATGACTTTATTTTTATTTTATTGCAAGTTTATATTTATGAGAATATTTTTTGAATGTTTGGTTGTCTTATGTAATTCTTCTCCATTTACAACTTCATCCCACAAATAAAAAAATCACAACACACATCCTTTTAATTGTAAGTAATTTATTTGAGTTCATGGGGTCCCATAATAAATTGCATAGGGTTGGTGATCATTTTAATTCTAACATGTCTTTAAAAAAATAAAAAAATACAGAAAAAAATCAATTGCGCGTAGAGCAATGAATTGAACTATTGTGTGGATTTCAGAACATGGGGATCTTGACTCCATATATTTATAAACTAGTTCTGGGAATTTTATTTCTATTTGTAGTAATTTGATATTTTTTATCGAGTAAACTAGAGAGTATTCCCAAGTATGTGGCCATAACATGGTTCCATAAGATCATCGATCTAGGGGTCATCGGAAAGGTCTTTCTACATGGGTGGAATCGATTGGGTTAAATTTCAATTACAATGGAAAAATTGAAAAGAAAATTAAAATAAACAAACAAACATAAAAAAATAAATTAATACTCATATTAATATTAATATGTGATTCCACCTATGCTCCTATATTTTCTCTCTTGAATAAAGATGAACCCACATGTCTATTGTGTTGTAAAACACATAATCATGCTTAATTGAAATTAGATGAAATATAGAGATGATTTTTAAAATTGGATTAGTCTTGGTATTGGGATATGATTCTATACCTATCTTCTTTTAAAATATTTTTATTGGTTAAATAATTGTTTTGTATGATGTCTTTTGGTGAGAATGTATTAAAATGTTTTTGGAATAGTGAATTTGAATTTCATATTTTTTGAGATATATTTAGTTCGAGACTAGAAAAACTTATATTGGGGTATATGATTAGCCACTAAAAGTGGTTAATATTAATTTTTTATATTATAATATTCACATGATTTATTATTCATAAACACCATTTTTAGTTCTTTTTATAAATTTTACATTAATTCACAATATGATTGTAATTCCTTCTTAAAATTCACTACTATATGATAATTTTTTGAACACCACATAAAAGAAAATTGTCTTTATTTTATTTCTATATTTTTTTTAGGTACTCAATTATATTAGTAAAAATTCATTCTTTTTATCACCTGATGATTCCTTTTGGAGGACCACAAAAATGGCCTTGAACAAAGACTATTTTGGGCAATGTGAATTGGACAACAACCCAATAAAAGTATTATATCAGCCAATATCCAAGAACAAGGATTCAAAGAATTGATTTTTAGAGAGAATAAATCATAATTAACATTTAATTAAATAATGGATCATTCTAATGTGGATTTTTTAAATGAGTTTCAAGATGCCCATGTTGAAGATGTAATTTTAGGCCAGATTCGACATCTACAAAAAACAAACCTCCATTTAAATCCTATCTCAAAAACTAAAAACACTTTAGAGAGAACATTTTAAACCTACTTAACTGAAATTCAGATCCTTATTTTATTCTTTTATGGACCACTCTAATTTTTCCATCTAAAATTTCAATTCGGCATATCTGTTTGGTTGACGGAAGTTGGCTCAGATGTTTTGTCATGTGTGGAAATGTCCACTCTCTCTTAACATTACACCCCTATAGGCATACCCTAATATATTGAAGATACATTTAATATTTGGGGTAGAAAAAAGGATTATAATATTTATTTTTAAGTAAATTTTTTTATATAATTTAGGCTTCTTTGTGTGTTGTTTTTATTTTCATGTTTTGCATTCATTTTGATGTTTTAATCGAATTTCATCAAATTGTATGTTGTTCAAATCAACTTAATATCATAAATAAACTTCTTCATATTCTAATCATTTGAAATTTTTATTAACACATTTATTTTTTTCATTAGGGTATGAATTCATTGACAAAGTGAACCTAGAAATCCTTCAAACTACGATGGGGTGTTAGTTATTTTTTTGTTTTTACTTCTTCAGTTCTATCCTCGGGACTGTACATCTTACGCCATTGAGATCATAAAATCAATTGAGGATTAAATATTTTGTGGTTTGATCCCAAGGAGTCATAAGGGTCTATATTGGATGTTATTTATCACTCCATTATGGAATAATCAGTACTTTTAATTGATTATTCAGTTTAAAAACATTTAAACATCTTCATCCTTTTTAAATTTTAAGACCACACACTTCATGTGAAAAAATGATCCTTTTCCTTATAGTTCTCATAAATATTATCCTTAAAGTGTATAGGTGATTAGTAATAGGGTGTGTAGGTGTTAATTCAGTATGTGAGAATGGTATTTTTTCTTCATTGAATGAACCCATCTCCAATTTAAGAACATGAAATAGTTTAAAAAGGAAAAAATCCAATCCACCCTAAGTGATAACCTATGATCAAATCATGTTATCAATTAGAATTAACTTATGTCTCTTAGTGTTAACTTAAAAAATATATAAAATCAACCCAATGTTGGCCACTTCATTGATAAAAATTGTCCATAGAATGTATGTGTCTATATGTCTTTTTCTTAGGCCTCTGAGGATTTTACAACATAAGATACACTACGAGATACCACAAAACCCTAAAAACATGGGTTAATTTGGGTGAGACCAATAATAACTAAAACTAAATGAGTGAAATGATTTCAAAATGGATGTCATGTCTAAGTAACAAGAACTATTATAACATCAAGACATTTCACATGATGCTTTAAACAATACTAATTTGCGCACTAATTTGTCTAATGAGAAAACATCAATGCACTGAGGAGATGTATAAAGTCATATCACCTCCTGCCATTTCCTAACCAAATAATTCCTTATATATAATATTAAAAAACAAAATATTCCATTTAAAATATCTATATAGAATAATGAATAACTAATTATCAATATTTCTATAAATAATTAAATAACCCTCCAATTAATCAGCATGTGTAAAATGGTATATAGATTATGCAACAGTAATATCCATGATAAATGAGATGTATATTTTAAATGAAATTCACTGTTGAATGATCATATGAGATTGATGATTTGTAGGGGGATAATAAAAAAATCAAGGAAGATAATATTAATACTTCACATGACCAAAAAATAAACCATCCAAAGTATGAATAAGGATAGTATCAATACAACATATCATATGTGAAGTAAAATAATGGGTTTTATCATTGACTAAATTGATTAAGAACTTCAAAAATATTTTCTGGAATATATTAGTTTTTTTGGAAAACCATTTGAAAAAAAAAATTCTTTAAAAAAAATTTAAACTAAATTTTCTTTTAATAATTTTCATTTTAAATATATAATGGATAATTCCTAGGAATGATGGTAGGTAAATCTGTAAATTTCATACGAGGAAAAAAGACCATTAATTTTTCATTGTAAAAATGTTAAAAATATTTTCTCCTTAGAAATAGAGAAAATTTTCAATTTATAACATTTGTAATAGGAAAGATGGTAAAAATTTATTTACCATATAATATTAAAAAAATATATTAAAACATTTTAATAAATCAAAATTTTTAGAAGAATATATGTTCTCCAACTAAATAGGAAAATGGAGTCAGGTTTTAATAAAAACGTTTTCTAAAACATATTGAGTACCAAAGAGTAGAAAAATGATAAAAATACGTGAAATTAGTTATGAATAAATTGAGTATGAGAAAACGAAATGTATATTTTAAAAATGGTTATATAATTTTCTTTTAATGTTACTCAATTATCACTGAAATTATTTTGTATAAAAAAATCATTAATCATTACAAAGTGTCCCATACCACATTGAATCATTTAAAAGAGTTAACATCTCAA
This sequence comes from Viscum album, assembly GCA_963277665.1. Taxonomy (NCBI): domain Eukaryota; kingdom Viridiplantae; phylum Streptophyta; class Magnoliopsida; order Santalales; family Viscaceae; genus Viscum; species Viscum album. The sequence goes on along the minus strand of OY728134.1, from coordinate 389,685,408 downwards.
AGGAACAACATTTGATAAATGTTTTTAATACAATTAAGTGAAACTAATTAATGAAATAATATATAAATATGGGTAGTAGGTAAACTAAAAAATATAATAAATTGGTGAAATTTACATTTTTTCTCATAGAAGTAAAAATGTAAGATGAAAAATATTTACATTCGGTTGGACTAGGCTTGCATGCCTTTAAATTAATGAATAGAAAAATTGTGTTTATTTTTTTTAATTTATGTCCATTTTTTATCATTTCATTTATTTTAGTTATTACCATGTTGAATACAACTACTTAAATAATTATTTTTACATACTGAGTTTTTACTATGCTTGTTTTATGCGTCAAAAACAACTTTTGAATAGAAAATATTGTCAAAGGGGCCATTATATAACATCTATAGAATATTAATAATGAAATAATTACAGTATTTATACATTATCTATACATTTAAAATGAATCATTAAATATGGATATGAAAAAATAACCAATGTTACAATCATTTAGATGGTAGGTCATACGTACTCATGAGTAACATTTCAATTTTTCAATGATCGTTATAGAAAGAATAGATGCTACAATAATCCTTCAAGAATGATAACATTATCATAAATACCATACTATTTAATCATATATTACTATATATATTATTCTTGAGATGTAAAAGTAATCACATCATGTTGAGGTTCGGGTAGTCCACCCGCCCACAAACAACTTTATCACTTTTTGAGTGTGTATGAAATGGTAATAAATCAAATGATATGTATTATATTTAAATAAAATTAATTATTTCATTAATATAAAATATTTGTTTTTTATCTAAAATATTTTTAATTAAAAAAATATTGTTTATGTTCCATGAATAGTGTGAAAGAAACACATTTCTTTGAGGGGGTGATAGTCCACACTTCCACAAACGATGTTATCATTTTTACATAAAAAATAAAATATAATGATATGAGCTGTAAAAAAATTATAAAAGCAAAAAATCATTATAAATATAATATAAACATAATATATAAATATATTTTACATTATAATGGTCACTATGAGGGGTGTTAATGGAAAAATGAACAATGCTTGTTTCATGAGATGATAGTTAGCCATACACGTAATATCTATGTTCGTTACACATTATATGGAGGTGTCTGTAAGTGTAGGTTCATAACTTATGAAAAAAATATCAGTATGGTTAGGATACTGAATTATTGACCTAATAATATATTAATTATAATTTAAGTAGTGGAAAAAGGTAATAAAACTAAAGATCTTGAGAGAAGACATTCCCTCTTAATTGGTCATCTTTTTTTGTTTTTTACCAAAAGGATTATTTGGTTTGATTAATTCCCAATGGAAGGCTTATAAATTGAGGGTAGTAATTTAGAGAATATATTTGGGAATATCATGTAAGAGACAATTTTTATTGAGAGGTGTGTGGAATTGGTCTAGGCGGTGGCCTTTTATTGGGGATGAAAATGACTCACTTGGTATTTTTGAAATCAACTTTGGTTTACCCATATTTTTTCTTAAAAAAAGAAAAAAAAACTAACCAAACTCAATAATTGAAGGTGAATGGATGAATTATATACATTTAATTAGTGTTGTACAAGTGAATAGGGCATATGTTCCACTAGGTAAAATGTTTTTTCCCTTATTAAGCTTAATTTCACCTTAGTCATTGTAATCAATATTAATTACGTTCAATAATAAGTTAGGTAAAAAAATAAGATGATATTATTAAAAATTAAAAATTATTATTATTAAAAATATGGAATCAATTTTCAAAATTACAATAACTTAATTGGAATTAATTATTTAAAATTCAATCCCATAGAAGGGATAACAAAGTGGGTTTTTTAATGTAAAAACGTCTGAATGTTTTTTATGTTTTTATATTCAATTTATAGTAAAAATGATTCTTGTGAACTAAATTGGTTTAATTTATAGAAATTTAATCCAATTATGCTTTAAACCCATTTTAAAATATAATTTAACCTTATAAGTAAATCAGATAAAACATCAATTTTTAATTGAAAAACATTATTTTTATCTACACATAAAAAAATGAAACTTCACATAAAATTTCCAAAAATTTTCCATAACCTAATTTTTCCATTCCCATTTCAAATATTAAGTATCTTTTTTCATATAATATTTATATAAGTTCCAAAATTTGGATTTAAAATTGGTTCCCTAATAAAAGGAAATAAAATCAACTTAATAAAAATATATAGTTTTTATGTATAATATTGGGTTTATTAATATATTATACTTATAAAATATATTGGACAAATATTAAAAATATTTTATTAAATATAGAACAAATATATTTCATTAATATAATTCACTAACTATAATTTATTTATTTTATTATCATAAAACTCATTTATGATTATAAAAATAATAATATTTTATTTTTATTCAATTGATTGATATATTCATTTCTACTTAATAATTAACTAATGAATTAGTTGTATGAACGACATATTTTTATAATTTAATTAGTTCTATTCATAATGGCTAGTTTATTATATATTATTACATTGTATAATAATATTTTAATAATATATTATTGTTCTTTAAAACTCTGTCTTGCATGTAACACAATCCCTTGAAGAAACACATTGTTGCATATGTCGCATGCTAACACAGTATATCATGTATTGAATGTTAAATATTATGTTGAATTTCTTAAAAATACTAGATATATAATATATTATTGGGATATTATATTCCCTTACATGCTTGGTGTTGTGTGTCATACATGATATCAAATACAATGTGCCTGCTTTGGATTTTCGGGGCATTACATTATATACAACACACTAACTTTTGTAGTTATATAGAAAATTTATCTTAGGATAAAATAAAATACTAACAACTAATTTTATCTATACCATTATTATAATAATAAGCACAGATACCTGACCTAAAAACATTAAATAATTCTAGGGTTTTAATATAATTTCAATTCATTGCATTTAGAAGATCATTACAGTTTATATTTTTATTAAACTAGGATCTAACTCTTATATAATAAACACAGACATTATAAAGTGGAAAACTCTTCTTAGAATTCATTTTCCCAAAATATTGTACCATTTAAATGAATCATGATTTTTATTCCTAAAAAATATTCATGATTTTAAACAAACATGGCATCATATTTGTTCTTACCCATCCTAATACCTTGTGGAAAAAAATTTAAAACATGGCATAAGAAACAAAATATTAGTAAGGGACATATAATCAGATAAAAAATAATAATCATATTCTATTTCAAAACCATGACTTCGTATAATAGAGTTTGTATTTAATAAGAAAACATTGAGCTCATATTATCATTTACATACACATGAAATAAACTTCCATACCAAATCATTTTTAAAAAATAGGTTATAGTAAAACATAGAGGAAAAATCACAGTCATGAGGTTTCTTAGAAAACATGAGAGCCCATGAAAAATATTTTCAATAAAATATAACATTTACAATTAATATAAGAAATATATTTTTTAAAATTTTATTAGATTTTTTTAGAAAATTTATATAATTCCATAAAAACATGTTATATTTCATTGAAATTTATTTTAGGTGAATTGGTACATCAAATTCATATAACCATTCAAATAACCCTTAAAATGGAATAAATTACCCAGTTACTTCCTAAATAATTCTCTAAAGCACATAATCATTACGAAATTCATTATAGGGAAATATCGGTCTCACCCATGATAATTTTTTTGACAATGATTAATAAAATATGTAAAACAAATAAAATTTTGAATTTAAATCATAAAAAACATAAAAATATATGGTTGATCCCATGATTAAATAATTTTCATATACATATATGTCCCTATTATAAAAATTAAAAATTAAACTATTTTTTAATTGTAACATTACAAAAAATTATATTTTCTTTCATTCGAAAAGATCTTTTTATTTCACAGTTTTATTGAATTAAATCATCACACTTACATGAATAAATATTGCATAACAAAATGAAAAATTTCCCACAGTATCAATTTTTTCCAGAAAACAAAACTTTTAATAAATAACCAGTTTTCTATTCATGAAATATCTTCAAAATTTTTTATCTTTACCTCATCGTTGTCCCTAGTCATTTTAAAAACCATGTGATGCTTTTAAATTAATTGATGATTTCAAGAATCTAAACATGTGACATATAAAAATAATGAAAGAAAGAAAAAAACATCTTTGTCCATGAATACTCAAAATTATATTTCTTTATTAAAATATAAATTTATCAGTAATAATTATTTAAATACCCCTAAAATTATCATCACTTAACAAATAATTTAATATAATATTTCATAAGAAATATTGAAGGTAAAATAAAACACAGAAATTATTCTTTAATATAATGGAAAACATATGAAATCATTTTCAATAAAATTTATTCATTTCACAAGTAAAAAAAGAAGAATACTCAATCCTTTAAAAGTAAGCTTATTATAATACTTTGTGATCTCATAATATTTCAATAAAAGCATATAAAAATATAAGATATATAATGTAGGTAACCTGGGAGATAATTTTCATATCACTTTAATAATTACTATTATAAATGTAATAAACTACATGATAAATTACAATAATATATTAAGATAAACATAACTTGATAAATACATCCCAATACCCAAAGAATTAGTGAGATATATAGGGACAAATAATCCTTGGTTTATAATGGAATCACCCATCGTTAGTTTATAAGGGAATATTCCATCATCATTAAAAATTCCCAATAACAATTAAATAATCAGAACACATGGAAGTATGAACTATCCTTATCATACATATAAATATGTCTTTATCAACCATATGAAAAACATTTAAGGATATCAAAATAGCCATTTAATTCTAAAAAATCATTAAAAATACCTAAAAAAAGGGAAGGAAGATTTATCCTTGAATAAAACATTAAATTCTGTAATGAAATCTAAACAGAAAATAATGTTTTTGGGGGATGAAAATCCCATTGATGCTTTATAAGATAAAATTGAATATCCCTTTGTTCCGTTTCTCTAAAAATTCCATATAAAATACCTAAAATGATTTATTTTAATAAGAATTAAATAAATTTAAAAAAAACAATGTAAAATTTAATTTATAATTTGTTTATTTTTATATAAATATATATATAATATTTTTTAAAATACAGACATAGAAGAAAAATATTTAGAAAATAAATCATTAATCATTTTAAAAGAGTTTTTTATAGTAAAGAGTCCCTTGACTCATGTTCAATATGTCATGTATGTTACTTATATTTTTAAATAATAAAAGTATGTTAATTATTTAAAATTTTAGGTTCCTTTTTTCATGTATATTATTCATTTTATTTTACCATTATATATGCAATTACATAATAAATTATGTTGCACAAGTAGTTGTAGCTAAGTGTTTAAAGAAACCCATAATCAAATATAAATCCTTGTATCAAATCTTAGTGGGGATGTATTTTAGGGTTATTGCAACATTAATTTAATAGTACGATATTAGAGAAACAATTCATATGATTTGGTCGATGAAGACACTGGTTTGGGCTTACGATCCCCAGTTCCTCTGAAACACCATATGAAATTAGTACACATGCCCTTCAAGCTACCTTAGAGGAACTTAGGATTTAGAGTGACTTTATGATTATTGTTACGCTTTGTATAGGTAGTGCCATTTGGATTCCAACATCATTGGTGTGTGGGTAGCACAAATATATGATTGGTGCGTTAGAAGATATCAACTATCTCTATAACCAATTGAGATAGAGGGGGTTCATTATATGAAATTACAATGGAAAAAACATCATTATTTTTCATGGTATAGGGGTTACACTTTGTATGAATAGTGATGACCAGATAGGTGAAATCATTCATCTTTGAAGGTCACATCTCATGAAGACATGCAAGTATTTATGGGTGGGTAGCTTGAAAGAGCGATGAGAGGATTGGTACCTTTTATATCACACGTTTAAAAGACATAGGATAAAAGAAGGATTATATTCCATAGATTAATGATGTTTTGGAACAATTAAATGGATGAGTTTAATAGGGTGACAAAATGAGAATAGTGAGATTGTGTTGCAATATCTGGATGCCCATCTTGGGATTTCAAGTCATCTTCTTCGACTTTCATGCCACATGGCCTTCAGGATATAAAACTATAAAGGGAATTTAAGACACTAGGAATATGGTTCATGTAAGGGATCCCTTTAAACCCTGATGATAATGGGAATTATTTTATTAATAAAATGGGTTGTTGCCTATGAATTTTATAAAAAAATTATTCAATTATGTTCACATCATATGTTTTCATGATATTCTGCGGATATGTTCAAAATGAATTTGGTAATTTGACTGTATTATTTGAGGTAATTATTTCATAATATCTATAATAGTAATATAAATATAATTATTATTTTATATTAATATTTCGTTGAAAACCAAGTATGGAATATATTTATGAAAAATGAATTATGTTACATTCATGGAGATGGTGAGTTGTACATACACATGTCCAACATTTCCTTCTATCAAAGAACATGATGAGAAGATTGTAATTACTTTTCAAACATAGAATACAGAGTATTAAATCATAAAAATCATATTATTAAATAAAATATACTAATATAAATTTTCAATTATGATGTGGTCAGAAACAAATGAATCACATCGCTCCATAGAGATGGTAGTCCACATGTATTAACAAACAACGTAATTATTTTTCAATTAATGTAAAGGTAAGAATGTTGATGATATATTATCTTTTAAAAATTGTAAAAATTTCGTGAATAACTAATATATATATATATATATATTAAATCTATATTTATAACCGGTTAGGAGAAGCATTGACAGAAAACAAATTACACAGGTTTGCGAGGTGGTAGTTCACCGTACACACGAACAATGGTTTCTATTACCATTTGATGGGATGGGGATGATATAGGTAATTACATTAATATAATAACATATCAGTATATGTAATATATATATTATATTATTTTATCATGGTTAATTAAGATTTAAAGGAGGTATAAGTTGAAATAAAATAAACATGTCCAATTAAAAATGACACCACTTCTTTGGAAAACCACTTCAGTTTTATGCTAAAACCTCACTATATAGATTTTATGAAACAAAAGTCCATATTAGATGTTGTTATTTTTGTTTTTAATATATTTATGTAGGTATTTTATAATCATTACTTCTAAAAATGTTTGAGGAAGACGATAGAAGAGTATAATTTTTATAAGGGAGGGGTGGGGCACTCATAGAATTTCTCAATGTATTAAATATATATAATTTAAATTTTATGGTTAATTAGATATAAATTGATATATTTATAATTTAGGATGAAAATGGGTTTTTTTTATCATGTAATATATTTTATATAGGTATATATAATTTTCCACCCTTATCTCATTGTTTTATCCCATCATTAACATGTTTAACAATTACCATGATATCAATACTTTTTACACTTTATGGGTCAAGAAAGAAACTATGATGGGAATGTGTCTAATAAATGGTACATGATTTATATTTTAAATCATTTCGCATTCAATTTTATGAATGTATTATTTTAATGAATTTTAAGTCACTTAATAAATATTGTTTATTATATAAAATAATTAATGATATTTTAGGATCAATTCAATTAATTTGAAATTAAAAACAATATGAAAATAATTGAATTAGAATATAATCCAATTAAATGATGTAATATTTAATTTTTGTCAGTAGAAATTCATGGGAAACTATAAATCACTACAAAAATATTACTTTTTTGTTTCAAAAATTATATTCTTGATTTTTCTAATAAATTCATAAGCAACTGGTCAGTGTTGTACAAGCGTTTAAGGTAATTATTTCATTAATAATAATTTAAAAATAATTGAAATATTAAAAAATATTCATATTTAAAATAACTATTTTTAACTAATAATTTTTTAATTTTATCCCTATCAAAATATATTATTGAAATTAAAAGAAACAGAGTGATGGTTTTTGAGTTTATCGATTATATAAGTATTTTAAAGTTCAAAATCAAATCTGAATGGAAGTAAGATGACATATTTTCAATGTTTGGATTATTAAAAATGAAATAAACTCCTACAATGTAATAAATAATTATTTTTCAAAAAATATTAAGTCTTATGACATAATTTTATTCCTAATTAAAACATTTTACATTTATCGTGTTAAATTTTTTTAATATTGTTGCTGTTTATAAAGACACAAAATAAAATAGAAATCTATACTCTATTTAATGATCCTGGAATTCTAGCCCACACGTGTCAACAATCTGCTCTTCCAGGCCAATTTCTCCTTCTGTGTTGATCAATCTTCTCACCATGTTTCCCCAACCCGAGAGATCATTATTATTCTCCACCTCTCACTCCTGCTACTACATAGAATAATGCGGGTCTTGACCTAGAGGACTGTCGAACGCCCCCATCTCATCCTCCCTCTCCCGGTCTACCAGACTTCTATCTCTTCCATATTTCTTCTCTAGGTTTTGACTAAATTATCCCCAATTTTCCATTTCCTTGTCTTAGTCGAGATTATGTTATTCGCGAAATATGGTTCCCACATACTCCCCACGCAGGCGTCATCCTACTCCCGGATGTCTTGTAGACCATCATCCTCAAGCTTCACCTTTCTTCTTCTCCCAGTTTTACCATACCACACCATCATGTTCAATCGCACACTCAGATTTGTGTTTTCATTTCTTTCAGCTCATGAATCCCTTTTATCAGACCACACGTCATCAGGATATTCCTCCAGATTCATCCTTGACTTCCTTCTAATCATATTTAATCTAATTGTAGCTACGTTTAACAGCTTAAAGTCCATACCATCAAACCCTATGTGTTTGTAATTTTAGGCTTTTATTGCAGTGATTTTTGGGTTTTCAATTTCAACCAAAGTCACCTACCCTTCTCTGAACAGTTTTTGTGTTTATTATTCCCTCACACAACATTATCGCACTTCAGGTATGAACATAATTGACTAAAAGAAATCCTAAATCTTGTAAACTACATTTCTGGTATATTTTTTGTTCTATAAAATTTTGGTTTCATTTAAAATTGTATGAATATTATTTTACAATTTTAATAAAATAATCTTTTTATGGAGGTTTCATATACGATTTTCTTTGAAGAATAATTCAGTTCCATTTCATTTTAGCATGTAGATGTCCAACTACATATTTACTTGTCTAAAATTACATTACATGTTTGGAAAAAATAAACCTCTACTGTGGTCTGATGTTTGAATTGCCAGGAAACTTAATTCGACGTCAATTTGGTTATGCATGTGGATATTCAGATTTATATTTTCTTATATAATTTAACATTTACTAAATGAAAAAAACATATGTTGTTCTCTATTGTAATAATTTAGGTCTATTGTGGTCTGTTTAAAATTTCAAATGAAGTCATGTTCCCCTCTCCTCACACTTGATGCATCTCATATTATCTGTCGGATCGTCTTCACACTTTTGGTATGAACATATATATGTACTGAATAACCAAAATCCTTACGAACACATTTCTGATATATATTCACTTATATAACAGTTACATTACATGTACTATTTCATGAATATTCTTTAACCCTTTTTATAAAATTAACTACTACAATAGTTTCTTGAATGATTTCCACTGAAAAATATTTTGATTTCATTTTGGTTTAACATTTTGATATGAAAATGTATATTTAGTTTTCTAAAATTATAATACCTATTTGGAAAAAATAAACTTCTACTATGGTCTTCTCTTTGAATTTTGTTGAAACTTATTTCAACTTCAATTTGGTTATGAATGTGGATATCCAAATTCATATTTGGATTTTTGATATTACATTTACTAAATAAAAAAACGCCTGATGTGGTCTATTGTAGCCTATTATGTATTATCTTTTGTAATGTAAATTTCATTCACTGTTATATCCACTATGATTTATATGATCTCATTTCACACCTTTAATTTATGATATAATGTAAAATTAAACAAACAAGAATCATCCATCGAAGTCTAAAGATGCAAGGTTGCATCAAAAGTTACTTTTGAAGGAATGACAAATACATTGTTCAATCTCTATTATGTACCCTTGGAATATTATATTTCTTATCCCATGACTAGTAGTTTCAATCATTACACTTTCCACATGATCAGTGCCAACAACTTCTAGAAACTATTTAATGTCATCAACCGAAGAGTCTACGACTCCACCATGTAACCCTATATCAATAGCTGAAATCACACGTGTAGTCAAATGCATGCCATTATCATATTTAGGTATCAATGTTTAGTTATGTTTTCATTAAGAAATGGATATTTGTGATTTTTAAATGTGCATATCAGACTAATGGCATACTTCATGCTAAAATACATTTTTTATAGTGCATGAAAAGTTGTTTGCTCAGTCAAATACAAAATTTCCCCCCATCAAACTCTTCAGATTCCAGATTAAAATGTAGACTGTTGATGAACGAATGAAAAAAAGATTGCGAGTTTTATAATACCGTTATTTTAAATCTGCAAAATTTATTTAAATTCTTTTATTGGATGTATTAATTTAAATTGCCACAATATCAGTGGTGACATCTTCTATAAATTCATCTGTGGCATCTGGTAGTCTGTTTAGAACCCCAAACACTGAACCTCTACCAAAAAATACATTGATGAATGGGGTCACACACATTACATTATCATCTTCATGTATCAATGGTTAAATTCATTTAATATTAAATGCATAAACCATTGATCTACAGACTTTATTTCAAACTAACATAGATTATTACTAATTAACTCCTTCTCTGTCAGTAGTTCAAGAAACATCTACACCTCAGTCAACATTTTCTGCTGGATCAAACAATTGAAAACAATGACTGGGTCACTTGGAACGTTATCCTCTACCTTTCTAGAATTATCACAACTTATATATTCCACGCACATACTGTATGTCATACAAGATTTGTTTTCCCCTTCTTAATTTTCTCCCATCACTTTGCATCACTATAATGGATGAAGAAAATACTCTCTTGAATTCATCATATATTACCTTGATGCAATAAAAACGACTACTATTTGTAAACATTACCATTCAAATAATTCTAGTTCTATTTCTTATTCTTTTCTATAAAAATAGATTCTTCTTAACTCCTTCTGCTGATGGAAACTACAATAAGTTATCTAGTGTAGGTGTGTTTTACTCTATAATTTGGCATACACATACATATATACCACTATACATTCAGTGGAGTAGTGTGTTGTTTTCTATAAATACTTCCATGTTCGGGAAAACACTCGTTTTTTCATGAAGAAATGATAATAAATACTTATAAGGATCAAAAAACATAAATATTGACAAAAATGGTGTAGAAAACAATATAGGTAATTTAAAGTACATGGTTTACTTCAAATATTGTTGAGTTTATTATTATTCAGGCCAGTCTAATATGACATACCAGTTGCTGCTATAGGAGAGTCACTATAACAAGACATTATTGAGATCATGGGTTACTATACATTCTAAACACGATTTACTGATTCATTAATACAAAATCATTCTTTCTGTTTCTGACTTATATTTTTAAATAAATTATTCTACATTACTATTATATTCAATCTGGTTATTATGAAATTAGAGATCCTACTAACGTCTTCCAATATTGTCACCATTTTGTGTGTATTGATGAGAGAAACAAGAAATTTAACAATTGAAAAAACAAATGTTTTTCTCTATTCAGCTCAATGGAAAAGGTCGCATTGGACCTACTACAAGAATGTCCTGAATACCTAAGGATGTTGGTGTTCGATTGAACTTCTGCTGAAGCCCGGTTATTTCAAGATCACAAGAATAATTATAATTCGATTTTTTTATTCACGTAAATGGGTGTAAAGGTAGATACATCATTAAATAATAGTCGATCTCCATATATATTCATATTACATGGACACAACTATCATCACATAGGTATTTTATGTCCAACTAATGGACATCCACCAAGATTCACACAACTAAATGTGTATGATACTGCACAAGACTATTATAATAGAATTTTCAGAATGAGGTATCTTTTATATTCAATAAATTTTGATATGTTTTCAAACCCATCACCAATTTATATTAATATAAATAGTTGCTCTATCATTGATGATATAAATCAAAAATCAATAATTAAATACAACACTGTTGAAAACCTACAACAGATGCTTCACGACAACAATGCTTTGGCTAGATAATTTATAAGTGTAAGGGATGTTCTTTATCATCAAGAGGTTGTAACTATAAAGCTATAACTTCATAAAAGAATATAAGCACATTTTTTCACATATAACCTCCAAATACATCTGAAATTGCAATGTTGGTTGTTAGTGATATTGAGGATCTCAACCATGAATGGGATATCATCATTCAAACCAAAAGTGGCAATTTACAATAAATTGGTGAGATTCAACAATTTTATCATCCATTGTATTATCTTATGGTTTTAACAGGTGTCCAAGATGGATATTGCGACAACGTGTTGAATCGTGCTACTCAATTCACAACAAGTACTACACTCATGAATGTAATAATACGAGAGTAATTCACATTCCACTTGCAATTCTGTCATAACGATGCATCATTCTTACTACATTCATGAATATTACTGCAACAATTTATTGTTGAAGCTTATACGATGATTTTGTCTCAAATACAATCATTCATTCGATTCAACCAAAAGAAATAGATGTTAGATATTTAAAATGGGTTATATATGCATTGCTCTGAGGTGACTATGAAGGGACATCTTGCAGAAAGCTTATCATATTACCTTCTACATTTATGGGCGGTCCAAGGTATATGATCCCGAATTACCAAGATGCTATGACAATATGTAAATGATAAGAGTATCCATATCTGTTTTTAACATTTACGTGTATCTTGATGTGGATGGAATTAACTCAATTTCTTAGACATCGTAATCTCCGTCCACATGACTGCCCCCAAATATTATCTCTAGCGTTCAATAATAATGTTGATCAACTAATTAAAAATTTAAGAGAAGGTTTTTTTTTTCAAAATCCCGGGTAATTAGAACTCTTTTTACTTATTATCCTTTATGTTAATTTATACATGATATATTTTTTCATCATCTATTTACCGTCAAAATATTTTTTACCATGTATTTTTTCGAACGGTGGAGTTTAAAAAACTTGGTTCCCCTCATGTTCACATCCTACAATTTCTGTGCCATGAAGAAAGTATTCACAATCCAACTAATGTAAACAAGATTGTATGTGTTGAATTTCCAAATAATTGTGCCTATCCACGACTACACGAAGCTATAATAACTTTTATGATCCACCGCCCTTGCGGTGATGCCAACCGTACATCGCCCTATATGAGAAATAAAAAATGATCCAAATTTCTTTCCAAAGAAATTTTTTGGGCATACCACTATTTATGATGATGGATATATAGTATATCACAGAATTGACGATGCAATAAAGTTATAAAAAATGGATTCCCTATAGATAATTGTTTTTTTGTGCAATATAGTCATGTTTGATAATTAATGTCTCAGGAACATCTGAATATTGAGGTTTGCAATGAGTCATCATACATCAAATATAATTTTATGTATATTAACAAGTGAAATGATCATGTAACAACATGACTCTATGAGAGTAGCCACACTGAGTTATCAGAGGAAAATGTAGATGAAATAAATATGTATTATTATTTCCGATACATATCTTCTTATGAGGCCTCTTGGAGAATATTTTCTTATGATATCGATTACATATATCCACCAGTTGAGAGGTCAAGTTTCCATTTACCAGGACAACATTATGTGACCTACAATAAAAATCATAATATTGGAGATTTCCTAAATCACAGTAACATATCTGAAACACTATTCCCCTCTTGGTTTCAAGAAAATATATTGTACCTGAAGGGTAGACCTCTAAATTTTGTAGAATTCCCAACTATATTTCTTTACCACTCAAATGAAAACAAATGGCATCATCAAAGGAATGGATTTTATATTGGTAGGCTATAATATGTTCCTCGAACAACTAGATAGCTATTTTACTTGAGGATACTTCTAACAAAAATCAATGGTGCTGCTTCATATGAAGATCTCAATATAGTGAACCACATTACACATGGAAGATTTACAGAGGCTTGTTCTGCTCTGGGACTACTAGTAAAAGACACATAATTTATTGTAGCTATAAAGGAGGTTTCAACATTGGAAATGGGAAATTATGTAATCATGCTATATTCATGCATGTTATTTTCTAGTAACATTTCTTGTCCAGACATTGTTTGGTAACAAACCTTCCACATCATAGATGAAGATATTTTATATGCCCAAAGATAAAGGCTTCCAATGCAGGGTGAGAATATGTATCTCAGTTTATATTTTAAGAAAAATAACTTCTATCTATTTTCTATTTTTTTCATATTTCTTATGTTGTTGAAAAATATATTGAGATAATATTTATGTTAAAATTCTTTGAAAACTTAGGTTAGATAGTACATATAGGATGATTAGTTATTTCAATGTTGTTAGGGGGTCTCAAATATAGGTGTGATCATTTTATGTTACTATAGATAAAATAAATTAATTGAATGTGAAATTTTTTAAATAATAGTTCAGCCACTATATACGTATTACATTAAAATAAAAGCACTCAATAACTGCCCATATGATAGCAAAAATGTGAAACTAAACATGGATACTGATATTGTAATAGTGTTCTTTCTATGTTATTATTACATTGACTTCTTTGTTCCAATAAATAGATTTATCTACTATATTACAAAATTATATGTTCACAAGGTTAATGTAACTCAAATATTAGTGGCCATGCATAATATACGCTTGAGTCTATATAATCTTTACTTTCACCACCGATCATGTTTTCTATTATTGTTACTTATAATTACTTGATTCAATGCATGCAGTTTATTCAATAATAATATAAAACAATGTTCCTCACCATTCTAGATTTGACCAAAAAATGAACATCAGATACATATATATTCTCCAATTGAAATAGAACTTATTTTACCGAGAAATGGAACATCTCTTCGATTTCATCCTCTCATGCCAGTTCTTGATTCTACAATTGATAATAATTTGAATAATTTAGTTGTAGAATAACTAAATTACAATAGATAAACACTACATGTAACACCCCAGGTAAATAAAGAATATGACATTTCATATTTATCTATATTTGTGAATAAAATATTTAAATGACTTTAAAGGGGTTTCTATGCTCGATGGTGTACCCAACACGCAACAACGAGTTTCTTGGGAATCTTACGTTGCACTCTAATAATAAAATATTATTATTTTAAATGGTAGTTAACATGTAGCCGTTGTATTGGCGGGAATGGACATAAATAACTAAAATATGATTATATGTTTTTTTAAATGTTTTTACATTTATCCAATAAAAGATAAAGGCTTAAAATACAGAAAGAATTCTATTTTAGGCGTATATGCCCTAGTTTTCACTAAAGGTTCACTTATCGCCTTTTGATGGCGAACTATCATTAAATATAGTTTTTATCACTCTTATAAATTATTTTGGACCAAATAAAACTCTTCTTTAGAATAGGGACATTAAATTTTACTTTGTGTAAATTTTTGGATTTTTTTGGATAAAGTTCATTTTTTAATGAATAGTGTAAAATGTTGTATTTTAATTCAAAACCACTTTTTAATATAATTTATTTATATAATTAGATTATCTTTTGAATTGGTTTTAAAGTGAAATTAGAAAATATTTTTACCATTAAATCCAATAGTGGTCGTTGGAATTAATTTCACTTTGAAATCAGACTTAAACTAGTGTCAATCTTTTGATACTTATTGTTTTATAAAAACACGCTATTTGCTCTGACAGCGGGAATTAATTGTTAAATTAATTAATGTGATTAATATGTTTTGAATTTTGTAAAACGGACTTCATTTTTGAATTCATAATATCAAATACAGCTTAGGGTGAATTTTTGGTAATTTTCTGAAAAACTTCAATTTTTGATGAATAGTGAAACCACTAAGTGGTAATCAAGCAAACTGATTTTTCAGTTAAATGAAAGTTTACCACTAATGTGTATTGAATTTTCAAAATCCAACATACATGGTTGGCATTAAGATGTAAAATGTGATTCAATGAGATTATAATAATTTTTTTGGTGAATAGTAACTTATTAAGTTCTTATTCGCGATTAGAGGTAATTAGGGTAATTTAAGGTAAAAATGATATTATAAGAATGTGAAAACACCATGAAACTTGTCCTACACCTGTTGGGTGAGTCATGGACGACCTAGACAAGCCATGGGCCAACTTGGGGACCCCATGGAGACACTTTGGTTGGGAAATGACATAAATAACTTTTTATTTAATGTAAAAGTAAAAATGACACAAACATAATATGTTTTACGAAAACAATTTTTACATGGGGTTATAAAGATCCGATTTTTGATTATAAATAGTAATTGGAACGCCAAAACTATTTCCTTCATCATAGTTGTTTTTTTATAATTTTTATACATTAAATAAATTAAATTATTTACGACATAATAATGATGCAGCGATGACATCATTATTTGACCATTTAAATAAAATGGAAAGATAATGTAAAATATATGAACTACATTTGTCCAAAACCAATTGGATGAGTGGATTTAGATCCCTTATCACCATATCCACGAATTCTATCAATTTGGGACCTTTTAAAACCGAAACACATTTTCAAATAAAGTAATATTTCTTTACTTTCAAAAAGTGCCCCTCCTCTCCTCTTATAAAAGGCCCCCACCTCTACCTCATTTCACACACTCCTCAAGCCATTTGCTCGGACAAACCCTACCAATTTACTCTCTCCACATCCCTATCCTAATCCTAGAGGATTCCCTTTGGGCATAATCCTTTCAAATGAAGCCTTTAGGCTCAAATCAAAAGGAGTTACACTTTTAAAGGTAATTCATTCTCCCATGTTCATTTGTTTTATTTTGCTTCTCCAACCCCCTAAACTCTTTTTATTTATTTCTTTTGTAACAACACCAGTATATTCAATATACTAGGATGTTGTTATAAGATTTATTCGAGCTACACGCTCACAAAACTACATCAAATGGTTAATGAACATACGGTTTCCGTTGATGGCGAAATTGTGCCTCCCGAAACGATGATTGTTCAATACACATTTATCACCTTCAAAGGTGGCCATTATGATGTCACTATTTTTATATATGATATATAATATCTTTACGTTTTACTTATTCTTCTTTATTTTTCATTTTTTTCTTACCTTTATGGATTCCATTATGGGTATACGTGATATCTTCATTTTAGGAAGTGCGGACTACCGCCCCCTCAAAGTGATGTGATTCGTTAATGTCATACGTGGGACGTATAAAGGATGGATTTAATGTTATTATATATGATGTTATACTGGAATTATTATTTACCTCTATATCATTATTATTTCTTTCCATTAATGTATGAGATAGAAATGAAAGTAGTGTTCATGCGTACGTACGGCTTACCGTCTCCATGAACGGTGCATTTCATTTCTTATCCCCAAATGTAATGTACTATTATAAGTACATATATATAATGGGTATATATGATGTATGATACATCTAAATGATTAATATAATTCTGGAATTAAAATATACATACCTCTCATATAGTTTTAAGTCCATTAATACGACATAGAAATGAATGTAGCGTTCATGCGTACGTACGGCTTACCGTCTCCATGAACGGTGCATTTCATTTCTTTCCTCTAAATGATTATGTGATTTTATAAATACATGTATATTCTGGATATATATGATATCCAAAATCAGGAATGTCATTTTTGGATATGAAGAACCTTTGACCACATGAACAACATGTAATTGTAAGAAGTCCACTTTCGACTTAAGAACTAAATATCGACAAAACAAACATGATTAACTTAAATGATTAAAAAATGTTTATAACATGATAATAAGTGATATAAAAGGAATAATGAACTTTAAAAAGGTTCTTAAGGAAGTATAAATTAACTCAAGTTTATTATTCAGGAGATTAAAGAACGATCGAGTCAAGTCGGACCCGAGGTAAGGGATCCTACACCTCTCTTACTTTTTAAGTACACTCTTTTATGTCATTCCTTTTAAAGCTCGTCTTTATTGTTATTGGGATGTTCTTTTATATTAATCTTAATTTATTTTTTATGTTTATGTAATGAGAGACCTTATTTCCTCTCATAAATCAATTTTGGAAGTTTTAAGTTGCGTTGTTAGGCTGCCGAGTTTTCGTAAGAGATTTTTCATCTCACTTTTATCCCCGTGAGATTTATGCTACATTTGCCACAATTTTCATTGAGTGGTTTATGTACTTCCCACTATTACAATCCTATTGTAATATAATTCCATTTATTGGTATTTACAAATTCATTGTATGACACTTCTTCAATGGGGTGTACTTTTCAAAAGTTACCCAAGTCGTTAAGGGAACCTTTCACCCTCCTTTTTTAAAAAGACTTCTTTTGTTGGGTCTTTTAATTTACATATTTTTATGTTGTGATATGTTCTCATATATCCTTATAGATGTAAATTTTATGTCCAAGTGATGAGATACACGTTTTATCTCTCATCAACTCATTTTGATGTGATGTCGTTAGGCTGTCAAGGGAACTTTTTAGCCCAATTTCGATTTCTTTGGGTTGAACATGTAGTCATTGAATATGTCATCCATTGAATATGTGTGAATGGACTTTTATTGTTTTAAACTTAATATACACTTATATTGGGTGTATTTATATTTGTCACACATATTTTTGAGATTGATTTGTCCTTAATTTAAGGATACCTTCTTTATAAAGGATTTCATCACATTTGACATTTCTATTGAGGGTTCATTGTTGTTATGCACATATTCACTGTTATATGGTGTATATAATTTCCTTTGGAGTATTATATCATGAATACATTTATTCTCATGATATTATAAAGTTCTGACTAAATTTTATTCCTCAATTATTGTATTCAAGTGTCTCTAATTTTGGTAAAACCCCTTTAACCAAAATGTCATTGTAAATGTTTTAATTATTTGTTCTTATTAATATCCATGTTTTCAAAATGGTTTTAAGGATTTATTTATATGGATATTAATGGTTTAAATTTTTAAGCTTCAAGGTGGTATGGGACACTTTGATTCAAAATCTCTTTATTAGATGTTTTAAATGGTTTTGAAAATGGTTTTGATAAAGGATTCTATTATGATATATTGTGATGTGGAAATGTTATCATTCCTTTATATTGGTTTTATGTTTTATGATTTTAAATTGGTACTTGGACATTTTAACGGGTGGTTACGTTATAAACCATATGACGGGTGGTGCCGTGAATACCAGGACGGGTGGTTACATTATAACCTCCAATGCATTGGGTATGGAAGTTGGCCGTATGGCTATTTCATTATGTATGTATGGAAATTGGACGTATGGCTATTCCATTAAGTGATATGTGTGGAAGTCGACCGTATGGTTATTCCACTTGAGTATGGTTATGTCCCAAGTTACCTTTATATATGTTATGTGTTCTTTATATGGGTTTTATGGTAATCCGTTGGTTACAAAAAGGTAAGTAATGATACTTTTTTTTCAGTGAAAAGTATTTACTACTTCATGAAGGTGAAAAGTATTACATTGATAAAGTATTCCTGGTTTACTTGATATTTTGAAAATCTAACAGTTTTCATTCTTTGTGTATCCCTTACCGAGCTTCTTATGCTCATCCCAGGTTTTTGAAATGTTTTTCATAGGACATAGCGTGGAATAGGGTCAAGGATGGGATCAAGGGAAAGTCATGCTACCTAAAACATGGAACTATACATGTTTCTTTTAAAGATTTTTTATTTTATGGAAATTTAGTAGAAGCGACTACTTTGTAATCTTTTGAGATGTAATAGTTATGTCCTAATTCTCTAAAACTCTAAACCTGAAGAGATCCTCAATGTGAATTACTCATTTAATTCAATATTAAGTAAGGTTTAAGGCTGGGGATTAATAGTTGGTATCAAAGGTCGGTTTAGATATCTTTAGAGGTTAGGGTATTCTTTAAGCATAAGTGACATTACCATAATGGTTAGGATTTCAGAAAGAGTCCTAGTTTTAGATAAAGTGAATGAGTAAGTGTATCTTAGTATTTACCTTCCTCATTAGTACATGATGGTTTTGTTGATATACTCACACTGACATTTCTATTTTTAGTGAATGGATGGATCTAGAAGGAACCAAAGAGACAACAGGATTGAAGGAAACTGTGGTGGTTCTCTGATTAAGATACTAGATAAAATGGAGGATTCAATGAGGAAACTCGTGGTTGTTCTAAACCAAATATCAAGGAGTCATGATCAACCACTTAAACCTTGGTGAGTTCTCTAATGCATCATGTATGAGATGGCCAACCCGATGTAGAAATTCAGGTAATAATTATTAAGGTAATCATTAGGGTTTATATGATACTTAATTTTTAGGTAATTATGGGTTACTCTATGATATGATGGAAAATGAAAGGAATGAGATAAACTTGAGGTTAAAATATGTTATGATTATTCTTGAAGATTTTATCTCATTTTGGGGAATGTTTTAAGAGTTATATAGTTTTGGAAAAAGGACAACACGTAGACCGTGTGACATCCCGTTGTGTCGGACAAAGCTGCGGGAATCGAACCCAAAACCAATGTGCGACTGGTATTTATCGCCTACCACTGGACTACATGAAGTCCCTGGTTAGTTTGACTGATTCATTCTAGTTATATGATTTTATTAATTAAGAGTAAGTTGATTTTGGTTTATTTATGAAAATGATTAACCTATCATAGAGGATATGTGATTCGGTTAATTACTTTTCAATACGAGACTTTAGGAGCAACTGATGTTGTTTGGAGATAAATGTTACGATTTAACTTGGAAGACTATGTGACTAAATCCTTCAAATATTTGGGTTTCAATCTTATATTGGTTTACATTGAAGAATTTTATGGACAAATGGTCCTCGTTGAACTTTGGGTTTTGTTGGACAAATTTTGGAGATTAAGAATAGATTTTCTTTTTATAAAGGGTTATCCTTTTCTGGATTATCTGACCTTGTAATAACCTTTATGGTTTTGGTTTTGGTTAAATTCTAAAGACATGGGAAGTATATAGTTCTCTTTTGTGGATTAGGTGATTCTCTAGAAGTTGATTATAGTACTCTTAATTTGAACAAGTCATCCTAAATACTCACCTTTTGGAGAAAATATGAGTTTGTGTAAGGAATCTAATAAAAGTTGAGAGTCAACATGATAAGTGATTATGTTTCCTTATGAATAAATTCCTCAATATTAAGTAACTTAAAACAAAAATGTTGTCTATTAACTTTTCCTACTGGGGAACCCAACACCGTTTAACCCATCACATGTTTGTGATTTTCTTATTGTTAACTTTCTCCTAAACATGTTTTCTATCACTCTCCATCAGAACATGACCCTATGTTTTCTCCTCCATGTCCATGTTTTCCTACATGGAGTCCTAGTATGGGTTAACTCGGGTGACCTCTGTACTTATATTTCTATATTTTAAAGTGATTTTTTTACTGACTATTGTTCCAATGTGGGACTTTCAAGGATGTTTCCATGCGCAATTTTAAAATTGTGAGGACGCAATTCCCAAAAGGGGGGAAGGATGTAACACCCCAGGTAAATAAATAATATGACATTTCATATTTATCCATATTTGTGAATAAAATATTTAAATGACTTTAAAGGGGACGCTATGCTTGATGCTGTACCCAACACGCAACAACGAGTTTCTTGGGAATCTTACATTGCACTCTAATAATAAAATAATATTATTTTAAATGGTAGTTAACATGTATCCGTTGTATTGGCGGGAATGGACATAAATAACTAAAATATGATTATATATGTTTTTAAATGTTTTTACATTTATCCAATAAAAGATAAAGGCTTAAAATACAGAAAGAATTCAATTTTAGGCGTATATGCCCTAGTTTTCACTAAAGGTTCACTTATCACCTTTTGATGGCAAACTGTCATTAAATATAGTTTTTATCACTCTTATACATTATTTTGGACCAAATAAAACTCTTCTTTAGAATTGGGACATTAAATTTTACTTTGTGTAAATTTTTGGATTTTTTTGGATAAAGTTCATTTTTTAATGAATAGTGTAAAATGTTGTATTTTAATTCAAAACATCTTTTTAATATAATTTATTTATATAATTAGATTATCTTTTGAATTGGTTTTAATGTGAAATTAGAAAATATTTTTACCATTAAATCCAATAGTGGTCGTTGGAATTAATTTCACTTTGAAATCAAACTTAAACTAGTGTCAATCTTTTGATACTTATTGTTTTATAAAAACACGCTATTTGCTCTGACAGCGGGATTTAATTATTAAATTAATTAATGTGATTAATATGTTCTGAATTTCGTAAAATGGACTTCATTTTTGAATTCGTAATATCAAATATAGCTTAGGGTGAATTTTTGGTAATATTCTGAAAAACTTCAATTTTTGATGAATAGTGAAACCACTAAGTGGTAATCAAGCAAACTGATTTTTCAGTTAAATGATAGTTTACCACTAATATGTATTGAATTTTGATAATCAGACATACATGGTTGTCATTAAGAAGTAAAATGTGGTTCAATGAGATTATAATAATTTTTTTGGTGAATAGTAACTTATTATGTTCTTAATCGCGATTAGAGGTAATTAGTGTAATTTAAGGTAAAAATGATATTATAAGAATGTGAAAACACCATGACACTTGTCCTACACCTATTGGGTGAGTCATGGCCGACCAAGACAAGCCATGGGCCAACTTGGGTACCCCATGGAGACACTTTGGTTGGGAAATGACATAAATAACTTTTTATTTAATGTAAAAGTAAAAATGACACAAACATAATATGTTTTACGAAAACAATTTTTACATGGGGTTATAAAGATCAGATTTTTGATTATAAATTATAATTGGAAAGATAAAAGGATTTCCTACATCATAGAATTTATTTTATAATTTTTAGACATTAAATATATTAAATTATTTATAACATAATAATGATGCAGCGATGACATCATTATTTGACGATTTAAATAAAATGGAATGATAATGTAAAATATATGAACTACACTTGTCCAAAACCAATTGGATGAGTGGATTTCGAACCCTTATCACCTTATCCACGAATTATATCAATGTGGGACCTTTTAAAACCGAAACACATTTTCAAATAAAGTAATATTTCTTTACTTTCCAAAAGTGCCCCTCCTCTCCTCTTATAAAAGGCCCCATCTCTACCTCATTTCACACACTCCTCAAGCCTTTGGCTCGTCCAACCTCTGCCCATTTACTCTCTCCACATCCCTCTCCTCATCCTAGAGGATTACATTTGGGCATAATCCATTCAAAGGAAGCCTTTAGGCTCAAATCAAAAGGAGTTACACTTTTAAAGGTAATTCATTCTCTCATGTTCATATGTTTTATTTTGCTTCTCCAACCCCCTAAACTATTTTTATTTATTTCTTTTTTAACAACAACAGTATCTTCAATATACTAGGATGTTGTTATAAGATTTATTCTAGCTACACTCTCACACAACTACATCAAATGGTTAAAGAACATACGGTTTCCGTGGATGGCGAAATTGTGCCTCCCGAAACGATGATTTTTCAATACTAATTTAACACCTTCAAAGGTGGCCATTATGATGTCACTATTTTTATATATGATATATAATATGTTTATGTTTTACTTATTCTTATTTATTTTTCATTTGTGTCTTACCTTTATGGCTTTCATTATGGGTATACGCGATATCTTCATTTTAGGAAGTGCGGACTACCGCCCCCTCAAAGTGATGTGATTCGTTAATGCCATACGTGGGACGTATAAATGATGGATTTAATGTTATTATATATGATGTTATACTGGACTTATTATTTACCTCTATATCATTATTATTTCTTTCCTTTAAAGTATGAGATAGAAATGAAAGTAGCGTTCATGCGTACGTACGGCTTACCGTCTCCATGAACGGTGCATTTCATTTATTATCCCCAAATGTAATGTACTATTATAAGTACATATATATAATGGATATATATGATGTATGATACATATAAATGATTAATATAATTATGTAATTAAAATATACATACCTATCATATAGTTTTAATTCCATTAATACGACATAGAAATGAAACTAGAGTTCATGCGTACGTACGGCTTACCATCTCCATGAACGGTGCATTTCATTTCTTTCCTCTAAATGATTATGTGATTTTATAAATACATGTATATGCTGGATATATATGATATATATGATATCCAAAATCAGGAATGTCATTTTTGGATATGAAGAACCTTTGACCACACGAACAACATGTAATTGTAAGAAGTCCACTTTCGACTTAAGAACCAAATATCGACAAAACAAACATGATTAACTTAAATGATTAAATAATGTTTATAACATGGTAATAAGTGATATAAAAGGAATAATGAACTTTAAAATGGTTCTTAAGGAAGTATAAATTAACTCTAGTTTATTATTCAGGAGATTAAAGAAAGATCGAGTCAAGTCGGACCCGAGGTAAGGGATCCTACACCTCTCTTTCTTTTTAAGTACACTCTTTTATGTCATTCCTTTTAAAGCTCATCTTTATTTATATTGGGATGTTCTTTTATATTAATCTTACTGTAATTGTTATGTTTATGTAATGAGAGACCCTATTTCCGCTCATCAATCCATTTTGGAAGTTTTAAGTGGCGCCGTTAGGCTGTCGAGTTTTCGTAAGAGATTTTTCATCTCACTTTTATCCCCGTGAGATTTATGCTACATTTTCCACAATTTCCATTGAGTGGTTTATGTACTGCCCACTATTACAATCCTATTGTAATATAATTCCATTTATGGGTATTTACATATTCATTGTATGACACTTCTTCAATGGGGTGTACTTTTCAAAAGTTACCCAAGTCGGCAAGGGAACCTTTCACCCTCCTTTTTTTAAACGACTTCTTTTGTTGGGTATTTTAATTTACATATTGTAATGTTTGGATATGTTCTCATATATCCTTATAGATGTAAATTTTATGTCCTAGTGATGAGATACACTTTTTATCTCTCATCAACTCATTTTGATGTGATGTCGTTAGGCTGTCAAGGGAACTTTTTAGCCCCATTTCGATTTCTTTGGGTTGAACATGTAGTCATTGAATATGTCATCCATTGAATATGTGTGAATGGCCTTTTATTGTTTTATACTTAATATCCACTTATATTGGGTGTATTTATATTTGTCACACATATTTTTGAGATTGATTTGTCCTTAATTTAAGGATACCTTCTTTATAAGGGATTTCATCACATTTGACATTTCTATTGAGGGTTCATTGTTGTTATGCACCAATTCACTCTTATATGGTGTATATACTTTCCTTTGGAGTATTATATCATGAATCCATTTATTCTCATGATATTATAAAGTTCTGACTAAATGTTATTCCTCAATTATTCTATTCAAGTGTCTCTAATTTTGGTAAAACCCCTTTAACCAAAATTTCATTTTAAATGTTTTAATTATTTGTTCTTATTAATATCCATGTTTTCAAAATGGTTTTATGGATTTATTTATATGGATATTAATGGTTTAAATTTTTAAGCTTCAATGTGGTATGGGACACTTTGATTCAAAATCTCTTTATTAAATTTTTTAAATGGTTTTGAAAATGGTTTTGATAAAGGATTCTATTATGATATATTGTGATGTGGAAATGTTATCATTCCTTTATATTGGTTTTATGTTTTATGATTTTAAATTGGTACTTGGACATTTTAACGGGTTGTTACGTTATAAACCATATGACGGGTGGTGCCGTGAATACCAGGACGGTTGGTTACGTTATAACCTCCAATGCATTGGGTATGGAAGTCGGCCGTATGGCTATTCCATTAAGTATGTATGGAAATTGGCCGTATGGCTATTCCATTAAGTGATATGTGTGGAAGTCAACCGTATGGTTATTCCACTTGAGTATGTTTATGTCCCATGTTACCTTTATATATGTTATGTGTTCTTCATATGGGTTTTATGGTAATCCTTTGGTTACAAAAAGGTAAGTAATGATGCTTTTTTTTCAGTGAAAAGTTTTTACTACTTCATGAAGGTGAAAAGTATTACATTGATAAAGTATTCCTGGTTTACTTGATGTTTTGAAAATATAACAGTTTTCATTCTTTGTGTATCCCTTACTGAGTTTCTTATGCTCATCCCAGGTTTTTGAAATTTTTTTCACAGGACATAGCGTGGAATTGGGTCAAGGATGGGATCAAGGGAAAGTCATGCTACCTAAAACATGGAACTATACATGTTTCTTTTAAAGAGTTTTTATTTTATGGATATTTAGTAGAAGCGACTACTTTGTAATCTTTTGAGATGTAATAGTTATGTCCTAATTCTCTAAAACTCTAAACCTGAAAAGATCCTCAATGCGAATTACTCATTTAATTCAATATTAAGTAAGGTTTAAGGCTGGGGCCTTATAGTTGGTATCAAAGGTCGGTTTAGATAACTTTAGAGGTTAGGGTATTCTTTAAGCATAAGTGACATTACCATAATGGTTTGGATTTCAGAAAGAGTCCTAGTTTTAGATAAAGTGAATGAGTAAGTGTATCTTAGTGTTTACCTTCCTCATTAGTACATGATGGTTTTGTTGATATACTCACACGGACATTTCTATTTTTAGTGAATGGATGGATCTAGAAGGCACCAAAGAGACAACAGGTTTGAAGGAAACTGTGGTGGTTCTCTGATTAAGATACTAGATAAAATGGAGGATTCAATGAGGAAACTCGTGGTTGTTCTAAACCAAATATCAAGGAGTCATGATCAACCACTTCAACCTTGGTGAGTTCTCTAATGCATCATGTACGAGATGGCCAACCCGATGTGGAAATTCAGGTAATAATTATTAAGGTAACCATTAGGGTTTATATGATACATAATTTTTAGGTAATTATGGGTTACTCAATGATATGATGGAAAATGAAAGGAATGAGATAAACTTGAGGTTAAAATATGTTATGATTATTCATGAAGATTTTATCTCATTTTGGGGAATGTTTTAAGAATTATATAGTTTTGGAAAATGGACAACACGTAGACCGTGTGACATCTCGTCGCGTCGAACAAAGCTGCGGGAATCGAACCCACAACCAATGTGCGACTGGTATTTATCGCCTACCACTGGACTACGTGAAGTCCCTGGTTAGTTTGACTGATTCATTCTAGTTATATGATTTTATGAATTAAGAGTAAGTTAATTTTGGGTTATTTATGAAAATGATTAACCTATCATGGATGATATGTGATTAGGTTAATTATTTTTCAATACGAGACTTTAAAAGAAAATAACTTGGAACACTATGTGACTAAATCCTTCAAATATTTGGGTTTCAATCTTATACTGGTTTACTTTGAAGAATTTTATGGACAAATGGTCCTCGTTGAACTTTGGGTTTTGTTGGACAAATTTTGGAGATTTAGAATAGATTTTATTTTTATAAAGGGTTATCCTTTTCTGGATTATCTGACCTTGTAATAACCTTTATGGTTTTGGTTTTGGTTAAAGTCTAAAGACATGGGACGTATATAGTTCTCTTTTGTGGATTAGGTGATTCTCTAGAAGTTGATTATAGTACTCTTAATTTGAACAAGTCTTCCTAAATACTCGCCTTTTGGAGAAAATATGAGTTTGTGTAAGGAATCTAATAAAAGTTGAGAGTCAACATGATAAGTGATTATGTTTCCTTATGAATAAATTCCTCAATATTAAGTAACTTAAAACAAAAATGTTGTCTATTAACTTTTCCTACTGGGGAATCGAACACCGTTTAACCCATCACAAGTTTGTGATTTTCTTATTGTTAACTTTCTCCTAAACATGTTTTCTATCACTCTCCATCAGAACATGACCCTATGTTTTCTCCTCCATGTACATGTTTTCCTACATGGAGTCCTAGTATGGGTTAACTCGGGTGACCTCTGTACTTATCTTTCTTTATTTTAAAGTGATTGTTTTACCGACTATTGTTCCGATGTGGGACTTTCAAGGATGTTTCCAAGCGCAATTTTAAAATTGCGAGGACGCAATTCCCAAAAGGGTGGAAGGATGTAACACCCCAGGTAAATAAAGAATATGACATTTCATATTTATCCATATTTGTGAATAAAATATTTAAATGACTTTAAAGGGGACGCTATGCTCGATGGCGTACCCAACACACAACAATGAGTTTCTTGGGAATCTTACGTTGCACTCTAATAATAAAATAATTTTATTTTAAATGGTAGTTAACATGTAGCCGTTGTATTGGCGGGAATGGATATAAATAACTAAAATATGATTATATATGTTTTTAAATGTTTTTACATTTATCCAATAAAAGATAAAGGCTTAAAATACAGAAAGAATTCAATTTTAGGCGTATATGCCCCAGTTTTCATTAAAGGTTCACTTATCACCTTTTGATGGCGAACTGTCATTAAATATAGTTTTGATCACTCTTATACATTCTTTTGGACCAAATAAAACTCTTCTTTAGAATCGTGACATTAACTTTAACTTTCTGTAATTTTTTGGAATTTTTTTGGATAAAGTTCATTTTTTAATGAATAGTGTAAAATGTTGTATTTTAATTCAAAACCACTTTTTAATATAATTTATTTATATAATTAGATTATCATTTGAATTGGTTTTAAAGTGAAATTAGAAAATATTTTTACCATTAAATACAATAGTGGTCATTGGAATTAATTTCACTTTGAAATGAGACTTAAACTAGAGTCAATCTTTTGATACTTATTGTTTTATAAAAACACGCTATTTGCTCTGACAGCGGGAATTAATTATTAAATTAATTAATGTGATTAATATGTTTTGAATTTTTTAAAACGGACTTCATTTTTTAATTCGTAATATCAAATATAGCTTAGGGTGGATTTTTGGTAATTTTCTGAAAAACTTCAATTTTTGATGAATAGTGAAAGCACTAAGTGGTAATCAAGCAAACTGATTTTTCAGTTAAATGAAATTTTACCACTAATGTGTATTGAATTTTGAAAATCCGACATACATGGTTGTCATTAAGAATTAAAATTTGGTTCAATGAGATTATAATAATTTTTTGGTGAATAGTAACTTATTAAGTTCTTAATCGCGATTAGAGGTAATTAGTGTAATTTAAGGAAAAAATGATATTATAAGAATGTGAAAACACCATGACACTTGTCCTAAACCTATTGGGTGAGTCATGGCCGACCAATAAAAGCCATGGGCCAACTTGGGTACCCCATGGAGACACTTTGGTTGGGAAATGACATAAATAACTTTTTTTTAATGTAAAAGTAAAAATGACACAAACATAATATGTTTTACGAAAACAATTTTTACATGGGGTTATAAAGATCATATTTTTTATTATAAATATAAATTGGAAAGATAAAAAGATTTCCTACATCATAGTATTTTTTTTTTAATTTTTAGACATTATATAAATTAAATTATTTATGACATAATAATGATGCAGCGATGACATCATTATTTGACGATTTAAATAAAATGGAAAGATAATGTAAAATATATGAACTAAACTTGTCCAAAACCAATTGGATGAGTGGATTTCGAACCCTTATCACCTTATACACGAATTATATCAGTGTGGGACCTTTTAAAACCTAAAAACATTTTCAAATAAAGTAATATTTCTTTACTTTCCAAAAGTGCCCCTCCTCTCCTCTTATAAAAGGCCCCCACCTCTACCTCATTTCACACACTCCTCAAGCCTTTGGCTCGGCCAACCCCTGACCTTTTACTCTCTTCACATCCCTATCCTCATCCTAGAGGATTCCCTTTGGGAATAATCCTTTCAAAGAAAGCCATTAGGATCAAATCAAAAGGAGTTACACTTTTAAAGGTAATTCATTCTCTCATGTTCATTTGTTTTATTTTGCTTCTCCAACCCCCTAAACTCTTTTTGTTTATTTCTTTTGTAACAACACCAGTATCTTCAATATACTAGGATGATGTTATCAGATTTATTCTAGCTACACTCTCACACAACTACATAAAATGGTTAAAGAACATACGGTTTCCGTGGATGGCGAAATTGTGCCTCCCGAAACGATGATTCTTCAATACTCATTTAACACCTTCAAAGGTGGCCATTATGATGTCACTATTTTTATATATGATATATAATATGTTTATGTTTTACTTATGCTTCTTTATTTTTCATTTGTGTCTTACCTTTATGGCTTCCATTATGGGTATACGCGATATCTTCATTTTAGGAAGTGCGGACTATCGCCCCCTCAAAGTGATGTGATTCTTTAATGCCATACGTGGGACGTATAAAGGATGTATTTAATGTTATTATCTATGATGTTATACTGGAATTATTATTTACCTCTATATCATTATTATTTCTTTCCATTAAAGTATGAGATAGAAATGAATGTAGCGTTCATGCGTACGTACGGCTTACCGTCTCCATGAACGGTGCATTTCATTTTTTTTATCCCCAAATGTAATGTACTATTATAAGTACATATATATAATGGATATATATGATGTATGATACATCTAAATGATTAATATAATTCTGGAATTAAAATATACATACCTCTCATATAGTTTTAATTCCATTAATACGACATAGAAATGAAAGTAGCGTTCATGCGTACGTACAGCTTACCGTCTCCATGAACGGTGCATTTCATTTCTTTCCTCTAAATGATTATGTGATTTTATAAATAAATGTATATGCTGGATATATATGATATATATGATATCCAAAATCATGAATGTCATTTTTGGATATGAAGAACCTTTGACCACACGAACAACATGTAATTGTAAGAAGTCCACTTTCGACTTAAGAACCAAATATCGACAAAACAAACACGATTAACTTAAATGATTAAATAATGTTTATAACATGGTAATAAGTGATATAAAAGGAATAATTAACTTTAAAAAGGTTCTTAAGGAAGTATAAATTAACTCAAGTTTATTATTCAGGAGATTAAAGAACGATCGAGTCAAGTCGGACCCGAGGTAAGGGATCCTACACCTCTCTTTCTTTTTAAGTACACTCTTTTATGTCATTCCTTTTAAAACTCATATTTATTGTTATTGGGATGTTTTTTTATATTAATCTTACTGTAATTTTTATGTTGATGTAATGAGAGACCCTATTTCCTCTCATCAATCCATTTTGGATGTTTTAAGTGGCGTCGTTAGGCTGCCGAGTTTTAATAAGAGATTTTTCATCTCACTTTTATCCCCGTGAGATTTATGCTACATTTACCACAATTTCCGTTGAGTGGTTTATGTACTGCCCACTATTACAATACTATTGTAATATAACTCCATTTATGGGTATTTACATATTCATTGTATGACACTTCTTCAATGGGGTGTACTTTTCAAAAGTTACCCAAGTCGGTAAGGGAACCTTTCACCCTCCTTTTTTTAAAAGACTTATTTTGTTGGGTCTTTTAATTTACATATTGTTATGTTGGGATATGTTCTCATATATCCTTATAGATGTAAATTTTATGTCCAAGTGATGAGATACACTTTTAATCTCTCATCAACTCATTTTGATGTGATGTCGTTAGGCTGTCAAGGGAACTTTTTAGCCCAATTTCGATTTCTTTGGGTTGAACATGTAGTCATTTAATATGTCATCCATTGAATATGTGTGAATGGACTTTTATTGTTTTACAATTAATATCCACTTATATTGGGTGTATTTATATTTTTCACACATATATTTGAGATTGATTTGTCCTTAATTTAAGGATACCTTCTTTATAAGGGATTTCATCACATTTGACATTTCTATTGAGGGTTCATTGTTGTTATGCACCAATTCACTCTTATATGGTGTATATACTTTCCTTTTGAGTACTATATCATGAATCCATTTATTCTCATGATATTATAAAGTTATGACTAAATGTTATTCCTCAATTATTGTATTCAAGTGTCTCTAATTTTGGTAAAACCCCTTTAACAAAAATGTCATTTTAAATGTTTTAATTATTTGTTCTTATTAATATCCATGTTTTCAAAATGGTTTTAAGGATTTATTTATATGGATATTAATGGTATAAATTTTTAATCTTCAAGGTGGTATGGGACACTTTGATTCAAAATCTCTTTATTAAATGTTTTAAATGGTTTTGAAAATGGTTTTGATAAAGGATTCTATTATGATATATTGTGATGTGGAAATGTTATCATTCCTTTATATTGGTTTTATGTTTTATGATTTTAAATTGGTACTTAGACATTTTAACGGGTGGTTACATTATAAACCATATGACGGGTGGTGTCGTGAATACCAGGACGGGTGGTTACATTATAACCTCCAATGCATTGGGTATGGAAGTCGGCCCTATGGCTATTCCATTAAGTATGTATGGAAATTGGCCATATGGCTATTCCATTAAGTGATATGTGTGGAAGTCGACCGTATGGTTATTCCACTTGAGTATGTTTATGTCCCAAGTTACCTTTATATATGTTATGTGTTCTTTATATGGGTTTTATGGTAATCCTTTGGTTACAAAAAGGTATGTAATGATACTTTTTTTCAGTGAAAAGTTTTTACTACTTCATGAAGGTGAAAAGTATTACATTGATAAAGTATTCCTGGTTTACTTGATGTTTTGAAAATCTAACAGTTTTCATTCTTTGTGTATCCCTTACTGAGCCTCTTATGCTCATCCCAGGTTTTTGAAATGTTTTTCACAGGACATAGCGTGGAATAGGGTCAAGGATGGGATCAAGGGAAAGTCATGATACCTAAAATAGGGAACTATACATGTTTCTTTTAAAGAGTTTTTATTTTATGGGAATTTAGTAGAAGTGTCTACTTTGTAATCTTTTGAGATGTAATTGTTATGTCCTAATTCCCTAAAACTCTAAACCTGAAAAGATCCTCAATGTGAATTACTCATTTAATTCAATATTAAGTAAGGTTTAAGGCTGGGGCCAAATACTACAGAAAGAGTATAGAACTTTAAACACTATGCATACCATTAAACAAAAATATGTGATTGATGTAATTTTTTCTTTGTTATCTTCAAATACTAGAGGATTCTTCTTCTTTCAGGGATATGGAGGCACAGGTAAAAAATTCATTTGGAATATCGTAACATAATTTTTGTGATATGAAGGCTCTTTTTTACTTGCAGTTTCATCAAGTGGAATAGATTCATTACAGCTACTAGGAGGACGCACTGCACATTCTAAATCCCGTATTCCAATCTGCATTATTGAGCGGTCTATTTGCAATATCCAGCACGAGAGTGATGTATAATAACATTTACACTCTACAAATATGATTATTTTGGATGGGGATTCTATAGTTCATAAGTACTACTTTGAGTCTCTAGACTGTACTCTCTGGGATATAATGACAGTAAAAAATGTTAATGCAACCAATTTAGCATTTGGTGGTCTAAAAGATTTATTGGGTGGAGATTTCAGACAAATATGACCTATAATACAAGGTGGTAAAAGAAATGACATTTTATTTGCATGTATTAAGTCATCGTATCATCAGAAGTACTGTCGGGTATTAACTCTAACAAAGAACATGGGATTACATTCCTCTGCATCCACTGATGAATCAAATGAGGTTTGGGATTTTTGTGAATGGTCATTGGATATTGGTGAAGGTTGTGTTGGATAACCTAAGGATGGTTATGAACTATTCCATATTCCATCTGCATATCTTATTTACTACACTGAAAATGCAATGGTATCAATTGAGGATCATAATTATCCTGATTTCAGATTGAAAAATAGTGATGTCTCTTATCTGAAAGAGCATGCCATTTTAGCTTCGTACTGTGATGTTGTTGAAGAAGTAAATGATTACATGTTATCTCTCACAGACACTAAAAAGAAAGAATTCTTCAGCTCTGATTCTGTCTGCAAGGCCAGTTTTCATACTGATAGGGAGAAAACATATACATCTCTAAGATGTTACATGTTATAAGCGTGTCTAGAATGGTTGCACAAAATATTTCTCTAAAAATTTGTGTCCCCAATATGATACTAGGAAATTATGATCAATATTTTGGTTTATGTAATGGAACTCGTATGATTATTACACAATTAGGAGATCATGTAATTGGATAAAAAGATTTGAATTCATTTCAATCGTGGTATTCATAATTCATTCCAAGAATAACTATGACACACTCTGATCTTCGAAGGCCTTTAAAATTACAAATAATACAATATCCTTTAATATTTTCTTATGCAATGACTATTAATAAAAGAAGAGGGAAATAAAAGTCTTCTTTGGATTATATCTCTACAAACTTGTGTTCTCTCATGGTAAATTATAAGTGGCAGTTTCTAGTGTCACATCAGCAAGTGGTTTAAAAAATATTTTTTATGAAAACAATAACACATAATCACATTACACACATAATATTGTGTGCAAGTAAATATTTTATTTCCTCTATTATGTACCATATCAAATAACAACTTTAATATTTTACTATTATTTGGGTTTTCAATGCGTACCTCTGAATGTGCGTAACTGCATACCATGGTATTTTTTCAACACTAATCAATTTTTTTACACATATATAAACAATATGCCCAAGTAAATTACCCTGTTGAATGTGATTACCACCGATGATAATGAAACACTCATGATTGAGGGTCATGTTTAAAACTTTTGGTGCACTTCGTTTCCCAACTACTCTAATGCAGTTGTTGTAATTAACCTAATACTTACTGGTAAAGAGCTCAGTTTTCCCTATAAGACTAATGTCTATTTTTAACCCTATTATCATGTTTTGCTATATAAATCTATCAATATATAAATATTGTGTTTCCATCCTTTCTCATTTCATATTTCAATCTATTCTCCAACGTTAAAACATGCTATCTAAAGGGAATCAAAATTCAGTGTAAAATTACCACCCACCGGTTAAACTCCATGGTCAAAAATCTCTTGCATGGAGGATTATCCTATATGATACAAAACTTCTTAAATAGCATCAAACCGTGGTATTTATATTGGTTGTACTCATGCCTGTAGAAAACTATTCACATCTATGATGTTTGTTCATCCATGTGATGCTGGAATTCCTCATTTTAGTTTTGATTTCACTTCATATGATGATATTATTCAAATGAAAGTTCTCAATGAACGTTTAATAGGCACATTAAACTACAAATTGAATGTTACTTTTCTATGTATCAATGTTAAATAAATTAAACATTACAATATTTTATACTTAATCCTTATTATTTTCATATTAAGCCTCCTTCTGTCTTCTATCTTATAGAAATAATTGGACTTCTATGATACACACAACTGGTGCAATCTATGGGTCCTTCAAACCGCAGGATGTAGATTACTCTAGAAGATAACATGTCATTATTTTTGTAAGTTACATTATGTGTGTTCAAAAAAATATTTAAATATTTAATTTATTTTCATACAGAGGTTTATAAATGACTTGATGTTTAGGGGGTGAGAATGTAAATTAAATGACACATTACCTGGTAAATAAAAAGGATTCATCTACCATTATGATTTTATAACTCATACAGGTGAAGGGGTTGAGAAGTATGGTTTCTGTCTATATTGTGTAATTTTTCTTTTTGTAATTCTTTCAAATAATATATTACATGAACACTTTACTCTATAATTATGATTTCTGTGACATAAAACTCTATTTATTCATTGTCATTGTCAATCCTAATATGATTTCAATGAAAAATCTAGACAAACATCATATTACTAAATTAATGAATTTCATAAGAAGGTAACATTATACATACTATTTGTTGTGTATTTTTACCAGTTTATGTTCTGTGCATCACAATTATAATACACAAATGTTCTTATTATTTATTTTAAATTCTTTCACTCTATATTTATGAGGTTGTGTCTAGTAATAACATCAGAGTTTCATAGCACACAACCAACTAATTCCAACACCTCTTCTAAAGTCTTGTATTGGAATAACAAGATAACAATATCAGATGTCAAAATCTATCTTGAGGTAACAAAAAAATTGTTAATTTTGGAAATTAAATATACTATTTTATGAAATGTTCACCTCGGTCCTATTATAATGAGTTTATAATTAAGTAATCACTCTACTACAACCTACATGGTGTTTAACAGAACTATAATAGTACAAATTATCTTTCCCAAATCTAGTTTTTCGATTCATGTTACTTTTTTATAAATAAAGTGCATGTTTGAGAAGGAAAAATTTAGTGCCTCATATGCAAATTATCTTCTAACATCACTACTCCAAGATTTCCTATTTTTTATTTTTTAAATTATTTTTTTTTGACTTATTTTCTAGAAAACTAATAAAGAAAAATACTCAATATCGCTGACTGTGTAACCACAATATTAAATCCAACAAATTCAGAGTTAAAATAATGGTTATTTAAAGTATAGACTCATCTTTAGTAGTATTATTTGACCAACAAGTCATCCAATTCTTACATAAAACAACTATAGAGTTAAGAGTTTATTTTATATAGGTAGAACAAACTTCTTGTATTACATCAATATAATTTTTCAATTTTCTAAACTAACACTGCATATCATTGGTGATTTAGGATGATGATGATTATGGTTTTCCTCCATAGTTGAACATTTTAAAATCAATGAATGTAATATTATCAATTGATGTAACAAATTATAATATTGAAAACTGTCATTGTACATTTGAAAAAAATAGTTTCAATGTGCTATTTAATAGCGACAATGACAACTAAATAACCAAATTATCTAAAATCATCGAACATAATCAGATATTACAATTAAGTTATTCCTATATTCATAAGCTTAAAATTAAAAAAATTTACAATCTAAGGACATCAAACTAGTGGGACTTCACAACTCATTAGTGTCATTGAATATATCAAGGTACAATATGGTTCATTTATTTTCAATTTTCATTAATCATTATCACTATATTTGATTTATGAACCTCAAAGAATTTATCTACTCAGCTATGTAATAGTTATATTTAGTAGTTACTAACTTATTTCTTTTTCTGTAAACATACATACATGATTAAGATAGAGTTTTTATGTTTTTTATATTTATAATGTTCAGTTCTTTATATCTTTAACTATCTACTATTAACTAAATGATATGTCCTTCTTTAATTTCAAATTAAAAAAGTACCATCAAATTCATCTAACTATATTCACTACTTAGAAAAACATGTCACATGAATTTGGTACGGAGGATGAGGTTCAACATGATCTTCAAATATGTTGAGATACTTTTAGTACAACAAGTCATTGTACTCAAAAAGAGAGGCGAATGAAGGGAAATTTAGACAAGACAAATGAGACATCAGACCGAGAAGTTCTTCTAAAATTTCTTGGTAATAATTATTTTTGGATAATGATTTTTCTTTCATTCCTTTTTTATGAAAAAATATGATCATTAAATAATGTTCTACAGTCTGCACATTACAATTAACTTATTAGAACATGTATACTTCTCAGTTTTAAGGTTTTTTAAAATATTTCCCTATGAAATTTACTTTATAAAATTGTTACACATTATCTTGGATATTCTCTGGGACACTTCTAATTCCACCCAAATGAATAACTGTACAAATAGTCATCACTATTAATTCATGTGTGTGTATTTTGTAACTACAGATTATACATATTGGATGTTTTGGTATCTGCAGATTGTTGTATTTGGGATTTCTCATGGTGGACATTTTATTATGGGTTTTCGGGAGGTTGATTATAAATTTTTAATGCTGGATGTTTTCCATATAGAATGCTTTTCATGTTGCACAATTTCCTTCTAATGCTAGATGGTTTTCATGGATGACGTTTTTTTATCAATTTGTCATTATGTGTGGTTTCCATTAAGATGAATGTTACTCATGATTTAACAGGATAATACTGGAGGTTTTTGATGTTAGACATTTTAATACATATTTATTAGCATGGGATTATCATGCTATATGTCTTCATTGTTGGATATTTTATTGTAGTTTACATTTTTCATGTTGTTGGATGCCTTTCAGGATATATGTTACTCATTTAATGACATTTTCCCCTTCAATTCATGACTAAATGTTTACCGTTTAGTTTGAATTTTTTCAAATATATTTCTTATTATATGGGAATACAACAATTTGAATTGGAAATGAATGTAGGAATTTTGTCGTAAAATCATGGAGTTATCCTCCCTTTCATCTAGTATATTTATACAGGTATTTTGTTTTCCTATTGACTACACTGTGTATTTTTTATGTTGTAAAAGCATATGAAACAAATGTGTTATAAAATTCCGATAGTATTTTCTTGCAGGTATATGTGACTAAGATGTTGACATAAATATGTTCTCGGATTAGAACGAGATCAATAAAGAACAACACTGGCCAATGTTTCCTTCAGTATTATTTGGGGCTCAGAATGGATAAATTACCACTCTAACTAATTTTTATGGGATCTGAAGGTTATATGAATATAGGGAGTTGAATTACTGAGTTAGATGTTACATATGCAGTTTGAATATTGTAGATTTCTTTTTTCTAATTCTTTAATTCAATTATTTTGTAATTTTGTATCATTAGGAGTGTTTGTTTATACTTCCTTACTATTAATGAAGAAGTTCCGTAGATAAAATATTGTCAAAAATAATGTATGATTGTCTCCTATGGAACGATAAAAAATATTACTTCGATAGGAGGCCCAAAAAAAACACCTCCCTTTCCAGGTTTGTAATTGAAACAAAGAAACTAGATTTATATGTTTTTATGATTTCATTATTTTAGGGATTAAATTTCTGGAAAATCATAGGATTTTCTTTCATCTTCCAGGTGGGTTGTTTTTAGGAATTTTATATGTTTTTTACCATACTATTCATTCTATATTCTGTACTTCCATCAGTGCATTATCATCATTCTCCAGATTTATTTTCATTAATATTAATACTCTATTTTAGTACATGAAGTCTTAGTCTCCTAGATTCTTATAATCGATTCCTTTCATGACACACCCACAAGATGTCGCCAAAATATTTAGCACCCACAAATAGGTAATTCAACAAATTTTTATTTTTTTTATTAAGTGTGTGTTTTGATTTTTGAAGGTAACTTAATTATAATAGAACAAGCTTTATATTTTTGGTTAGTCTTTTCAATTGAAAATATCATTATATTTTTTATAAATAGTTATTACTTTACATATTTTTGTATGAATGAATTTCTTATATATAGATAATAGAACATGTGTTCTTTCATAGTCTGTTTAGTTCATATACCAAACATGTATTTTGTTTTGATTAACCTGATTCCTAATAAAATTTCAATTTGAACTATGGAATAGTTGCTCATGTCTGGAAACATGTTAATTACATGGAAAATTTATGCTCATGTGTGAATGGATGTGACTGAATCCAATATGAAAAATCATAACAATCACTTTTCTGTTTCATTAAACAGTTTGCAATGATATGATACTCATCTACAATTTTTAACATTTTTCATCTATTCACTGAAAATCAACAGGTTTTTGACAGATTTGTGGACAGTTGTTTTAGGTTTTTAGCATGAAAAAATGGGAATAGACAAATCTCCAGAAATCCTATGGATCCATGTCAAACCTATGGCTAACTCCAATTCCTTATTTGTCAGGATTCTGTATCCGAAGTAGTTTATCTCTATTCTTCAAACCTGGTCATCTCTACTTATTTTCCTGGGAATACCGTGACTTCATGGTATATGAATGTTCATTAGAACCATTCATGCAGTGTTTTGGTTGTGTTCAACATTGGTTTTTTGGTAGTTAAATATTTTTTCTCCTACCTTGTCTCCAGAATCACTGATGGATTTCCATAGTGGTAAGTCATTCTACCATTACATTCCATCATCTAGTGAAATTATGTAAATTGGACTAGAATCATCAAAATTGAACATTTTACAGGTCATCAAATTCCCAATCATGATTTTCCTCTATTCTTGAGTCCATTTCTATATGCTTGTGGCAGTTGTTCTGAGCATAAATGAATTTTGAATTTTATGTACCTGTTGCCTAGCAATTTAGATGACCAATTGATGAAAGTGAACAGAAATGAGTTTTTATTTTCAGTTATCAGTGGATCATTTTGTTATTTTTTTGTTATCATATTATTTTTTAGAATTTAATCTTGAATTACTTTATTATTTACTTCTACCAATAAGATGTCATAGATTTGTATATATCATATCAAGAACATCCTATATCTGTAACGTCACAAGTATATGATGAATAAGACATATTTCATATTTATTAATATTTCTGATTTAAATATTAATTTAAATTTAAAGAAGTTTCTATGTTCGATAACTTACCTGAAACACAACAATGAGTTTTTTTTGAAATCTTATGTTGCACTCTAACAATATAATATTATTATTTTAAATTGTATTTAAATCATAGTTTTTGTATTGGATGGAATGAACAAAACTAAATACAATATGATAATACATGATTGTTTAACGTATTTACATTTATCTAATAAAAAGTTAGAAGCTTAGAATGTGAATGAATCTAATTTTAAGAACAATTAACATTAAAAGGTCGATTTACCACCTTTTAAGGGCGAACCCTCTTTAAATATAGTTTTTCACATTAATACATTCTATTTGACCAAATAAAATCCTTCTTTAGAATTTGGAAATAAAAAATTTGTTTTTGAATGTTTTTGAAATTTTTCTAAGAAAGTTCATTTTTTTAATGAATAGTGAAAATATTGTATATTAATTCAAAACCGAGTTTTAATCTAATTTATTTATATGGTTAGATAATCATATTAATTGGTTTTAATGTGTAATTAGAATATTATTTTACCATTTAATCCAATGTTGGTCATTGGATTAATTTCACATTGAAAGTGGACATAAAGAAGTGTCAATCTTTTGATAGTTATTGTTTCTTAAAAAACACTTTTTGTTTTAACAGCGATAATTGATTTTAAATTGATTAATTCCTCATATATGTTTTTAATTTGGACAAATAGACATCATTTTTGAATTTGGAATATCAAATATATATTGGGCTGAATTTTTGGTATTTTTCTGAAAAAAATACAATTTTTTATGAATAGTGAAACCATTTAGTAGTAGTTAAAAAACGGAATTTTTCATTTAAATGAAATTTTTTCCAGTTATGTGAATTGAATTTCAAAAATCCGACATACATGGTTGTATTTAGATAGTATAATGTGGTTCAATAAGATGAAAATAATTTTTGGTGAATAGTAAATTTTCACTTTTATTTACCACTTTTAAAGGTAAATAAGTTAATTCAAGGTAAAAGAAATATTTTAATAATTCAAAATTAGCTGAACACTTGTCCAAACCATATTGGATGTGTCATATATGACCCTGGGAATCTTTGGGTCGATTTTGGGACCCCATTGAGCCACTTGGGAGTGATAATGATAATTTAGATTAATTAATTTAATGTAAAGACAAAAATGACATAAACAAACATTAATTTGTAAATTAATTTTTAAATGGTGTTATATAAGTAATTATTTCTAATATAAATATTAATGTAAAATCTAAAAATATTTCCTACATCATGGTAATTTTTTGTATTTCTGACACAAAAATTTAATTAAATTACTAATGACATAATAATGATGTAGTGTTTACCTCATTAATGAATCATTAAAATTAATAAGATTATAATGATTAAAATATTATCCAAAAAATGTCCAATTCTGATTGGATGATTTTATTTTGAATGTGAGTTATCGTATCTTCAACTTTATTGATTTTTGGAACTTTTTGAAACCAAATATATGTTTATAATACAATAATATTTTCACACTTTCCTATAGAGCCCCTTCTCCCCATAATAAAAGTAGACAACTTCTAACCAATTTCTCACACCTCTTAAGACTTTTGGCTCATCCAAAATCTGCCCAATTAAGCTCCCTACATCCATCTCCTACTCCTAGAAGCCTTTGTCATGACCCGTCCTCGGGGCCCGTGTCGTGACTACCCCAAACCCGCCTTCCATAGGCCAGTGGCTGGTGACTAGCACCAAAGTCGTAAATCCAAATAAAAATACGGAAGACATTGCCTTTAAAAAGTATAAAAAACACCACAGAGTAAGAAATCATAAGTAACACTAAGTAAACTGAGAACAACAATAAGTGGTGGAATGTAAATGGGCCAGAATACAAACCCAACTGAAGTAAAGTACATCTGAAAGAAAGTACAACAACTGAAATGAAAAGAAGCAATTCCATGCTGTCCACTGGAAATACCACCTGAACGATGGGTACAGATAGTCTCCTCAGCTCCTCGGGTCCAGCCGTCTGCTCTGTGTACGTCTCATCCAGTGATCCACCTCCAGGTACCGTCCAGCTCCATGAGCACCTACCTTGATCAGTGTTGTCCGTCGTCTGCATCCAACACAATGTAGTGCAGGCATAGCATGTGCAGGGGTGAGTATACGCTATACAGTAGGGACCCCGAGACCCCCCAATGTCTCCTAGAATTCATGAAGGACAATCCACAAGGAAAGATTCAATCATGAAGTAAAAACCAACTCTACATAGGTATATGTCCATACATAAACCTAAGTCATCAATTCCAGTTCAGCTCTAACATTCGAGCCCAAGTTTGATCACGCCCACACAGGATAGTACAACCCAATCCACACAGGAAAGCACAACCCAATCCACATATGAAAGAAAGTCAATCAAATCGATGATAATGATTGAAAGTCAATACTCAAATAACACAGGTATACTTTTTCATAAGATGATAGAGATGATCAGATGTATCCACTGGTTCATCTAAGATATTAGACCCACGTAGGATACAAGACCAGCCAAGCTGTCGGACCCACAAATGATACAAGACCAACTACTCTACCAGACCAATGTAGGATACAAGTACAGAGTCGAATACTGTCAAACCCACGTTGGATACAAGAATAGTAGTCACGTACTTCTGGACCCACATAAGATACAAGAACATTAGTCATCACCGTCGAACCCACGGAGGATTATAGTACGGTCATCGT
The DNA here is from genome assembly GCA_963277665.1 of Viscum album. Classification (NCBI taxonomy): domain Eukaryota; kingdom Viridiplantae; phylum Streptophyta; class Magnoliopsida; order Santalales; family Viscaceae; genus Viscum; species Viscum album. Next base: position 389,642,173 of record OY728134.1, on the reverse strand, counting down.
CGTTGCGGAACCCACGGAGGATCCAAGTACAGTCGTCATCGTTGTCGTAGTCGTAGCCAGCTCTAGGGTACCCGCACACAGCATGCTCAATTCCAGGAGGGTCCGATCCACGATCCGAGTGGGTTGATATAACAACTGACACATAGTTCGGAGTTTATGTATTCCAATTTTACGTCTCGATAATAGGAACTCAACGTGACAGACGGCGCGTCAATCAGATTCCCGGTCTGAGAGTTATTAGCTTTTTCGTCCCAGGGGACCGGTTGGTTCTTAAGTGAAAACCAACTCGACCCTATTCCAACTGTTTCCAAACCTCGATCAGAGTTAGCCAAAGAAACCATCTCACTGAGAGATATCCAATAAAGTCGATGGCACGTCAATCGGACTTCTGAAGTTCAAGTTATAACCGTTTCCGGTCCGAGAGCCCGGTTGGTTTCATGTTCGAACCAACCCAGTCGTACCCAATGTTCTCTAAAACCTTGAGTGTAGTATACCTAAACGACCGACTCTATTTAAGGATCGCATTTCAATAGACGATGCATCAATCGGAGGTCCGTAGCCCATGATATGGGCACATGAATGAAAATAGTCTGAAGAGGGGGGGGTATGGGCCCGGCCCGGCCCGACCCAACCCCCCTGGGTCGGCATGAACCAGGTCGACCCGAACTGGATGGCGTGGCCCAGGCCCAGCTGGCGTTGCCCAGGCCAGCCTTTGCGGCCTGGCCCGACGCGGGGGTCCGGCCCAGCGTGAGCGGCCCGACCCGGCGCGGGTCATCCGGCCCGGCCGACCGGTTCAGCCCGGTCCGGGCGCCCGCGTGCTGAACGGATGAGGAAGGGGAGAGTCGCCTCCCCCTTCAAACCGAACGGCGGACCCACGTGGGGGTCCACCCTACAGCGCTGGTCGAGGGTTTAACCCCTGATTTTTCTAGATCCGGATGACCGTAACGGTCGGCCGGTTGTGTCGTGCGAGACCAGCCCGTCCCGCCTCCTAAGCGCCGGTGGCCAGCGGTTCCTGCCTCCCTCCCCTGTTCCGCCGTGGCCAAAGGCCACAGCCTCCGTCCTTGGGGTGCGGTGCGACGGAACCGCGCCCCTCCGCCGTTGCCTCGCGCCCCTCCACCGCGGCACCGCACCCCTCCGCCTCGACCTCGCTCCCCTCTGCCGCGGCCCCGCTCTGGCCGTGGCCCCACGCCCCTCTGTCGCGGCCCTACTCCGGACGCGGCCTCTTTCAGCCTCAACGGCGCGACGTAAACGTGTCACACTCCTTCACCGCGGTGATATTCCTCATTCCCGCTCGGTGCCATTGCACGGCGCCGCCTTCATCCTAAAATGCAACGGTGAACATCATCAAAGGGGTAGGAGGATCGTCCATGTTCATGTGGTCCGACCTCCTCCCGTTAAAATGATAATAGTTGGCCCAAATAACATAAAACAACAACGAAAAATCAAACACAAATTTAATATTAAAACATATACCTTGATGTAGTTGTCCAAAGATTATTGTCGTGGAAAATGGTGTCGTGGGGTAAAGTTACGTACGTTCTTAATGGAGAACATCCTAGGTGGAGCGGCGTCTCACACCGGCTGTGGAGAGGAGAAGAATGGCATGATGGTCACTCTCTGCGGTGACGGTGTTCTTTGTCAATGTCTTGACGTTCTCTGCGTTCTTCAACGTGGAAGACAATGTTCTTAAAGACTAGAGCCCTCCTCTCAAAAATTCCCCACACAACGGTATCACGATAATAAAATAAGGCTTTTCCATATTTTATTACTCATGCCAAGTATTTTTCAAAACTCAAATTGAATTCACCAAATTAATTAACATGCATTGTCCAATTAATTAGGCCTTTTATTGGCATGTATTTTAATTTGGAAGAGTTACAAAATTAATTGCTATAGGGGGTTTAAAGGGGTGTTGGGGAAATTGAAGCAGGTGGGGGCTCATGTGGGACCCACCTAATCTTCCTCGCATCTTCCTTTCCCATAAAACTTAAACCATGTGTAGTGTAATAAAAATATAATTGTATAACAATTATATTTTTATTATTCAAATTTTTAACAACTCCTCCCAAGAAAACGCACCATCAAAAAAGATGTTCCTAAGAAATTACCGGTGATGCAGTTTCAATGGTGCCCTTAGATTTCGATTCCGAGCACCAGTTCAAAAGTTAGGAAAACTCGCACGTTCGTTCAATGAAGGTACCCAAGCTAAACTTCGGAAATTGATTCCGGGCACATCGGTCCTAAGAATCAGGTGCCTTCAGAAACTGCGTACTCAGATAATCCCAAAAAATTAATAAAAAAAATTTCCTTGAAATTTACAGGCCTTTAAATTACTCGCACTTGAGGGCTTTACGTCCCTGTAAAGATACATCACAAACTAGGGGAACAAATGAGGGTATTGAGCAAGCATCTGCACCTCTCGCTCCCATGTGCTCTCCTAGAGGTTCCCATGATGCCACCTGATGTGCACTAGAGGAATCGACCGCCCACTTAGGACCCACTCCTGTCGATCCTTGATCTCCACCGGGACCTCCGCAAAAGTCGCCATTTCATCAATGTTTAGCTCTCCATGGTCAATGATATGCGTCGGGTCATGCACGTATTTCCTCAGTTGAGATACGTGAAAGAGGTCTTGCACCCAGTGCAACTGAGGTGGTAGAGCCAGACAATAAGCCACCTCACCTATCCTACTGAGAACCTGGAATGGTCTGATGAAGTGCGGAGATAACTTGCCACCCCAGCCAAATCTCTATAATACACATCGAGGTGAGACCCGCAAGAAGATGTGATCTCCATCCTCGAACTCTAGTGGTCTCCGTCTTCTATCAGTATAAGATTTCTACCAGCTCTTAGCTGTCCTCATCCGCTCTTGGATGATCTGGACCATCTCTATTGTGGCATGGACCATATCTGGTCCCACAAGTGATGACTCCCTAGGGACTGTCGAGCAAAGAGGTGACCTGAAAGGTCGGCCGTACAATGCCTCTTATGGTTCCATCCCGATGGTGGAGTGGTAGCTATTTTTTACGCAAACTCCATCAAGGGTAGGTGATCCTAGAAATTGCGACCAATGTCGAGGACACATGCACAGATCATGTCCTTCAGTGTATGAATGTTCCTCTCCATCTGACCATCCATCTGAGGGTGAAAAATGGTGCTCAGATGAAGCTGTGTCTCGAATGCCTCTTGAAACCCCTTCCAATGCCGGTAAGTAAATCAAGCACCTCGATCAGAGACGATAGATGATGGCACACCATGAAGCGGTACAATCTCTTGAACGTAGAGGCGTCCCAAGCTCTCCACTAATCCCTGCACTCTGAAGGGTAAGAAGTGGGCTGACTTGGTGAGTTGGTTGAATGTCACCCAAAAGGAGTCGTGACCTTTGGAAGTACGTGGAAGTCCAGTCACGAAATCCATAGATATCACATCCCACTTCCACTCTGGGTCCTCCAAGGCCTGTACCATGCCTGCTGGTACCTAGTGCTCCGCCTTCACCTGCTGACAGGTGAGGCATCGAGAAACGAACTCTTCCACATCCTTCTTCATACCCAGCCACCAGTGTTGTCTTTTGAGATCCTGGTACATCTTCACCACTAATGGATGTACTGCTAATGGGGAGGTGTGGAACTCTCTCAGAACCTCCTCCTGCAAAGAAATTGGTTCCATGGTATGTCCTCTGAAAAGGAAGAAGTGCTCTCCTCCCACAGAGAATCCATCAGGTGCATGTCCTGAGGATATCTATGCACGCCACGTATCACAGTCTACGTCCCCACACTGTCCCTCTCGGACCCGCTGAAGAAGTGGAGGTGTGACTTTGAGGGACTGAAGGATGGCTGCCCCATCTCTATCCACGAAGGATATCTGCAAATTGGCTAGCAGCTCTGTCGCCTATCCAAGTAGCTAAATGTCTGTCCTCCTGCTGAGAGCATCGGCTACTACGTTCCCATTTCCAGGAGTATAGACTATCTCAATGTCATAGTCTTGGAGGAACTTGATCCGTCGTCGCTGTCTCAACATCAGGTCCTTCTGCGATAATATGTACCAGAGACTCTGGTGGTTAGAATAGACTGTAAAGCGTTCGTCCATCAGATAGTGTCGCCACATCTTCAGAGCGAAGACCACTGCTACTAAATCCAGGTCATGGGTAGCATAGTTCTGCTCAGGAATCCTCAACTTTTGTGATCCATATGCGATCACTACCCGCTCTTGCACCATGACACACCCGAGTCTGGTCCGTGATGCATCGCAGTAGCCTACGTACCCTACTCCCTCCTCTGGTAGCGTCAAAATGGGTGTGCTGGTCAATCTCTGTCGCAGCTCCTGGAAGCTCTGCGGACATCTATCTGACCAAATGAAGGGTTTCCCCTTCTTCATCAATGGTGAAAGTGGTGCAGAAAATCTGGAGAAGTCTGGCACGAATCTCCAGTAGTACCCAGCAAATCCCAAGAAACTCTGCACCTCCGTCACGCTCCTGGGTGGCTCCCAAGCTAGAACTGCCTCGATATTCACAGGATCCACCACAACTCCCACCTCAGAGATGACGTGTCCCAAGAAGTGGACCTCACGTATCCAGATCAGAGACATAGAGAGCTTACCATAAAGTTGGTTCTCTCGGAGTATGTCCAGTACAACCCGTAAGTGGTAGGCATGCTCCACCTCAGTGGTCGAGTATTTCAATATGTTGTCGATGAAGAACACAACAAATTTATTGAGGTAAGGATGGAAGATCCTATTCATGAGACACATGAACAATGCTGGAGAATTGGATACACCGAATGTCATATCCAAGAACTCAAAGTGGCTATACCGACATCTGAAGGTCGTCTTCTGCACATCCTTGTCTCGAACTCTGAGTTGATGATAGCCTGAACTGAGGTCTATCATCGAGAACCACCGTGCCCCCTTGATCTGATAGAAGAGGTATTCAATCCTCGGTAGTGGATACTTATTCTTCATGGTCACCTGGTTCAGGAGACGATAGTCGACACACAGTCGCAAGCTCCCGTCCGCCTTTTTGGCGAACAGAATCAGGGAATACCAGGGTGAAATACTGGGTTAGATGAATCCATTTCCCTGCAAGTCCTCCAACTATACCTGTAGCTCTCGAATATTAGAGGGATCCATCCGATATGCTATAGTGGATATCAGGGTTGTCCCGGGGTACAGGTCAATATAAACATCTACCTCTCTGCGAGGAGGTAGTCCTGGAACGTCGTCAGGAAAAACATCCGCATACTGATCCACCACTACAAGAAAACTCAGACTCCGCACATCAACTTCTCCTAGGATGAGGCTAGCCAACTGATAAGTGATCGGCTATCCTCTCCTCTGCGTGAGTCCATCATGCACTACAAAGGCTCCCTTCTCACCGGTGAAGGTGAACCTACTCCCATCGGTGCGAACACACCGCACCTTTCACCTAATACAATCGATCAGAGCATGTACTATAGATAACCAATCCATGCCCACGATGACGTAGTAAGGCCTCGACACCGCTACAAGAAGATCTCAGCTAAAGATCTCCCCTCCTAGAGTAAGCTCACACTACCGGCACCAGTGCGTAATCGTCGAGTTTGCTCCCGTAGGAGTCTCTATCTGTAAGGATCGAGCCAATGTCTCTGTCGGAATCTTCGAGATCCGAAAAAGGGCAGCGGAAATGAAATAATGACTCGATTCTGTGTCTATAAGAACTACAACAAGGGTGGAGTAGACACAGATAGTACCTCGAATCATCTCTGGTGCACCGTGGTTGTAGGCCTCCGCTGCCTGAAGCTGAGCATGCCTCTGTCCTCCATCTCCCTGTGCTCAGGGTGGACCACCTGGTGGTGGTGGTGGTAGAGTCTAAAAGCGTCATCCACCACCTGCCGCTCAGCCATCTCCTTTGCCTCGTCTGCCAGCTCCCTGCGGACCTCCACGGTCGACCCTCTGCCTCTTCTTGGGTGGTCCCTCAACCGTCTGCCGCTCCTCTTCACGGTGGGTCGGGAAGTCATGAGCCATGTGTCCCAGCCCGCTGCATGCATAGCACTGTCTTCTCCTCGTAAGACTAGCTCTGCTCCGTGTTCCCCACACTTCTGAGCCAGTGTCTTGAGGTCGTCCTCCTAATGGTCTAGTCCGCCTGGACCCCTGTGACATCCGTCGACTGCCTGCTGCAGAAGAATTTGCTACGTGCCGCCCTGCGGTAGGTCTCTCTGCTAGTGTAGGCTCAGCAAGAAAACTCTGTACGAGAAGGTCTCTCTCCAGTACTCTTTATGGCGTCGGAATGCTATGGGAGATCATCGATGCCCTGATCTCATGCCTCATACCCTACACGAAGGTCCGGGCCTGGAAGAATGGGTCTTGTACCATGTTCATGGAATAGCGCGAGAGATCAGTAAATCATTCTAAGTACTGGGATACTATCATGCTGCCCTACCGCAGCTGTATTAGCTCATAAATGCGCACCGCACGTTGGGTGGCTGGGATGAACTCTGAGTGGAAGAGGCTCTCAAAGTCCATCTAGAGGAGAGATACCTTGTCGTGCACCTGGAGCATCAGGCTCCACCATCTTCCTGCTACCACATGCAGGAGACTCGCTGCAAGGATCACCATGAGGTCTGATGGTGTCCCTACTAACATGAAAACACATACAACAGCCTCTAGCCAATCCTTGACTACCTGAGGGTCCGTCTCCCCACAAAACCTGGGTGGTCTCTGATGCTGAAACTCGTGCAGTTCACTAAGGCGACATGTACTCTCAGCAGCTGGGCATGTGGCATCGGTGGCTCGGCGGGTAGAGGTACCGCCGATGCCTCCACTGTAAAAGGGCCCTACACTGAGGCCTCGTCGATCGGTGGACTGTCGTCTCCCACAATGCTCAGAAACCTAGCTGGTTTCCATCGTGGGGCCATCCTAAAAATAAAGAGGTGCACCACAATCAATACAGTATACCTGGTGATCTGACACAAAGTAATCACAAAGAAAACTTTTGAAACACACATGCAATCAATTTTTTTGTGCAATGAGTCAGAAATCATAAGTAAGGGTCCTGGTGGATGGATACGTCGGCCGACACACCAACACTGGACTCCCTGAACTGATAACCACACTCAATACCCTTTACACTATTTCTTCACATAGAAGAAAGATCATAGTCGTGAGTTTTATGGTAGAACTGAACTCATCTAATACCAATTTGTCACAACCCATCCTTGGGGCCCATGCCGTGACTACCACATGCCTGCCTTCCACATGCCAAGGGCTGGCGACTAGCACCAAAGGTGTAAATACAGATAAAAATAGGTAAGGCATTGACTTTAAAAAGTAAACAAACACCATAGAGTAAGAAAACATAAGTAAACACTAAGTAAACTGAGTACAATAGTAAGTGGTGGAATGTAAGTGGGCCAGAATACAAACCCAAATGCAGTAAAGTACAACTGAAAGAAAGTACAGCAACTGAAAAGTAAAGCAACAATGGCAAGCCGTCCACTGGAAATCCCACCTGAAGGGTGGGTACATATAGTCTACTCAGCTCCTCGGGTCCAGCCGTCTGCTCTGTGTACGTCTCGGCCAGTGATCCACCTCCAGGTACCGTCCAGCTCTATGAGCTCCTACCTCAATCAGCATTGTCCGTCATCTGCATCCAACACAATGTAGTGCGTGCATAGCCTATGCAGGGGTGAGTATATGCTACACAGTAGGGACCCCGAGACCCCTAATGATCTCTTAGAATCTATGAAGGATAATCCACAAGGAATGATTCAATCAAGATGTAACAACCAACTCTACTTAGGTATATGTCCATACATATACCTAAGTCATCAATTTCAGTTCGGCTCCAACATCCTAGACCAGGTTTGATCACGTCAACACATGATAGTACAACTTAATCCACACAGGATAGCACAACCCAATCTACATAGGAATGCAAGCCAATCATATCAAAGATAATGATTGAAAGTCAATACTAAACTCACACAGGAATACTTCTTCATAAGACGATAGATATGATCAGATGTAGCCACTGATTCATCTATGCTGTCGGACCCACGTAGGGTACAAGACAAGCTAAGCTGTCGAACCCAAAAAGGATACAAGACCAGCTACTCTACCGGACCCATGTAGGATACAAGTACAATGTCAAATACAGTAGTACCCACGTAGGCTACAACAACAGTAGTCATGTACTTCCGGAACCACATATGATACAAATATAGTAGTCATCGTCGTCAAAACCATGGAGTTTTCTAGTACGGTCGTCGTCGCTGCTGATCGCACAGAGGATCCCAGTAAAGTCGTCATCGTCGTCGCAATCGCAGCCAGTTCTAGGGTTCCCGCACACAGCATGCTCGATTCTGGGAGGGTCCGCTCCTTGAGCCAAGGGAGTCAATACATCAACTAACATGTAGTCCAGAGTTGATGTATCCCAATGTTCCGTCTCGAAAATAGGAAATCAACATTACAGACGGCGCGTCAATCAGATCCCCAGTCTGAGAGTTATTGGATTTTTCGTCCCAGGGTCCTAGTCAGTTTTTAAGTCAAAACCAACTCGACCATACTCCAATAGTGTCCAAACCTTGAGCGGAGTAAGCCAATAGAACCGACTCACTGGGAGGTATCCAACAAAGTTGACGACACGTCAATCAGACGTCCGGAATTCATGTTATAAGCATTTCTGATCTGAGGGACCTGTTGGTTTCGTGTTCGAACCAACCCAGCCATACCAAAATTTCTCTGAAGCCTTGAATGTAGTATACCGAAAATACCATCTCGATCAAAGAGACACATCGCAATAGACGGTGCATCAATCGAAGGTCTGTAGCCCATGATATGGTCAAATGACTGCAAATTGTCCGAATAGGGGGGTTTGGGTCCGGCCCGGCCCGGCCCAAACCACCCTGGGTCTGCCCGAACCGGGATGACCCGACCCAGGTCCCGGTCTGGCCCGGTTGGGTGCAGCACAACCCGTCTGGTGGGGCCTGGCCCAGCCAGTACGGCTCGGCCCGGCGCGGGCGACCCGACCCAGCGCGGGCGGTCCAGCCCGGCCCAGCCGGTTCGGCCCGGTCCCGGCGCCCGCGTGCTGAGCGGACGCGGAAGGGGGGAGCCGCCAACCCATTCGATCTGAACAGCGGACACGCGAGGGGATCTGTCCTGCTGCTTTGGCTGGGGGTTTAACCCCCAGTTTTTCTAGATCCACCCGGCTGTAACGGCCGACTGGTTGTGCCGCATGGGACAAGTCGGTCCCGCCTCCTGAGCACCAGTGGCCGGTTGTTCCAACCGCACTCCCCTGCTATGCCGCGGCCAAAGGCCGCGGCCTTGGTCCGACCGGCACGGCGCCACGGCGCCGCACCCTGGCCGCGACCCTCCATGGCTCTCCATCGCGGCGTGACGGCACTGCGCCCCTCCGCCGTGGCCTCACTCCTGCCGCTGCCTTTTTCAGCATCAACAGTGTGGCACAACAGCGCCACGCTCCTTCGCCCCAGTGATATTATTCATTCCCGCATGGTGCCGTTGCACCCCGCCACCATCGTCAAAAACTGCAACGGTGGACATCATCAAAGGGGGAGGAGGATCAGCCATATTTGTGCGGTCCGACATCCTCCCGTTAAAATGATAACAGGCGGCCCAAATAACATAAAACAACTTCGATAAAGCAAGCACAAATTTAATCCATTAAATTTGAACTTAAAACCCCTACCTTGAAGTAGTTGTTGAAAGAAGATTGTCGTGGGAAATGGCATCACGAGTTAAAACTCCATACGTGCTTGATGGAGAACGTCCGAGGTGGAGCGGCGTCTTACACCGGCTATGGAGAGGAGAAGAAGGGAACGACGATCACTCATTGCGGGGACATCGTTCTTTATTGATGTCTTGAAGTTCTTCACATTCTTCAATGCGGATGACGATATTCTTCAAGACTAGAGCCCTCCTCTCCAAATTCCCCCACACAACAGTACCACCATAATAAAAAAGGGCTTTGCCTTATTTTATTACTCATGCCAACTATTTTTCAAAACTCAAATTGAATTCACCAAATTAATTAACATGTGTTGTCCAATTAATTAGGAATTTTATTGGCATGTATTTTAATGTGGAATTGTTACAAAATTCATTTCTAGAGGGGGTTTAAAGGTGTGTTGGGGAAATTGAAGGAGGTGGGGGCTCGTGTGGGCCCCACCCCAACTTCCTCCCATCTTCCTTTCCCATAACACTTAAACAATCTATAGTGTAATAAAAATATAATTGTATAAAAATTATATTTTTATTCTTTACATTTTTAACAACTCCTCCCGAGCAAACGCACCATCAGAAAAGGTCTTCCTAAGAAATTTCTGGTCCTGTAGTTTCATCGGTGCCTTTTGATTTCGATTCCGAGCACTGGTTCACAAGTTATGAAAACTCGCTGGTTTGTTCACTGAACGTACCCAAGCTAAACTTCAGAAATTGATTTTGGGTAAACCGGGCCTCGGAATCAGGTGCCGTAAGAAATTATGTACTCAGATAATAAAAAAAAATTAAGAAAAAAAATTCCCCTGAAATTTACAAGTCTTTACAGCCTTACCATAGGCAGAAAGAACTTCATGAAGTCCTTTGGTTCAAACCAAAGGGAGTTACCCAACTTAAAGGTAACAGTTTCTCTTAAATTGTTTTTTATTTATTTTACTTCTCCAACCCCTAAAATATTTTTTCCCTTTATTTTGTAACATCAATAGTATCCTAAATATAATATGATGTTGTTATGATAAGTATTATAACTACACTTACACACACCTCCATCTAATGGGTGAAGAACATAATGTTTTTCTCGATGGAAAACTAACGCCTCACCAAACGATGATTGTTCAATTACCTCTTACCGCCTCTCATGGTAGCCATTATGATGGAAATGTATTTATATATGATATATATTAGGTTTATATTTTCGTTATGCTTCTTTATTTTCCATTTATAGCATGCCTTTATGGTTTCCATTGAGGGTAAATACAATAATCTCATTTGAGGAAGTAGAGACTACCGCACCCTCAATGTGACATGACTCGTTAATGCCTTATGTGGGATGTATAAAGGATAGATTTAATGATATTATATATGATATTATACTTTAATTATAATATAATTTTGTATCATTATGTTTTAATTTCCTTAAAATATGAAATAGAAATGAAAGTAGCTTTCATGCGTACGTACGACTTACCGTCTCCATGAATGGTGCATTTCATTTCTTACCTCCAAATGTTATGTACTATTATAAATACATGTATATACTATATATATATATATGATATATTTGATATCTAAATCATAAATGTCATTCTGGATGTAATGGAATATTGACCACATGGACAACTTGTAAACATAAGATGTTCAGTTTTTACTCATGTACCAAATATCGACAAAATGAACGCTATTAACTTAAATTCTTACATAATGTTTATATGATGGTAATAAGTGATATAAAAGTAATTATAAACTTCAAAAAGGGTATTAATAAAATAGAAATTAAATTTAGTTTATTATTCAAGATAATAAAGAACGAACGGGTCAGGTTAGACATGAGGTAAGAGACATTGTCTCAATATCCTTTCATTGAGGCATATTTTGATATTATTTTATATGATGTATAAACACCTTTTACTTTTCATTTATTTCAAAGGGAATCTTTTTATCTGAATCATTTTAATAAATGAAAAAAAGTAATGTATTTTTTAGGTAAGCGGAGACAACGACTATTCTGCTACTGCGAGTATTATTTGATCTTTGGCTTCCTTAACAAGCTGTAATGTTTTGTAAAAGGAAAAATTAATACCATATACTCTTTTTACTAATTTTGGTATTGAAAATTATTTTGAGAATGGATTTATTATTTGTATATATTTAAATGATATTTTTTTATTGCAATGTGAAAATTTTATCATTCCTTTATGCTTATGTTATGTGTTATGATCGTGTTATGGTTCATGGGTATTATTTAGGTATATGGGTGGATCCGTGATAAAACTAGGACGTGTGAGCCTGAGATATCTCTCAAATGAATTGGGTAACATGATGGAGGTAAATGTGAATGTTTCTCCTAATATATTTAGGTAATATACTGTGATGGGTATTCCAAAGTAACTCTCTATGTATCTGTGATATCTATAATGCAAGAATGTAATGGATGCCACACGATACCTTTATGATATATGATTTCTATGTTTCTTTCATAAATCTTATGATTTCATGGGGTAAGTAAGAGAGTTCATGTTTTTTATTTATTTATAAAAAATGTTTTCATCCTTTTTTTATAACTCTTACTGAGCTTTTTATGCTCATCCCATGTTTTGCAATGTTTTCACAAGACATAAATATGAATAGGGTCAAAGATGGGATCATGGAAAAGTAATGTTGTCTAAAACCTAGAACTTGAGATGACTCTTTTTTTTAAGAGTTTTTTTATGGAAAAAATGGATACTGGTTAGAATTTTCTACATGTAATATTCTTGTTTTTATGTAAATGTAATGTCCTAATTCTCTAAAACTCTAAACCTAAAAAGATACTCAATGTGAATTATTCATTTAATTCAATATTATGTAATGGTTAAGGTCAGGTCCTTATAGTTGGTATCAAAGGTCAGTTTAGATAACTTTAGGAGTTAGGGTATATTTAAATTAATATCCATAAATTAATTTACGTTAATATTTAAATCATATTGTTTTTATAGATTAAAATGTTGCATCACCTAAAATATTTCTATGTCCAGAATTGTTTTCCATAGAGGAAACAGGGCAACTATGTTAGGACGACATCAGGAGGAAGACAACCTTTCAAATCAGAAACTTGAGATGGTTGGAATCGGAAATGAACAGTTTTTTTTGCAGTGATGGCATAGTTTACTCAGGTTATAAATAGTGGTGGTATCCATGCACATGATCAGCCAGATCAACCATAGAGGAACATGCCAGTAGTGGAGCATTTCATGAGGCAACATCTACCATCATTCAAGGGATCATCTGATCCGGTGATAGCAGAAGGGTGGATAAAAGCCCTAGAAAAGATTTTTTATTCCATTGGTTGTTAATAATATCAAAAGGTTAGTCTTGCTATTTACTGTTTTGAAGGTGAAGCTGATCAGTGGTGATCGATGGTGAAAAATATCAGGGATATTGAGCAGAATGATGCTCTTGATTTGGATGAATTCAAAGGTATGTTTCTTGAGAAAAATTTTCCTAAGGTGGTTTGTCTTAGGAAGGAAAAAAAATTCCTGGAATTAAGGTAGGAGGATGACTCAGTGGATTATTATGAAGAAAATTTCACTCAACTGGAAATGTATTCTTTGAATTTCATACGAGATCTTGATAGTAAAATTACCCGTTTTTTACTCAGGATAAAAGCCAAAGTATTGAAGGGATTTAGTTTCTCCTGAGTTCAAAATTTATGAAAAACTTGTTCGTTGTGTGGAGAAGGTGTAAATGGATATTGTTGATGATCATGTATTCTTTGACAAAAAATAATAAGATGTTGAGGTTGCAGGAGAACGGGAAAAACTCTTTAAAAAAGGCTAATGGTAGGAAAATTATGTTTACAGCGTGTGAAAATTGTGTTAAAAAGCATGCTGGGGAATGTCTTTTGAATTTTGGTAAGTGCTACCATTGTGGTAAAATGGGACATAAGACTTGTAATTTCACTGAAAATGATTAGGTTAATGGTAAGACAAAATCTGATTTATAGTAATTTAAATGCTTTAAGTGCAATTAAATGGGTCATTTTGAAAATGAGTGTCCAAAATAGAACTCATCTGAAGGAAAGGAACCAAAATGCAAGCAAAAAGGGGTGGTGAAATCCTTTGCAACTACTTCAGCTGATGTTGGGCCATCAAATGAATGTTGAATTTGGTACACTGTTTGTTTGTTCAGATTATGCCAATGTGTTGTCTGATTCAGGGTCTACACACTCTTTCATTTCTGAGAAGTTTTCTAGTAAATTGGGAATTCCATATCAACATATGAATGCAGAACATATGGTAAAAACACCTGGAGGAAATGTTGAGACAAAAAAAACATAAGAACATTCATGTCCTTGTGTGCAGAAAGAATATACCTAAAAACCTTATTGTTTTTTCCCCGCAAGTAGAATTTGATGTTATTTTTGGTATGGATTGGATTTCTGTTTATCATGCTAAGATTGACTAAAGAGCTAAAGAGGTTTCTTTTCAGAATTATTTTCATTTTGTATACAAAAATGAACCCTTGTTTTTGATAACATATCATGAAGCTGAGAAAGTAGTAAAAGATGGAAATGAATGTTACCTTGCACATATTGTTGAAAATAAATGAACTGTTCAGATTAATTATGTGCCTATGATAAATGAGTACCTTGATGTTTTTCCTGATGAGTTTCCTGGCATTATACCTGATCAGGAAGTTGAATTTTTTGTTGACATAGTTCCTGATGCTAAGCCAATTTCAAAACCCCCTAATCAAATTCCTCAAATTGATCTTTTATATTTAATGAAGAAATTGCAGGAGTTATTAGATAATGGTTTCATTCGACGTAGCACATTACCATGGGGTGCTCTTGTCTTATTTGTTAAAAATAAAGATGACTTAATGAGGCTTTGCATTGATTATAGGGAATTGAATAACATTGCTGTTAAGAATAAGTTTCATTTTCCTCATATCGATGATTTGTTTGATCATCTCAGTGGAGTTTAGTATTTCTTAAAGATTTATTTGAGGTCGAAGGTAACATCAGTTGAATGTAACGGAAGCATACGTTCTAAAGACAACTTTTCATACTAGATATGGCCATTATGATTTTGTAGTTATGCCTTTTGGGTTATCCAATGCACCTGCTGTATTCATGGATATTATGAATAGAATTTTTCGTGAGTTCAGGGATAAGTTTCTGGTTGTTCTCATTGATGATATTTTGGTTTTTTAAGAAGTAAATAAGAGCATAAACTTCATTTAATGGTCATGTTGCAAACCATAAATAAAAAGAAACTATTTGATAAATTCAGAATGTGTAAGATTTGGTTACAAAAAATTTCTTTCCCTGGCGACATTGTTTCAAAAAATGGCATAACTGTTGATCCTGCTAAAACAAAAGATGTTCAAGAATACCCAATACCGACAAATATAAATGAGATTCGTAGTTTTTTTGGTTTTGAAGGTTATTTCCAGCGGTTTGCTGAAAATTATTCAGGTTTATCTAGTCCAATGACTATGTTAACTAGAAAAGGTGTTATGTTCATTTGGACAATAGAATGTGATGATTGTTTTCAGGAATTGAAAAGAAGATTGGTGAATGCTCCAGTTTTAGCACCGCCATCTAGAAATGTTGAGTTTCTTATCTACAATGCTGCTTCGTTGAAAGGACATAGATGTGTCCTTATTTAGAATGATCAGGAATTGCTTATGCTTCACGTTAGTTGAAACATCATGAGTTAAATTACCCTACACATGATTTGGAATTAGATGCTATTGTTTTTGCGTTAAAAATTTGGAGGCATCATTTGTATGGGGTAAAATTTGAAATATATACTAACCACAATAGTTTAAAGTATATATTCACTAAAAATTAATTGAACATGAGATTGAGGAGATTGCAATAATTAATCAAGGATTTTGATTCCATGATCCATTACCATCCGGGAAGTGAAAATAAAGTGGATGATGCTTTGATTCGAAAAAGTAATGTCTCATTAGCCATGAAACATTCAGAAAGATATCCTTTGGGTTTTTATTTGATAATCTTCGGCATAGAAGTTGTTGGTGCAAGAAATTATTATTTTTTTGTTTTAGGTTTCAGTGAGATCATATCTATCATACAGAATAAAGGAAGCAGAGAAAAAAGAGAGTGAGTTGTAGAAAAAGGTGGAGTTGGTTCAGAAGGGTAAGTTTCCTGAATGTAACATTGATAATTATTGTGTTTTTAGATTTGGAAAGAAATTATGTGTACCTTGTAATTCCCAGTTAAAGAATGAGTTGTCATGTGAAGCTCATAGTTCTCTGTTTTCAGTTCATCTTGGTAGTACTAAGATATACCTAGATCTTCAGAGAGTATTACTGGTGGGATGGAATGAAAAGATATATTTCTGATTTTATTGTGAAGTGTTTGACTTGTGAGAAGGTTAAAGAAGAGTGGAAGCTACCGAAAGGGATGATTCCGCATCTAACGATTATATAGTGGAAATGGGAAAATATATCCATGGACTTTGTTGTGGGATTACTAAAGATATCTCGAAGTAATAATGAAATCTTGGTTATTTTTAATGAATTGACTAATTCTACTCATTTCCTTAATATTCGAGATACTTTGTCTCTAGATCAACTTTCCCGGTTCTATGTTAAAGAAATTGTTAGTTTGCATAGAGTTCCCATCTTCATTGTTTCTGATTGAGATCCCGGGTTTACTTCTATCTTTTGAAAAGGCTTCCTGAAGTCGTTGGGTACTGAATTATATTTTAGTACATCTTTTCATCCTTAATCAGATGGGAAATCAGAACGAAAAATTCAGACGTTGGAGGATATGCTACTTGCTTGTTCACTAGATTATCAGGGAAGCTAGGACCAACATATTTCTTTGGTGGAATTTTCATAAAATAACAGTTTTAATTCCAGTATAAATATGTCTCCATTTGAGGCATTATATGGAAGGAGTTGTCGAACAACAGATTTTTGGGATGAAATAGGTGAAAGGAAGGTGATGGGACCAGAATTGGTAGATGAGATGGAACAGAAAGATCAGTTGATTCAGAAGAACATGAGAACAACTCAGAGCAGATAGAAAAGTTATGGAGATAACCAGAGGATGGTTCTTTCTTTTAAGGTAGGTGATCATGTCTGTCTCAAAGATTCACCATGGAAAAGTGTGATGCGTTTTGGTAAGAAGAGAAAGTTTAGTCCGAGGTTCATTGGACCTTATGAAATTCTGGAGAAAGTTGGATCAGTTTAATACAGAGTTTCTTTACCTCCAAGTTTATCCTAGGTACAAAATTTTTTTCATGGTTCTATGTTCAAAGAGTATATACCAGATCCATCTCATGTTTTGAGCCCAAAGGTTGTTCAGTTGGAAGAGAATCTCTCTTATGAAGAACAACAAGTCCAGATTCTTTACTATAGAGAGCAAGTTTTGCAGAATAAAGCAATTCACTAGGTAAAGGTTTAGTGGAATACCCATATGATTGAAGAGGCAATGTGTGAATCTGAAAATACTATAAGGGATAAATACCACCCATTTATTTGTTAAGTGAATAAAATTGCGGGGACGCAATTTCTAAAAGGGGGGAAGGATGTAACATACCCAGTAAATGATGAATAATATATATTTCATATTTATTAATATTTGCGAATTAAATATAAATTTTACTTTAAAGGGGTTTCTATGTTTGATAGCGTACCCGATACGCAACAACGGGTTTCTTTGAAATCTTTTGTTGCACACTAATAATATATTATTATTATTTTAAATGGCAGTTAACACAGAGCCGTTGTATTGGTGGGAATGAAAAAAAAACTAACTACAATATGAAAATACATGATTGTTAAATGTATTTACATTTATCCAATAAAAATTTAGAATCTTAAAATGTGAATGAATCTCATTTTAAGCATAATTTACATTAAATGGTGGATTTAACACTTTTTAATGGAGAACCCTTTTTAAATATAGTTTTGGTCACTTTAATACATTCTTTATGTCTAAATAAAATCCTTTTTTATAATGGGGACATCCAAATTTACTTTTTTTAAAAAAATTTTGAATATTTCTGAGAAAGTTCATTTTTTAATGAATAATGAAAATATTTTATGTTAATTTAAAATAGTGTTTCAATATAATTTATTTATACGGTAATATTATTATTTTTAATTGGATTTAAAGTGTAATTAGAATATATTTTTAACATTTAATCCAATGTTGGTCATTGGAATTAATTTCACTTTGAATGTGGACATAAAAAAGTGTCAATCTTTTGATCGTTATTATTTTTTAAAAACACACTATTTGTTTTAACAATGAGAATTAATTTTAAATTAATTATTTCCACATATATTTTTTGAATTTGAAAAAATAGACATCATTTTTGAATTTTTAATATCAAATGTATCTTAGGCTGAGATTTTGGTATTTTTCTGAAAAACATCAATTTTTGATGAATAGTGAAACCACTTAGAAGTAGTTAAAAAACAGAATTTTTCATTTAAATAAAATATTACCACTTCTATGAATTGAATTTCGAAAATTGGACATACAGGGCTGTTATTAGTTAGTAAAATGTGGCTCAATAAGATGAAAATAATTTTTGGTGAATAGTTACTTTTTACTTTTATTTACCGCGATTGAAGGTAAATAAGGTAATTCAAGGTAAAAATAATATTATAATAATTAAAAATTACAATAAAACTTGTCCAAAACTAATTATTTGAGTAATTGTGGACCATGGTCCTCTTTGGGTCGATTTTGGGACCCCATTGAGCCACTTGGGAGTGATAATGACAATTTTTATTAATTAATTTAACGTAAAGACAAAAATGACAAAAAAAATTATCTCTTTGTAAATTAATTTGTACATGATGTTATATAATATATTGTTTCGACTATAAATATTCAATATAAATCTAAAACTATTTCCTACATCATGGTATTTTTTTAATAATTTTTAGAAAACAAATAAATTCAATTATGTATGACATAATAATGTTGCAGTGTTTACCTCATTAAGAAATCATTTAAATAAATAAGATTATAATGATTAAAATATTATCAAAAACATGTCCAATTCTGATTGGATGATTTTATTTCGAATATGAGTGATATTATATTCGACTTTAATGATTTTTGGACCATTTGATATAGAAGATATATTTATAAAAAAATAATGTTTTCACACATTTCTAAAGAGCCCCTCCTCCCCTTTATAAATGGAGACCTCTTCTATCCAAATCCTCACACCTCTAAAGCCCTTTGGCTCTTCCAAAATCTATCTAAATAAAATCCCTACATCCCTATCCTCCTCCTAGAAACCTTACCAAAGGCAGAAGGCACATCAAGAAGTCCTTTGGTTCAAACCAAAGGGAGTTACCCAAATTAAAGGTAACAGTTTCTCTTAAATTGTTTTCTTTTATTTTACTTATCCAACCCCTAAAATCTTTTAATTAAATAATTTTGTAACAAAAACAGAATCCTTAATATAATAGGAATTTTTTATGAGATGTTTTCGAACTACACTTACACACACCTCCATCCAATGGGTGAAGAACATAATGTTTCTGTGGATGGAAAAATAACACCTCATGAAACGATGATTGTTCAATTACCTCTTACCGCCTCTCATGGTGGCCATTATGATGGCAGTGTATTTATATATGATATATCTTATGATTATGTTTTCTTTATGCTTTTGTATTTTCCATTAATAGTAATCCTTTACGGTTTCCATAGTGGGTAAATACGATAATCTCATTTGAGGAAGTGCAGACTACCGCCCCCTCAAAGTGATGTGATTAGTTAATGCCTTATGAGGGATGTATAAAATATTGAGTTAATGATATTATATATGATATTATAATTTAATTATAAAATACTTATGTATCGTTATGTTTTAATTCCATTAAAATAAGAAATAGAAATGAAATTTGTGTTCATGCGTACGTACGACATACTGTCTCCATGAAAGGTGCATTTCATTTATTACCAACAAATGGTATGTACTATTATAAATACATGTATATAATGGATATATATGATATATATGATATCTAAGTCATTAATATCCTTCTGGATATAATGGAATATTAACCACATGGACAACTTGTAAATTTAAGGTGTTCATTTTTGACTCAAGTATCAAATATCAACAAAATGAATTTTATTAACTTAAATGATTAAATAATGTTTATAACACGGTAATAAGTGATATAAAAGAAATTATAAACTTAGAAAAGGATCTTAAGGAAGTATAAATTATGTTTGGTTTATTATTTAGGATAATAATGAACAAACATGTCAAGTCTGAGATGAGGTTAGGGACATCGTCTCAATCTCTTTTCATTGAGGCTTATTTTTATTTTCTTTTATATGATGTATAAACACCTTTGAATTTTCATTTCATTCAAATGGAATCTTTTTATACGAATCGTTTTACTAAAAGACAAAAATAAATGTTTTTTTAAGTAAGTGGTGACAACGACCTTTCCACTACCATGAGTATTATTCGATCTTTGGCTTCCTTAAAAATCTATAATTGTTTTAAAAGGAAAAATAAATAACATATAATATTTTTTTGTATTTTGCTATTGAAAATGTTTTTGAGAATGGATTTATTATTTCAATATGTTGAAATGATATTTTGTTATTACAATTTGAAAAGATCGTCTTTCCTTTATGCTTATGTTATGTGTTATGATCATGTTATGGTTCGTGGTCATTATTTATGTATACGGGTGGTTCCGTGATAAACCTATGGCAGGTGAGCCCGAGATAGCTTTCCAATGCATTGGGTAATGCAACATAGGTATGCGTGAATGTTTCTCTTTGAGATTCAGGGAATATACTGTGATGGCTATTCCAAAGTAACTCCCTATATAGCTATGATAGCTACAATGTAAGTATGTTACAGATTCCACAAGTTACCGTTACGATATATGATTTCTATGTGTCTTTCATAAATCTTATTATTTTATGAGGTAAGTAAGAGAGTTAATGTTTTTTATATATTTATAAAAAAAATGTTTTCATAATATCCTTATAACCCTTACTGAGATTTTTATGCTCATCCCAGGTTTTGAAATGTTTTCACAGGACTTAAAGATGAATAGGGTCAAGGATGGGATCAAAAAGAAATTTTGATGTCTAAAACCTGGAACTAGAATGACTCTTTTTTCAAGAGTTTTTAGTTTATGAAAAAAAATGGATACTGGGTAGAATTATCTACATGTAATATTCATGTTGTTATGTAAATGTAATGTCCAAATTCTCTAAAACAATAAACCTGAAAAGATCCTCAATGTGAATTGTTCATTTTATTCAATATTATGTAATGTTTAAGGTCAGGTCCTTATATTATATATACCGACTATATAGAATATTTGTCTTTTCCATTAATTTTTTTGTGTCTTATGTAAATAACCCTTTGCATTAGCTTGATCTTTGTGATGTATTTTTCTTATAATTTTTTATCATCAATAATTATTTTGTATCCCTTCATATCTCTTATGTGTGACTAACGAAGAACTATTATTCAAATCCCTAGGGTTATCATGTTCTTCATCATTTGAATTTTTAATATATAACATTTTATGATATATTCATTACAAACAAAATATTTTTTTTCCAATTTCATAAATAGATCTTAAATTTTTTGATTCATTGTTCATGGGATACATGTCCTGCCATGTGTATCATCATTATTTATAATATGGTTTTGGTTGTACCATTGTTATGCTATGAAATTTTTTCAAGAGATTATTTGAGCCTCTTTTCTACAACATGTGCTTAATGATCAAAGTATATACTCTCATTGATGGTTATTTATGTAGGTGTTGGTGAAAAAGAAGATAAATATGGTTTCCTCTTTATGTCAGACAGTGGTGATAATATAATTGGGTATGAGTAGATGTATTGCAAGATTATGTTTTCTTAAAATATGATAAATTTCTATAACTTTTTACATGTAACTATAGCTGATGAATTTTTTTTTTCGATTTTCATTTAAGTCATATATTATTTTAACATTATTTATGATTGAATTATTTGTTTAACTTCCTATAAACATATTGAACCTATTTCAAATAAATAATGTATTAAATCATTTCTAACATTCATTATCTATTTGAAAATTTCATCAGTAAATTAGATATCATGCATAAATGTTATATATCAAATAGAATTAATGTGAGGTATCATTAATTCATTCTAAAAATTAATTGTGAAAGGCTTAGATCAAAAAAATGAAAAATCTTTTAGAACTAAGAAGTTATGATATCACATCAACAAATAAAAAACAAATCATTATAAAGAGTTCTCATCAATGAGAATATAAACCTCTATACATTCTGATGATGTGGGTATTATTCTCCCTTAAATTGTATTCTCCGACAATAATGCTAAATTATTCTTCTTTTACAGTTTATATAGTAGCGTATCATTTTAACTTTTTATAAATTCACTGATACTAAATTTCATGTTACTTTTTATTTTAGAATAATTCTTTGATTTTCTTTCTGAATTTATTTATTGAAACATGCCTTGATTTCTTATGGATTTTCTCAACTCATTCAAATTTATTATCTTGGATTCAATGTATCATCAGAAACATCATGAATAAATAGCTGAATTCTTTCTTTTTTCCATGAAATCCACTAATTTTACTCACATTGAAGTATAAGTACCTATTTAGGGATCTATATAACTGTCTACAAACATGACGAACTATTGCAGATGTACATCGACAGATGATGGATGTACGGGGAATCTATTGAATTCACATTATAATGATACTAGATGGACTATGGGTGGACATAATACTATTCAAAATCATCGTTATTATCTCTATTATCTTTCATGTATCTTTTACGGAAATTGTATTTAAGTACCATTACCAAAGTCATAGAACAATAAAATTTTAAATTTCTAGGGTGAGATAACAATTCCAATGGGTTTATTTGTAGACAATGAACCATGATGTTATTTTCTTTTTAATGTTATGTTTCTATGGTTCTGTTTACATGTTTTAACTACTTCATCTATCAATAACTTATATTTCCATTTATAGTTTATCTTTAACTTCATTTTACATAATTCATTATTGACTGTTACCTTATCATATTTTAGAACTATGACCAAAAATGTAATTTCAACATATTTATCATTAAGATTCATTGATCACTTCTAAATTTTTAATATATTTTGATGTTTCTTAGAATGGGTTCATGACTCCACTCAAGGTGAAAAATACTTGCTGCCCCTTTGCTTACATAGGAATGGTTTCTATTCAACCGAGCATTTACAAGCAACAACTCAAGACTATGGACATTTAGTGAAGAAACAACCATATTCAATTTGTCATCATCTACTTTTTATCCAATTATATATTTTCAATTATAATTAAGTGGTTGTAGGCACTCTATCTTAATCAATTTATTTTATTCAAATTTATCTTTTGTTTCATATTTGTCTCTAATATCCACATCCCTCATTCCATATTGTTCGATATACATGGTGAAATGTTTCACTCAGTTTTATTTTTTCCCAAAAATCTCACTAATTCAATTTCTTATTTATTCATTTATTTTCACATTTCATATTTTTATTATTACATCCATTAACTTATCTTTGATTTACCTTTTAATTTTTTAGTGCCAACATTACATTTATTGTCTTCAAACCTAAAAATGAATTCAAATATTCTTCCTCAACAATTAAAAATTCATATAACTTTTCTCAATCATTTTTTCATTGTCAACTATTTGAATGGTGTCTTCATAATTTATGAACTCTTATTCAATTATCATACACCAATACCTTCTAATTAATATTTATTCAAAATTACTGTTTCTTATAAACTTTTATAAATATTAATAACTTATTAAATGAAAAACTAGATATCGAATATGCCATGAAATAGAATAGTTGAGTACAAGTTTACCATATTCAGAGATCCTATTTCCGAATATATAATCCATTTGTCAATATTAATTTTTTAAAATTAATTAATATAATTTAAATTAAACTCTCTAAATGTGATGAAATTTTTTTTCCAGAAAGTTTCTTTTAATTATCAAAAATCTTTTTATAAAACAATCTATTAAAAAATATATCTCAAAGAGAATATTTGGAATATTTTTAATTTAAAGAAACTAGTTAAATTTTAAAAATAATCCAAAATAAAATTTGACTACATAAATACTTGAAAAAAATATATAATTCCATATAAAATTAACATTTTTAACTATTTATTGAATATAAAATGTTTTGAAATATCATAAAAAACTGACTCTAAGATAAATTTTATTTGATGATTTCAAGAAAGAAAATATTTTTATAAAATTTGAATTATACAAATGTAGAAATCATGAATTTAAATAAACAAATTTTGTAAGAATAAAACCTTTTTCATTTGAAATGGAATATTTCTTAGTATTCTTATAGTGAATCTATATCTATAAAATATAATTATTTAATATTACTAAGACATGAATATGTTTTATTCTATAATTTAATGGTTTGTTACATTATTTTACTATTTTGGAAACTACATCATCACTATTTTTTTCATTTCTCATATTAGTCATTACTTTTATCCATTATAACATTGTCATATTCCCATGTCACTTATTAAAACACATGGTTTTCATTGAAAAAACATAACTAGGTGAATCATATTATTCTTTGAAACCTAATATTGGTCTTCAAGATTTTAAAAAGACTATTCATCATATGAATGATTCTATTCAAACTACACTACTACTGAGATCAAAACATGAGATGCATGTGATACATATTTTTATAACAATAAATCTTAAAATATTTTCTGCCCCTTAGATAAAATCAGAAGAAATTCCACTCAATAAGAAAATGATCCAAATTTCTGTATGATTTAATAAAATAAATACAAGTGTTATGGATACTATATAACAATATCTCATAGTTCTAACCGTGTTTTACCTATTTTACCCTTACTGAGGTGATAAATATTTACGATTTTCACCATTCAAACTAGAATTAAATAAAAAAAATATTTAAAACATTTATAAATAATCATTATAAATATATAATATATTTTTTTTAAAAATTTTCTAATTGGATGGAATAAAGTTTAATATAAATTCATATAACACAACAAAAATCCCTTTTTTTTAAAACATGTTTTTAAAACTAAAAATGAACATGCACTAATATCGTGTATAATGATGATTAATGTGTAATTGTTTATAATATATTTAATGAAACTAATCTTACAATACATAAAAAAATTTAAATCCTAATTTTAATTTTCAATTACATTATTTAACAAAAATAAATATCAATTTTACAATAATCGATATTTTACACCATTCATTTGAAAATCAATAGTTTTAGAAAAAATAAAACAATTGTACCATAAACTAATTTTAAATTTCTTATTTCACAATTGATATTAATTTCCTCAAATTAAAGTTTTAATAAGGGTATAGATTAATTATAAATTATAAGCACAAAATAAATTAAAAACCGTTTTTGAAGAAAACTAATTTTTGAAGCATAAAATGACTTTATATACATTGAGAGTTTATTTTATAAAACTGTTATACGTATTTTTTATAATGTTATTATTAATATTAAAAACTCTAATTTTATATATCAATTATAATGTTCAAATATAAATATTCATATTTTTAAATTTTATCATCAGTTTTTTAAATCTCGGTGTTTTTTGTTAAGATTACTCTCAAAGATAATATTTTTTTCTGCTAATTTGTTATGGTGTTACATTATTCCCCCTTAATTAAAATGTGAAAAATAAATTTTACCTCTTTCTTAAAAATAATCATTTTAATTTTTTTCTAAAATATATTCCATGGATTGGAAGATAAAACATAAAATCCAAAAGGAATAAGATTTTTAATATTTCATAATACCTTCGTTACAACCCACATAATAAAAAGCAATAATAAAAAATAATTCTTAAAATAGGATATGGGATATATGAAATTCCCATAGAATAAAATAAATATTGGGTTCCAATATAATGGAAACATTTTTGGGAAGTAATTATATGTACCTTAATGAGAAAATATAATGTAAAATTAATGATGGTGACTGATAATAAATACTATCATGTGAATGTTAATGACCACAAAACCATGAATCAGAAGGGGATAAAGAATACAATCAATTAATTAAAGTTGAAGGTAATATATTTATCATTTTATTTTTGGATGGCTTTCCTATAACTCCGAGGTTCATTTTTTATCAATGTAGAGAACATGAGAAAATAAATTTATTTTATTTATTTCTATAGAGAAATAATAATTATATATATTTTTTTTCTATGAAAAGATTTTAATCTTCGATCTAATCAATAACTCCAAGAAATTAATATTTAATATGTTTTTTATCATGGTTCATGTACTAAAATTAACATTTAATATATCAAATGGCCCTCAAGGGGATAACATGTTATCCCTAAATCTATATACCTTAATTGAAAATTAAACGGTTTTCCCAATGTATGATAACATCAAATATTTATAAACCATAATATGATGAAATATTACATTAACATATAATGCCTTATTAAAAAAACACAACATTCATAATTACCTAAATAAATTTCATAATAAATTTTCAAAATATACTTGACCAAGATTAAAACCAAAACAATTTATTGAATTGATATCATAATAATATTAGATATACTGCAATTTTTTCTCCAAATAATATCTATCAATCTTAATGTCATATACATATTATTCATATTCCATAAACATAAATTCTCCAATATATGGTTATATTTTCCATAAATATCATAATTCACACTAAAGATGAAATATAATCATCTATTCATTGAAATGATTATTCAACCAATATTCCTTAGATAAAATCCCATATTAGAAAAAAATATTTATATTCACCCAAATAATATAATGTTCCCAAAACAACATTGACCTTATTCTAAATTAACAATAATAAACAAGTCACCAAATCAATTTTCATTATCATGGTTATCAATAAGATAAAAAACTTATCCACAAAATGTAACAGCTCTTTTATCATTGTTTTCGATAATTATTTCAGTGTCAAAGATCATAATAATATATAAATAGTCAATATATTTCAAATTATATCCTCAAAATATAAGATAATTCTTCCAAATATAACCTTTTATGAAAACATATGTTAATATCAAGGGTTATATATACCTCAATCATATATTAAAACTAAATTAATCAATCAAAGATACTACAATAACATAAAATATAAACAAGTATATATTTATTTAAACATTGGATTATCCTTAAATATACCATTAAAACATAACTCTTTAATCCTTATATGTTAATACCTTGATCATTCAATTTTATTCATAATAAATAAAAAAATCTCTTTATTCATTATACATCATTACCACAATTGAAAATATGAATCATGATTTATTATTTATCAATATTAAAACATAAGACAAAATATGATCCATACATTTTATATCTAATTCACCATTTCCTCGTCATAAACTGTAATGGAAATAAATATTTCTAAAACTCTATATGTATGGTCCAAT
Source organism: Viscum album (assembly GCA_963277665.1). Lineage (NCBI taxonomy): Eukaryota > Viridiplantae > Streptophyta > Magnoliopsida > Santalales > Viscaceae > Viscum > Viscum album. Next base: position 389,614,952 of record OY728134.1, on the reverse strand, counting down.
AGATCCACATCTTCATATTCTCCACGTGGACATCAATTTTCATTAGAAACATACTCCACTCAGTTAAAACATTCAATTCATACCACGAGAATAACTTTATTCCACCTCATGGTGTTAATCGAGCTCAAAATTCTTTACATAGTAATTTATTAGTCTATTCCATACTTACCAAATATAAAACATCTTCTTGTTCATTTGGGACTCTTCCTTTGGTGATTATTCCCAGAATACATACACATAGGATATTGATTCTCCTTACCTTCAAGATCATTATCCCATCAACTTCCATGGAACTCCATTTTCCTCTTATTTGGTTTATTTAGAAACTTTCCATGGATCATGTTATTAAACCTAATATATGAATCCTTATTAAGAATAACCATATGATTTTTCACCACATTATCTACTACATGAATTGCTAATTTGGTTCCTATTGGTTCTAGAAGCATGTTAAACGAAAAGTTGTTCGTGTTAGTATATCAAATAAAATCACAGTAAACCGTCTTATGATGTGGATAAATACTGAGATATATATAAACACATAATATTCTTTTGAACTAGTAAAATTCATCCAAAATAAAAAGAATTCTACATAATAGACTTGCCACTGTGGTTATATATGACTTTTAACTTGTTCCCCAATAACTTCCCACCCTTCATCATTATCTAAACATTCCCACTAAATGAAACAATAAGGACCGAACCTTAAAAAATTTAATAGTATTTATATTTTAATCAAGATTTCATATTATTAATTTTCATGTACCGTTATGTTTTATAGATGTAGATAAATTTTTATAACTCTTATATAATAAAAACATACATTATAAATTTGAAAATTCCACTCATTATCCATTTTTTCCATAATACAATAATTTGAAAACAAAACATGTTCACTTTTAAAGAAAAATGATTACAATTTTATGCTCTAAATAATTATTGTTCTTAATCATCCTTAATACATTTGGAAATCCTTTGAATATCTTGGAGGAGTAAAAAATATCAATATGGTACATATAAAAGGATAAAAATTAACCTGTTAGTCCCTTTCCAAACCTTGAGAACCTAGAGAGTTTTTATTTAACATAATAAACATTGAGTTAAAAATAGTAATTACATAAAAATTTATTTTTCTTTAATTAATTTTTTTATAAAACATGATATAATAATATTTAAATTCAATATCAAAATCATATGGATTTATTAGAAAACATGAGAACCCCAGAAAATTATTTTCTTAAAAACAATCCTTTTACCCTTAGATAGCATAATAATTGCATAAAAAATGATCATTATATTACCAAATGAAAATAATACATTTCCATTAAAATTCATTAGAAAAAATAGAAAATTCATTTCAATGACTTGGTACATCATCATCATAGAACCTTTACTAAAACTATTACATTGGAAAAACATACTAGATTAATTCAAATATAATTCTACAATGAACATTATCATCACTAAATGAATTATAGTTATATATTGGGCTCATAAATCATGATAAATTTTTTCAAATGACCATAACATACATATAAAACATAAAATATATAATTTCCATCACCAAAAACATAATTAAATCATTTTTGGATATTCATATATCCATTTAATTTCAAACCCTAATTTAAAAACTAATGTACACCGAACAGGGGGAATAAATATTTTTATTTGAAGAAAACAAGGAATATTTAAAATAATCCAAACATAAAATAATGGTTTTCGTGGTGGTGGAGGGAGAATCATTTTTAACTATATATATTAAACAAAATATTGAATTTTATATTTTACATGGATAGTTAAAATGTTCCGTATAAAATATATAAAAATAATAATTTTGATATCATTTAAAAAATATAATAAACCTTAAATATCGTTTGTAATATATTTATTTCAATATAAATACATGCATAAATTAATTTTTTTAATATTGGAATAGATGTAAATTATTTAGAAAATAATTTATTAAATCATTTAAAATTATGTTTTAAGGTAAAGTGCCCCTTAACTAAATCCCAAATCAACTCTTATATTATTTATCTTCATAATTAATAAACTTATATAAATTATATACTTTATTAATAATCTTTATATTTTTTATTATTTATTTTAATTAACTTAATGTAATGTCTCGTCCATGGTTCCAAATACAAGTTCCCTGAGCTAATTTACCAAATGACCTCAAGTGCGCCTCCTCATATAAGAAAGGGTACCAATAAATAGTGAGGGTATATTATGTAACGTGGTTAGACTATTCCCTATTTATCAATGAAGAAAAACAATAGAAATAAATTTCCAAAATATAACCAATATAATACAATAACCAATATACATCCACAATCAATATAAAAACCAATAATCATATGATGAATACAAAACATGTAAAATAAAAATATTCCATAGTAGTAGATACTGCATCCTATATAAGTGTCAAGAGTAAAACCAAAATAAAAATAAAATAGAAACTAAAAACTCCCAAGAAGGTCCGGACATCATGTTAGTTTCCCTCATCCATACTCCACCACAAATCCCAACATTGTCATCAATCATATGTCTATTTCACTCATCTTGTCCTAAAATCATAATGTCCATTGAATAACCAATCAGGTTTACCATGTAGAGTATTAGTAAAGATTAGTATCTGATTAACAAATATATCTAAATAAATATCATGTATATAATAGGGTATTATGGTTTACAAATAATAATGACAAATTAAGAAGGTAAACATGTTTCTCATTTAATATTCTTTAGCCAACCATGTTATCCTTGGGTTCACAATGACACCCAAACCAATCATAACTACTTCGACCCATGCTGAAAACTAAACGATACTTCATTATGATATCAAAATTCATTCATTTAATAGATTTAATTTTTAATTTTATCTAAATTACATTCATTACCCTAAAGTATCAGTCTATATACGAATTAAAATCGTGGATTGGGGGCTTAGAGTAGCAGTCTGTCACCCCATGGGTGATTGGAGTTGTATTCCTTCACCCAAAACTCATTGACAAATAACTTATATCATGAATTCTCATGAACTCAATGGGGATAAGAGAAGATGTCTAAAACCCCATGGGTACCTGGAGCATCAGTCCCTCACCCACACATTATTGATCATATTATTAGAAAATAATCATAACATGGTGCACCAATTCATTTATTAACATAACCATGGTAATTTACATTTGTCACAAGGAACATCCTGAAACATTTAACCCTTAATATATTTATAATCATTTAATTAAAAAAAATTAATTGTAAAATTTTATGAAAAATAATCCTTTAAATACCATTATAAAACCATGTCATAAGAATTTAGTTCAATTCTAATAAACTATTATTCGCCTTTTACCAATTTATAAATCATCATTTCAAGGGTAGTGGAACACCCCATGAGTTTTAATCAAACCCATTATCAAATATCCAATGTGTCCAATGGGATATGTGAAAGTTCTCATAATGTCATGTGAATGACTTAATTATTTCAAACATAAAATGTGATTTCACCACATGGAAATTAAATGATAAAACTAAAATCATTATATCATGATAGATAATATGGGAATTAGTAATTAGATAACCTACTTAAAGATAATTTATTATCTCTCACCATACTATATCCCTTAATTCAATATTGAATGATTGAAATCACAATTTATAAGATGATCTATTATTAAAACCTAGGGTCAGAATCCAAAGAAATATGATCCATTAAAACATAGATCTAAAACATCAAAAAATGGAGGATTTCATTCCTCTAAAAAATGGGAATAAATACACAGGATAAAGGAATATAAATAAAGAATAAATTTCAATATATAGAGGGTTCCATTTCTTCTACTAGATATTTTATTCACAACAGATGAGGTTGGAGGAGCCCATAAATCCTGTCAGAGCTTCAATGAGAAAATAAATTCATATAAGGTCTATATTGGGGGAGTGGGAATTTAAATATGTTTTAAATTGTTTTAAATTAAATTTGGGGCTATTTAAATACAGCATTAATGGTTTCCTAGGAGAACCACATGTTTTGAAAAACCATTCACCCTAACCATGTGCCCCACTATATGGGATCCATGGTAAGTCCGAGGTGGGGGATAGTTTTACAAACTATGTTACAACAATGAAAAACCCCTATTTCCAATGCTTCATAATTTTGGGAGGTTTTCTAAACAGATTCGTCAAACCATACGCCCCCTTCATGTATCTCAAAATAGGGCATATTATTTCTATGATAAATCCACACGGTTTTTTCCTAACCCTACACCAACCGTTGACAACCCCATTAGATTCCAAAATTCATTTTGATCAACCAAGAAAATCACTAATAAAAACTCAATCAGGGTATGAAAAAAAAAGGGAAAAATATTACATCAAAATAATTATGATACATCTCTTTAAATGATGGGATCTTATGATCTCCCAAACTTATAATAGATCATCCTCATTCTATAATCCCATGAATTACTAAGCCTATAAGTTAGATATGTTTGGACACTGGGACCAAATATGAACTTTTCTCTCCCTTGTTTCCCCGCAAACACATCCATAATTCCCCAACACTCGAAACAATGACACAATAATTCCCCAAAAAACATTCTCACTGTAATACACAACACTACATAGATAGTATTAAAAGGATAAACCACTCTCAATATCAAGATAATCAACATAGATCACAAGGGAAGGGTCAAGGTGATATTAATGAAAATTTGAAACTTAGAAAAACTCATGAATAATACTATACCTCTATAATAGAGACTATCTATATACAACCAGTCTGATTCTCCCCATAATTTCAAATGGTCCAAAAAATGTGGGTGTAAATTTTATAAACCTCTAAACCATACAATGACCAAATATCTAAAAAAATGGAATACATGATCCCACACTATAAATTCAAGTGGTTGATGATTTTGATCAATATATTATTTATTTTCACTCATTGATTTAGGATTCTGTATCTGAATCATCTAAAACTATTCTAATGTCTCCTGCATGATATTTGGTCCTAAAAACAAGACTGATCCACCTTCATCCATTATAGAGGTGATATGAATGGCCTACAATAAATCCATGCATAGCATTCCATCAGAATAGTAACCATATATCTTTTATTATAGGTGATATCAAGAAGTGATATGTTCATATTCCAAGATCCATTGTAGTCTAGGATGCATTCCTTTAGTATACACTAAAACATCAGAATATTATTATCCAATTTCCCATATGATTGTTGGAAAAAAGATGTACTAAAAAACACACGAGTACCAAGAGCCTTCTCTATGAATTTCTAGAAGCATTAAGTACAACATGGGTCATGATATGAATCTATACTCTAAGGCACCCCATGTAAACCAAATATATTTCAAATATACATATCACCCATCTAATCAACCTTGAGAGTCTACTTAATTCGAAATAAATGAGACACTTGCTTCAATAAGTATACAATCATCCATATAGAATCATTCTTCCAAATAATCCTTTGAAGAACCACCATCAATTGCATGGTAACATCATCCCTCATCCATTTTGAAATGGAAAATGATTGTAGAAACCCCCTCTAGTTGTTGATGATTGGACTTCATGAGATGATTGGTGTTGCATCATGTCACAAAACCATCAATTTCCTTTTTCATGCCTGACCAAAAATATTTTCAACAAAGGTCACATTATATTTTGATCTAACAAGGTTGAACTGCTCACTTGGAGGCATGAGACTCATACATCATCTCCTTACACTTTCACATAGGCATAATAACCTTGATCCGAACATATACAATCTCATTATTATTTATAGTCTAATAAAAAGGTGACTTTTGACCTTCAATGCTTTCCCTCAAATCCAAACACTCCATATCCTCAAACTGACTCTCCTTGATGCAGCTCAAAATCATGGAATCAATTGATAAGGAAAAAATATATAACATTCTCTGGCCCTCTAAAACATCAATATGCATCTTATATAGAATAACCATCACCTTCCACTCAAAACGCAACACTTTGAGTTCTTGAGTCTACTACTTCCTCCTCAAAGAGTCAGCAACATTATGCATTCCCTAGTGTATAATATATATATATATATATATATATATATAATGAATACATATAGTAAACCCTTTATGGTTTTCAAATATTCAAATATCACTATGAATATACATACTCTAATATTTTTTTTATTGGTATACACAATAATCCTTTTACCCAAATGGAAATCACGCCAACTAATTCCGATATAAAATAATGCAGCCAACTCAATTTCATGTGTAGGATAATTCTATTCATGTAACCACAATTATTGTGATATGTATGCTATAAATCAATTATAATTTATGATCACTAATGCATGTCTCATTCTCAATGCATCACAAAAGATGGTATATTATTTACTCATCACAGAGAAGACAAAAATCATTATGTTACTCAAAAAATTCATCAACTCATTGAAATAACTGTAACATGATCCAGAACAGTCAAACATGATACCGTTCTTATTCAAGAATGAATGTGGTAATCCAAAATTAGAAAATTATTGGATAAATATCAAATAATAGCCTACAGAAATCAGAAATATTTGAATATCAAAGGAATTATTGGGAAAATCCCATGAAACAAATCTAAGAACATTTTATGTGTCCACTAACACACCATCCTCAAAGATTATGTGACCAAATAAATGTATCTTATTGATCCAGAATTAACACTTAGAGATATTGGAATATATTTGATTCTCTCTTAGTATACTCATTTTGATGGAAATATTTTGAGAATGATATTCATGAGTCCTTCCATACACCAAGATTTCATCCACAAAAACAAACACTAATTGATACAAATATAGGTGAAATATTCAGTTCTTTGAGTCGGTAAACACATCTGAAGTATTCATCAGCATGCAGAACACAACGCGGAAATATTATAGGTCATACCTACTCTTGAATGTTGTCCATGGTATATCATATGGTATCACTCTCAACTGATGATACCCTAAACTCAATATAATAATTGATAATACTGTAGATACTCTCAACTGGTCAAGGCGATCATTAATAAGTGGAAGAGGATACCATTTATTCACAATCATCTAATTCAACGTCTAGTAATTGACACATAAATGAAAAATCTAATAATACATTATAGAAAAAAACCATATAACCCTAAGGTGACATACTCTAACTAATTAATATCGTATCTTTAAATTCATTCAGTTGTTTCTTGACCAATTTATGTTCTATTAGTTCCATCTAGTATGGGGGAATAGAAACTGGTTTATCCCCTGAGATGATATCATTTACAATGTCAAAATATATCTCTTGTGGTATCTCGATGAATTATTTACGAAACACATCATGAAAATCATCCAACACGGGTGGGAAAATACTTTTTTTAAACCCTCAACATCCAAAAAAAGAGCCACAACCTCAATAGTGATCTCCCCCATTGCAGATGAACTCTCCATACACAGAGTACCTAGATATCTTATTATCCATGACAAACCTTATAGTTTCCCTCACAATATTTAATGGTTAACCTCCTATTGTAAATGTATATGTGGTATTAGTATCTTACTAGCCAGACCATAACCAAAATCAAGTCTAAAACTGTCATCCCATGCATATACAGATCCAAAAGGAAAACATACCCACTAACATCGAGGGTACAACCCTTGTATATAAATATTTTCTTTCAAAATTATCCCAGTGGAGCGTCGATCATCATATCCACAATAAAAACACAACTTTTAGATTCTAACCATTCAAAAGTTTTGAATATTCAAATGAATATGAGAATCATGTGTTAAATAAAGTACTAACAAGATTTAATTATACAAAAATAGTTCCTCTAAAATTTGATGGCCCAAAATTAGTTTTAATAAGTGCAGGATGAAAAATATGCAAATGTATTATCCCTCTACACAGTGTTCTCTTCTATGTCCCATAAGATACAAGACATTGCTAATATAAGAACTCTTTCACAATTGTAACACATTTACCACCTCAAAGGGAAAGGCCAATAGTGCTGTAACTTCTAATTAGTATAGTGTAGAAGCCCCTTCTCATATTGTGGCTCAGTCTATATCCTCCATCATTACACTTCATGGTTCTCATTCATTCAAAATTCTATAGATCCCCATATTCCACAGGCTCTATACTCTACCAGTTGCCATAGAAAATAGATAAAAAATTAAACCGTCCTATGACATTGAGTGAAGAACATTCTATTATCACTCTGAGTAACTGATCCTTCCCCATGGGTAATTTTTTTAAAAGTTCTACATAAAATTATCATAGTGAGGATTACTATTATTGGAAATAGTACCGCTAGTCATCCAGAAAAAACCATATGTCCTACACTAGATGCCTCTTTTAGGTTCCCCTCATATGTGAGAGCCTGATTCAGCACCTCAAAAATCGTATTCACCCAAAATATATTAACAGGGGACTTAATCTCAAATTTATGTCCATCCTAAAAAAAATTCGTTCTTAGTTTCCTTACCCCCTACTTGTTCTGGGAAAAAGAACTACAAGTCCGTGAAGTAACCAACATATTAGGTCATTGACATGCTTCCCCAGATCAACCACATAAGATCGTCCTATCATTATTTCCTAAGAATGTCTAATAAAACTATTACTATAATGTCTCCCATAATTGCTTCAATACAATTCTCTCCAATTTATCATGCTGAGCCTAAATATCCAACCAATTATTCAAATTATCTTATAACATATAATCATACAACTTGACTCTTTTCTATATAAGAGTCTCTAAATGATCGTGTATGTACTAGATAGACTCATTCCAAAACTCAGCTACATCAGTCCTACCCTATCCATTGAACGTCTATGAGTGATACTTCTAGAAATAAAAGGATATGTTGGACATATTTTACATAACCCAACATAGGTATCTTCCGAAGAACTTCATAAAGCGAGTAATGTTCTCGTGGAACTGATCTTTCATCCCTTCACCTAGAAATATTTGGACCTCTTATTTTGTTGATTGTAGTACATTTCAAAAAATTTCCCCTTATCAAACTACTAATAAATGTCATCATGGGGAAATTTATCTACAATATCATGAATATATCATAGGATACATAATACAATATAAGTTCACATTAATCTATAACAAGTCATCCTACTCATAACCAAGAAAATCACACTACTCTTAACTGTCCCAAAACTGGGACATGGCTAACATAGTGTAACAACTCATAATTTCATAAATTTATCATTAGAAAACCATTTATTAACCATTTAAAATATTCACATTTAACATCATTTATAATTAAAAATTACTTATTACAAAACATTTTGTTTAAAATTAAAAAAATTATTTTTTATTTCCCAACACCCACTCATTGATTTCATTTATGTGTGTGCCTAAAATGAAGCATATCACATTAAATAAAGAATTAAAACAATTATACAGGAATACTCAACTCTCATTCCATTTCAGTCCGAGAGTAGAATATGAAAAATCAACAATATCACACAACAAGTGATTCATTCATCACGAAATACATTAAATATTAACCAAAAACATTAAGAACTATAATCCCACCATGGTTACTTGAGGTTTCCCCCACAAATGTGTTAGATAATTACATGAAAGAGCACAAGGACAAGGACTGTCATATACTAGTCTCCTATATTCCATTCCAAAATAGTGAGAAAAATGAAAAAATAACATAAAACCCATTTTGATTCAACTTTATAACAAACTTTCCCATGTACCACAATTTGTCGTCCTAACTAGGTGTTCCACATGAACATATAAATTCCTCCACATATTCTAGAGGAAATAAAATTGTAGAAGGGGTATATTATGTAAATTTGAGTGACTATATCCTCTTTATAAAATTAATAAAAAAAGTGGAAATTGATAAGTGGTATAGCCAAGATAATACAACAACCAATGATAAACTACAATAAATATAAAAACTAAACATCACATGATGAATAAAAAATTTAAAATCACCATAAACCAAAGTAGAATATAAGTCATTCCATATATGTTTCATGTGTAAAATGAAATCCCAAATAAATAATCACTAATATCTCCCATGTGGGTCCCAAAATCATGTCCAGTTCCCTCATCCTTACTCCATCCTGAATCCCAACTCAACTATCTAACATGGGGATATTTACATTATCTCTTTCTTAAAAAATATGAATTCTATTGGGGTACAAATCAGTCAGATCGATTAATGTGCCAGTACAAATTAGTAGGTCACCACCAACCTAATCTAAATTAATATATATTCAATAATATTTTATAATGTTGTATAAATAATTATGAAAATATAACAATGTATACGTGTTTCTCATTTTTTATTCTTTATCCAATCATATTACCCATGTTTCATAATTACACCCGAACCAATCATACGTATCTCAACCCATATTGGAGTCTGAACCATATATCATAGTAGTTTTACAATTCATTCATTCTGGGACATTATTGTTAATTTCATCTCATTTACATTTAGATAACTAGAGAGTCAGTCCAGATACTAGTTCACATCATCCATTTGTGGTTTAGAGAAGAAATCTAGAATCCAATGGGTTCATGGAGTGGTAATCCCTCACCCACAACTCATTGAAAAATCACATATATCACAAATTCACATGTATTCAAATGGGGCCTATAGCAGTAGTCTAGAACCCAATGGGTACTTGAAGTATCAGTCCCTCCCCCTGAACTCATTTTTTATGTTATCATAAAACATTGACAACATGGAGAAGAATTTTATTTATCATTATAATGACATTTATTTAATTTTATTACCATTCACATCATGATCAATTTCCCTATTAATCCATGTATCAAAAATTAATTACACAGCTCATTATCCTTTCAAGGATAAGCCAAAAAAACCTTTTAAATTACATTATCAAACCATGCCATAATGATTTAGTTAAATTAAATTATCCCATCATTACCCTTTTTAAAACTCAAAAATTATTATTTCATGGGTATTGGAACACACCATGGGTTTTCAACAAGCCAACTTTCTAATCATCAATGGGTTTGAAAATATCATTGATGTGTATTATAATCACATGGAAATCAATTTATTAACTCAAACATAAAATTCCTTTCCACAAAGTGGAAACACAACGATATAACTAAAAAAATGATTTTATCATCAATACTATGATAATTAGAAATTAGACCACCAAAATATAGATCATTTATGAATATGTGACAAACCATAACCCTTAATTTGATGTAGAATAATAAAATTCACAAAAGAGAGAAAAATATAGGATAGAAACTAGGATTGATATCCAAGGAAATTGGATACCTTAAAATGATGATATAAACCATCAATGATGGTGGAAATTATATATCTACAAAGGTTAAGTAATATGGAAGATATAAGAATCTATATGGGGAAGAAATTACATACCTTAGACGGTGTTCTTTCTTCCACTAGATCATTGATTTTCACTAGAAGAAGTTTAGGGAGAATATTAATCCTATCAAGGTCCTCCAAGAGAAAATTACTTCATATTAGGTAGAGCATGAGTAATTAGAGATATAAATTGGGTGTTCAATAAATTTTAATTAAATTTTTGGGGTTTTAATATTCCACATACACGACTTCCGGGGTGGACAACATGGTTAGGAAATCAATGAACTACAACCATGAACCCCATATATCTGGGGTGTACGATTACTCCTTGGTGGGCACATGATTTTCAAAATTGGGAACCAAATAAAAAAACCCCCAGTGTACATGATTTAAAAACCATGGATTTTATTTTAAGAAAATGGTGGTTTTTTTTTGTTTCTTATCAATCCTCACATAGAAGATTTGGGAGTTTACAAGGAAAAGGATAATATAGATCACATTGACGACACCATTGAAGGTCAAATTATTTCCCATTGTGTTCCAAATTTTTGGGGTCCATAATTTGTAAGAGGGGTTTCAATGCGAAAAGTGGTTTTTTTGAAGACCATAAGAAAATATAGAAAACGTATGAGTTTTTTGAAGACATGCTTCACAGGTTGTGTTTCATGAAGGATTAAACAATTCTGATGGTGTGCTCCATGATTAAGAAATGAATCATAATCTAATATGGTGTTATCCATGATTATAAGAATTAGATCTTCATAGTCATCGAAAAAATTCTTCCTGACAAAGATGATATCTATAAAGGGATTTTATGGAATGCTTCCTGATTACTATTAGCATAGAGAAGATAAAATTCCAATGGTACATCACAAAAGGAGGTGCACTGCGAAGATTTTTTTTATGGATATGGAAAATGTATTAGAGTTAGTGTACCATGGGAAATGTGCGTACTTATTAAAAATAGGATACCCCTCCTCACATAGAAAGATGTTTTCATGTAAAATATGTAATCAATTTGATTTCACAAATCCAAGAGAGCTCCGCAGAAGAAAAATTCTATGCAAGCTTGAGCTTTGTAAAAAGAGTTTCTGAGTCTTGAATAATTCCAATTCTTTTTCTTAAAGGGTGATTTACTATTATTGGGTATTCTTCAATAATGTTTTGAACTTCTCAGCATTGTTTCATGATTGAAAGGGAGATTTTTAAAGGTAGTGGTCTTCATGAAGTTTCTTTGTGAGAGACATACATGAACATTAGGTATGTTTGTTTTGTGAATGAAAGAGATATTCATGAAGTCCATGAGCTTCGTGATGGAGCTTCACGAATGGTGTTTTAGAAATTCAGGTTTACCAGGATAGGGATTTCAAATAGTATCAACTTAGTTATTCGATGCAAGAAGAGTCTCATTCAAGGACAAGTATAGAGGCTTTAATGTCAATCCATCGAAGAGACCATTATGTTAAAAAAACAAAGATAGACATATCTCACAATAGTGATCTAGGGGAGTCGATGGAAGTGTTTCATTGGATATGATTTCTATCCCTAAATCCTTGTAAATACATTATGCCTAACATAGTATGACAGTGTCAAAACTTCTATATTCCACATCTTGTCACGATTAGTGGATTTATGTTAGACCGAAAAATTGTTGGCGTATACTCTTTAGCCTAGGCCTTAGGGTGATTCATGTAAAATTTTTGTGATGCATCTATTTCTTCATGTAAATGTTTGATTACTGAATTAATCCATCATACAGGTTTAATTTGTTCCTACCAATATGGGAACAAGATCCTTCATTTTAAAAGAAAACGTTGACACCCTGATTTACCCAACCCATCTCATTGATATATGGGGTCCTACAAAAGGATGTATAGTTTGGGGAATGTGGAAAAATGGTTTGGTTAAATATTTTCTCCCTTCATATATCTCAAAATTTGGCACATAGTTTCCTAGGAAAAAACACATGGTTTTCCCTAACCGTGAGCCAACTGTGCGTAACCGCATAGGCTTTCAAAATTCACCAAATTAATCTACAATAAGCATAATGAAAATCCAAATAAGGTATGATAAAAAATGGAACATTATTACATGAAAAAAATATGAATCATATCTATAGTTTTCATTATCTTACAACATATATCCTTTTTATTGTAAATTACTCAATCCATTATGTTTACATTAAATGTTTTGAGAATATTCCTCTTATACGTCAAAAATGGATTGCATAGGACGACTATGGCCAAGGGGTCAGTATTAAATGACCCCAAGAATCATAATAATGTTTTAATTTTTATTTTATACATTAAATACAATTTTATTGCCATTAATTAATGTAATACATGAATAAAAAATCACATGACATTATATAGGTGGCAGTCCACATGTACATTTGAACAACATTATAATTTTTTAATGTGTGGAAAGGTATGATAATAGAATATATATTATATTTAAATAATTATAATTACTTAACTAATATTATATATATTTATTAAATACATCATAATAACCATCACTGTGATGAGAATATTAAAAAATAAAAACATTACTTTGTGAAGGTGGTAATCCACACTTACACCTGAGAAATGTTTTCATTACCCATAAGATAGAAAAAGGATTAAAATGGTTTTACCATAATAATAATAAATATTAGTATAATTAATATTATGATGTTATAATATAATCATGTTTGATGAATATTTGGGAAAAATAGAAGATGCAATGAACATGAAAATAGGTCTGTTAGGACTTATACCACATATTCGGATAACCTATTTGCTTAATACATAAGCCTTCTAGGTTTGTTATTTTAGTAATACCAAGACCTCTAGGATGTGGGTATGTATTTTAGGGAATGATATTTTTAGGTATTAGATGAAACAGAATTCAAAAAATTTTAATGGAAGGGATGTTAGGAGGTTGCCATTTTTAAGAGAGAGGAGGTGAATTATAATAATTATTTAAAGTATTTGATTAATATAAATTAATTTTCATGTCCGAGTAGAACCAATTTTACATTTTAAAAATATATGATGAGGATGAATCCACATTATCCCATAGAATATAATATGGGCATATTTTTGAGTTGTCTCACCCTCCTTATATCCTAGTTTTAACCCCCATAAACCTTTTTGGAGATTTACATTTTATCAATGATTTATTACTTTGTAAGGGCTAATATAGATACTATAAAACGATAAGGGTAAAAGTTTGAAAATAATTGATATTTTATACCTTATACCATTAAATATTTAATGTATAATATTTATAGAAATTTTAAATAATTAAATTAATTATTATTTAACATAATATAGCATTAATTTCATTTTTGGAGTATTCACTAAGTTTGAATTTAATGACATCAATATGGTAATGTAATCATAATAAAAAATATAATCCTTTTAAAAAAGATTATATTTATCTAAATAATTCTTGGAGCACAAAAATTTACCTAAATTTCATTACTTTTAGTATTTTTAAATCATTTACATTATTTTACTACATTTAAAACAAACACTCTGTCAGTGATGCATTATCATTTAAGATGATTATTCCATTTGCAAAAAATTTATATAAATTAATATGATACTTTTTTTTATTAATAATTTAAATAAAAAATTATGACCCTTGATAACTTATTTTTATCAATATGAAAAATTATTTTTGATATTAAAATAGAGAGAGTGACATCTGGTTTTTTCTTTTTACATAAAATTATATTAATGTCAATATCAAAGTCATATGGTAACAAATTTTCAAATATTTGAAACATGGATGGTTATGATAAAAAAACCATCAAATAAAATAAATAAAAGTATTATATATTTTTATTTGGCCTTATAATATGATTTTATCCCTGTTTTACCCAATTTACCCTTATTGAGGTGACAAATATCAACTACACTTACTATTCATAATAAATGATATAAATGGAACTATTTAAAAAATAAAAATATATATATTAAAAATATGGAATAAATTTAATTGATTCTATTTTTATAATTGTAATAAATGAATTTAGAGAAAATTCCTAAAATGTAGCATAAACTAGTTTTTTAGGAAAAAGTTTATTTAAACCAAAAAAATCCACTGATACTAAAATCAAGTATAATGAATATTAATATTTAATTTATTAGATTATATAAAATTATATTAATAATATTTTGCATTATTTTTATATTTAAAATGTAAATGGGATTTTTAATTACTTGATTTAATTAGAAGAAATGAATGTTTTATAAGAAATGATATTTATAATTTTTCACAGAAAAATAAATATTTTTAGAAAAATACCAAAATTTTACCCTAATATAATTTTTAATTGAAGGTTTAAATAAATAAATAAATTTAATTATATAAAATTCCTAAAATATTTACAAGTTAATTATAATATAGGAACACAAATATTATTAAAACTATTTTTTTAAAACATAATTTTGAACAATAAAATGTCCATACAATCCATATTTTTGTATTTTAAAGTGAAACTATTAAAGGCTAAGTGTGAAACCAACACAAATCGACACCATCCAACAAAGTCATTACCAGCCACTGCAAAAACCAAAGAACCCCGCCAATTTTTTTTCCAGATTTCAAATTTCAAATATCAAGAAGAAAACACCACCAAACTCAGCCAATGTTCTAGCCCACTTCACGTGCCCAGTCACTATCAACCACCATAAATCATCTTCACCATTAATGAAAAACACTACATGAAAATCATCCACAGTCATCACAATGCCAATCTCATCCTTCTGCCACCACCATTATCGCCACATCGATATGTCACCATCTGCATCATCATCTTGTGTCGACTCGGACAGCCACTTCTCCAACATTTTCCACCAGCATTGCAAAACATCTCCGACTCCGATCCACTACCACATCCTCGTCGTTGTACATACATCCCACCAGAACATCGAAGCCCATCACCATTGTCTCATTACCTCACCACCAAATACCAACACTAGATAACGAAATTGTAATGGATATTCAACATTTATCACATTTAAAAATTAATATTTTTACAGTATATCACAATTTTAATAATGATTAGTGATTCATGTTAAGGATACTATCAAGAAACTTATTCTTTTAATGTAAATTTTCAAGGTGTTATAATTTTAACACTTTTATTTGAGTCATTTAAATTTTATATTGGCCTTTAGAATCAAAAATTGATATAGTAAACAATATTTTAAATCAATAACCTCATTTTTTGAGAAAATAATTGATTTTTACATATCATAATAGATCCCCAAGTGGGGGAGGGGTGAATCAGTGACTAATTTTTCATTTAATGAGTGTTAATAATATATAAATTATTCCATTATGTATAATTAAATCCCTGACCCTCTAATAATTAATATATTATCCTCACCTTATATGCATTAAATATATAGAGAGTGTTTGAATTATAATATTTACATGGTTCAACAAAAACATATACTCATTTAAATTGTTATTTAGAGACCCTAACATATATATTCTCTACTCTAATATTGATATTAGTTAAAATTTCTCTATATTAACACATGATAGTGATAATTTCACTACCAAATTACCAATATTTGGTAGAAAATGATTATACATTCTAGTAGTGGATCCTCCAATCATGTACTATTATACACGCTAACCACAAACTATTCTTATATTAATGGATATATATACCAAATAAAAAACAATCCACATTGATTAGTTATAAACCCCAGTTAGTAATAACTATTTATAAACACATGAAATAACATATTCTATTCATTTTTGATCCAGAGTTATAATGATCTTTTTCAACCCCTATTTATTTATACAACAACTAATATGGTCATATTACATGATCCTACATGATCACCGTTTCCAATATTTATCTTTACGATCAGTAACAACTACTTGAAATAATTTTCATTATCATGATACATCCTACTGATACTATGCAATCTGTATCATCGACAAACATTATTAATACTCAATTAAATATGGTATCGTTCTTTTAAAAATATACCTAACATCAACTCCAACTCACTCATCAATATATTGTAGAATCTCAGATCTCAAAAAAATTTATTGAAAATGGTTCTCTTTAGTAGAATAATTCCCTCAAAGGATATCACATTTATCATCACTAAATATCATTTCTACCAAAGTTTTTGATATTCAAAAAATAATACAATGAATAATATTATATTACATATTAAAATTTTGTGAACTCCTTATTCTTCAGATTTTGGTCATCTTTTAAAATTTAATATGGTAAATAGTTTCCTAATTTTCATTTTCATTCAACCTCAATTGAAGCTCTACCAAAAAATTGTTTAAAATTAAGAATTGATTTATAATTATTTCCTTATTGTTTTTCTCTTTAATATAACTTCTTTTAATTTTATGTAAAACACATTGTAAATTTTACTATGCTCGATTTACATGTGGACATGAAACTTAAAAGGTGGATCAAATTATAGAAACACCAACTTCTACCTCAATTTTTTCATCATAGATATCTACTTGAATCATGATATATTTTTTATATTTATGTTTGATCCATGTGGATCTCATTTAAATCATCATATTAATTTATTAATCATTTATTCTGAATTTACAAATTAGGAAATTTCATCTTTGTAAAATAAGAGACCACAAGTATTCACAATGTGTTTTAAACTCCTAATTGATTCATTTGATAACTATTTAGTTGAAAAAGTCAATATTTCACTTTGATGACACTAAATTCTTGTTCCATTTTAATTTTTATTCATTTTTGAAATATATATTGAAAAATAAAATCTACGTTCAAAAGTACATTGATCTTCTATGCAATATATCATAATTGGACATCAGTTCCTTTTCCAAATTTACACTCTGGATGAACGCTACATTATCTCCATGAAATATACATAGAAATTATACATCATAACTCTAAATTTTCTTCCTTATATGAGTTTCTACTTTTCGTCATGGATTAAAAAATGGATGACAAATGAGTTGTATGCCGCAACTGTAACACCCTATAATTATGAATGGTTAAATGACTAAATGATATGACTCATGTCAACAGGGTTTACCTTCCTTTTCAGGATCCTATCTGATTAGAACTCCACAGTTAAGTGTATTTGGCCTGGAGTAGTGATCAGGATGGGTGACCTTCTCGGATGTTTCCCTGGGTGTGTGTGAGTGAAGAAAAAGAACACTAAAAAGGACAAGTGTTGGCCTTTGGGGTCATTCATTAGTCAGATGATCCGTTTGGGCATGTGGGTGGACCCTGGGGTGGGCCCCATGTGTCTGCGGGGCAACTGGTGGTACATGGTAGGCCAGGACCCGATGGCCATGTTAAGGCGGGGTGTTTGTGCTGTCACAAGGACCCAGTTGTCACATTATACCAATTTGTCACGACCCATCCTTGGGGCCTGTGCCGTGACTACAACATGCCCACCTTCCATAGGCTCGGGGTTGGTGACTAGCAGCAAAGGTGTAAATCCTGAAAAATGGGAAGACATTTCCTTTATTGATGTAAACAAACAAAACAGAGTACCCAAAAGAAGTAAACACTAAGTAATACTGAATAAAAAAGTAAGTGCTGAAAAGTAAATGGTCCAGTATAAAACACAGCTGTAAACTATAGGCCAAGTGAAAAGCTAGTACAACTATAGTAAAGTAAAACAGCAACTAATAAGTCATCCATCGAGAATCCAAACTGAAGGGTGGGTACAAATGGTCTCATCAGCACCTCTATTCTGTCCGTCTGCTCCGTGTACATCTCGTCAAGTGGTCCACCTACGAGTATTGTCCTGCTCCTCAAGCCTCCACCTCGATCAATGATGTCCGTAGTCTGCATTCAACACAACATAGTGCGGGCATAGCCCATGCAGGGGTGAGTATACAATACTCAGTAGGGACCCCGAGACCCCCGAAGGTCTCCCATAAACCATGAAGGATAAACCACAAGAAAGGATACAATCACGATGTATCAACCCACTATACTTAGGTATATTCCTATACATATACCTATGTCATCAATTACAGTTCGGTTCTAACTCCCAAGCCCAAGAAGAACCCATTCCACACAGTAATGAAAGTCAATCACATCAATGATAAGGATTGAAAGTGAAGACTCAGCTCACATAGGTAAGTATACTATTTCATAAAGCGATAGAGATTATTAGATGTATTCACTGATTCCTCTAAGCTATCGGACCCACATAGAATACTAGACCAGCTAAGATATCAGACCCACATAGGATACTAGACCAACTACTCTGTCGGACCCATGTAGAATACTAGTACAAAAGTAACACTATTGGACCCACTTAGGATACATGTACAGTCGTCATCGTCGTCGAACCCATAGAGGATTCTAGTAGAGTTTTCATCATCGTTGAACCCACGGAGGATTCCAGAATGATTGTCTTCGTTGTAGCCAGCTCTAGGGTTCCTGCCCACAGCATGCTCGATTCTAGGAGGGTCCCCTCCTTGAGCCAAGGGGTCGATACATTAACTATCACAAAGCTATAGATGTTGTATTCCAAAGTTCCATCTCATCAAAATTAACCCAATGTGATAGACGGCGTGTCAATCTGACACACGGTCTGAGAGTTATTGGCTTTTCCATTCATGGGTTCTGGTTAGAATTACACTCATTCCAATCCCAGCTATGTTACAAAGTCATTGAGAAATAAATTAGATTATCGCAAAAGGACTGTTTCATCATAAAGGTCACGTGCCACATAAGGCACGTCAATTGGACGCACGATCGTGAATTTATTCATACTTAAGTGTAACGGTCCCGGCCCATTAATCCTAGTGGCTGACGGGTCGGGTCGACCTGATTATGGAGGGTCCAACCCAGCTGATGTCGGACCACCCCGGTGAAGAACCCGACCCGGCCCGGAATGGCATGGCCAAGCCCGGGTGGCCGAGCGATTTCGGGGGGGGGGGGGCATGGCCTCTTACTTTCCTGAACCAGTGACACCGAGCGGTGCCAACCTCCTATCCGGCTAGCCGAAGTCGGCCTGTCTTCCTGACACAAGTGGCATGTGCGGCACCTACGGGTGCCGCACCTTCTCCAACCCGACCGGCCGACGAGAAGGCAGGTTTGCCCACCTAAGTGGCCTGTGGAGCACGGGTCGCGGTCCTCCATAGCGCAGTGCCATTGTGGCGCTGCAGTCTCTTCAAAGAACCGGCCGACTTTTCTAAAGACTCGGAAATTTCAAGGAATTTCTTTTTCTTTATTTTTTTGAATTTTATGATTCCGCAGTTTCTAACGGCACTTGATTCTGATGCCCAGTGTTCCCGAAATCAATTTCCGATGTTTTTTGGGTACGTTCAGTAAACATACGTGTGGGTTTTTCCATCCTTTGATCCAGTGCTCGGAATTGAAATCCAAAGACAGCGATGAACTCGCAGCACTGATATTCACTTAATGGGACCTTTACCGTAGTTGCATTTTATGCGGTATGAGAGCTAATATTTGGGTTTTATTTAAAAAGATAAATAGATTTGTTTAGAACATTTTTATTCACCTAGGGGGTAAATCCTACATGGTGAAGTTAGTGGGGGGGGAACCCCACATAACATCTAATGTGTGGATATTTGTGCGGTGGGGCCCATACAAGCCCCAACCTTTCATCTCCCTTAAAATCCCCAATTTAACCCGATTGTTTAATTCTTGACAACTCCCCCATTTAATTTGGTGGAGCCTCTCCACATTCAACCTCCCTCACTCCATTTAATTGTTTGCCTACCCATCTCAATTAATTAATTAAAGAGTGTGATTTAATTTGAAAATACATGTCATGTTATATTATGGGAGGGACATTTAATTATTTTGGATGGAAATATTGTTGGGAGACCTCTTGAGAGGATTTATAAGGATGTGTTATTCTCCAATGAGTTACACCAACCTTCAAAAAAGAATGATTTTCTACCACGATGAAGAACACTCTACGATTTGAGGAATGTGAAGTCGCCCACGATGCTTCTTTTTCGGGTGCACCCCGATGACAACAGAATCGACACCAATCATCCGCGAAGCGTTTCTACCTCAACGATTGTCCTTTTTCCACGGCTCGATGCCATGAAACTTCATAATCAGGGTAGGGGGATTATGTTCAATTTTAATAGATTAAAATTGTTCTTGTTCTACATTGTAAAAATTGGATTGTCTTTGGCAAACGGCTACTGCCTAACGCAGAGGGCACGAGCCGAACGCACACGACCCAACGACCCTCCGACGTTTTCTTGTTCTTATAATTTGCAAATGAAAGAGGTGGCGATGGGGGAAGCGGCGGCCGTGCGCTAGCCTCATGCAGAAGAACCGCGACCCGCAACTATGGGCCACTCGACAGGGAAGGAACCATCCAGCTATAGCCAGCCGGGCCACTTCGATGGAAGAACCATACGGCGCGTCGGCCGACCAGGGAGAGGAAGGCCAAACACCAGGTTGCCGCACTGGACGATCCGAGGCCCGCCCGAGTGGGACGCTTGTGCCCAGAAGGCCGGACAGCTTCAGCAGGCTGGTTTGGGATGGCAGTGCCTCTTGGAAGCGCCAGTTCAGGCAGCCGGGGGGGGGGGGGGGGGGACCACTCGACCCCTTCGGGCCAGGCCGCTCGGCAAACCAGCCAAGATGCGACCTGCCGGGCCAAACCCCATCGGGCCAGACCGCGCCATTCGGGTCGTGCCGCGCCCTTCAGGCCAGGCCGCAAATTTCATCTGTCCGGTCTGACCCCCTGCCGGGTTGGACCCGCCAACTCTAGGTTGACCCGACCCGCCATCCCACTGGGCTTAATGGGATGGACCCATTTTCACTTAAACATTAATAACATGGAGACCACAAGTTCAATTGACCTGCTGTCTATGGCACTGGGACCCTCACAATGAGGAGGTACTTTTGCGATACTCTAACTGAGTTTTGGACGACTTTGGAAAATGGATGGGGTTGGAACGTACATAATTCCAACCAGGCCCTCAGAGCGGAAACATTTACAACTTAAAAGGACCGGATATCTGATTGATGTTACGTCAAATATATTTGATTCCACTTGATGAAACAATTATTTTGGCATAATCTACATAGTATTCGGATATGGTTTGAGCATGACCAGGTTGGATTATACCCGGAATCCAACTGGGCCCCTGGAAAGGAAATGCTAATAACTCACATACCGGGCGTCCGATTGACGCTCCGTATGTTGTGTTGAGACCCCTATGACGAGGCAATCATTTAAAATAACTCCACGTGAGATTACATGACACTTTGAAGTATCATCCAGTAGATCATGGAGAGGACCCTCCCAGAGATTAGCGTACGGAGTGCGGAGACCTAGTAACTGTAGACCGGACCACTGCTTGACCGATTCAACATGCAGTGATTCGATTAGCCCAGTGGACAGAGTTCCTGGCTTGCAAGCAGACCCACGTCGAACGGAGCACCTGGTTTGGAAGTATACCCATGGTACACGACAAGAGAAGTACCTCTCTAGGCTATTAGGGGGAGCAATACTGTGTTGGGACGGTAGACCAACAGCAGAGGAGCGCCTGGTTCAGCAGCAGACCCGCGATACTCGATAGGAGGGGTACCTCAGCAGTCTCATGTTAGTGAGTAGCACCTCAGAGTCACGACAGGACCACTGTATTCGACATAAGAGGATTTATCCAGTAGTTGTGGTTTCGATAATGAAAATCCTGGTTTGAGCTGAGTCAATGACCTTTCTATTTTATTCTTGATTGAGATGGGTTACTTGATAAATTAGGTATATATATGGGCATATACCTAATTAAATGTTATCTGTTGAGATATTTCTTTGTGGTTTATCCTTGTTGAATTTTTTGAGGCCCTATGGATCTTAGGGACCCTACTACGTATCTTTATACTCACCCCTGCATGGGCTATTCCCGCACCAATTTGTGTTGGATGCAGACGACGGACAACACTGACCGATGCAGAGTGTACGAGGACTAGACGGCACCTGGAGGTGGACACTTGACGTGATGGCACACAGAGCATACTGATAGATGCAGAGTGCTAAGGAGGACATTTTTACCTACCCCTCAGGTAGGAATCCAGAAGACGATCCAGGGGTTGCTTTACCATTCAGCTGTTTATCTTTTTCAGTTGTACTTTCTTTCAGTTGTAGCTGTACATTTATATGGGGCTTTTATTTTCAGACCCTTTGTACTTACATAACACTTGTTTTACTACTTTAATTATTTTTTCCTCCCCATTTTTGAGGGAGTTACACCTTTGGTGCAAGTCGCCAGCCCTTAGCCTGTGGAAGGCGGGCTTAGGGTAGTCACTATACAGGCACCGGAGGACGGGTCCTGACAGCAAAACTTTGACAAATCTATTTTTCAATTATTTTTTCAAAAAAATTATTCAATACTAAAATTCAAAATTTCTCCGAAATTTAATACGAGGACTCATTCTATTATTCACATGTATCCCCAAAAATATCTAAAATAATTTGAAAATTATTTTAGGCCTGTGAAGCTTAATATATTATCTTAAAGAACATAATATCAATTTTCATATATATAATTGTGAGGATATATATATATATATATTCTTAGAATAATTAATTTTTTATTTCCATAATAATATGATAGAATATCAAAAATGCATATTTATATTTACATCAACACGTAATTCCTTATTGAAAACTAGAATAATTCTATATAATGGAAAAAATATCTCCCCCTCTGTGTTTTTTTTCAATAACTCCATGAACATTTATTAATATATGTTTTCTTTTATTAACCCCTTATTGACATTGAATATTTAGGTAATAAACGTATTCCCCAAACTGATATCATGAATTTTAGGGTTGCGATTCACACTCATTTTAAACTTCTCAAAATTGAATTTCAACTCCCACATTTCTGATAAATATATCTCATTATATAGGTCTAAATATGGATGATATCATGTGTTTTCTTAGAAAAAAACATTATTTTTAAAACTCTATGTATACATTAGAAAACCTAGTTTATAAAAAAAGAGTGTATAACCATGTTGATCAATTATTCATACAAATTAGTGACAAGCTAATAATAACTCCAATAAACTCATTCTAAGGGGATTCATCAAAGATATTTATCATGATTAATATGTAACTAACATACATCAAAATAGTACAATTGGAACTTATCATTTTCATTGCATAAAAATCATCATTTTTTAAATACATTACTAACTAAAACCCCCTTCATAATTGTATTAATTACAATCATAAAACAAGGTTGATTATGTTATATTACTTCATCAATCTTCTAGTTTTTCAATGTATCTAGAAATTTTTGATAAATTTCTAGTTGAAATTATAATATTTTTATCTCACTTTTTCACTAGATAAATTGATGCACTCCCAAACTCCTCTATATTTTACATATAATACACCTTGAAAACCACCTCCTTTTCAATACAATATGTACAAAACACATTCTTAATATTCAATACATTTAATATTATAAAACAAAAAATATAATTAAGGAGAAAAAGGTACCTCCTTATTCCTCATAATTGACATTGATATTGAGAGTTTCTTTTAAAATAAAGTCATGATTTCCTTACAACCTCAATGCTTCATTTCCATTAAATAGTATTAAATGATTTATTAATCATTTTCTTTCTTTTTCTTCATTGTGTAAATAAGTTTTATTAACCATAAATGATAAAGAATATTGATTTCCTTTTTCTTGAATTATCTATTTTATAATCTCTTCTTATGTTGGTAGTATTTTAAAACAATATTTGGATCTATTACGACAATAACATAACATTTCATGAATATTTTATTTAATTTTTTAATATAATTTATTTATTGATACTGATTATGTTTAACCAATTCTCCTAAAATCCCATGATTTCCTTTATCTATTGTATTTATTTTTTCTTCCTCCATTTTTAGGAAATTTTCAACTTGTCTGGCCAAACTTCCAAGAATTCAATTACTCCTTAATCATCATTAAAGGGATTCTCTTCCTTGATATTACATGAATTTTTTATTTTCTTTAATTTTAAACAACATGGTTCTTTTCCAGGTAATATAGTCTTGTACTCATGAATTATGTTACCCAATTGATTATATATTTCACCCAGATATTTTATTATCTAAAATTTATTTTGTATGGAATGACAACTTATGGTTTTGGTCATAAATTTTTTACATTGGTAATTTTCTCTTGTTTTCATATTATAGATCATCCTTTGTTCATTAATCTTCTCTTATAGAGGAATATTATAAAATTTGTAATAATTATGTATATACCTAACACAAAACCATAAAAAACCTCTTAATTCTAATCCCCTACTTCGATAAAACATTTGTCTTAATTTTTTTTGGTAATGTATTCCTTCTGTTTCAGAATTATTTTTCTGAGGGATCAGTTATCTCTTTAGCATGTTTATTCATTATTTTTATTTTGAATATTTCTTATTAGTTTTCATATTAATCTAAACATATTTTGGTATATTTTTAAGACCTCTACTATAAGAAGAATAAAATATATCTTGAGACTTATTATGAACATATTCACATATATTGTAATTTTTTTCCTTGTCACGGGCCTATGAATATTCACATTTAACATTTGTATAATTTTTTATTTATTATATATTCTTTTTTACAATATTTTGAGTTACTGGATATATAGTTTGTTTATTGAATAAAATTTCCTCCTTTTCAGATATTTTATCCTCAAGAACAATTATCATCTTCTAAAGATCAACTAACATCAATATTTTCAATTTATTCTTCTCAATATACATTACTTAAATTTTTACATATTATTAATTTTCAGTATCCCTTATATTTATACCTTTATATAGTTTTCTATTTTCTTTATTTAGTTTTGTGTTATTCTTTAAGGCAATATTCCAATTGTACTTCCAACTAACACACATGTTTTTCATCAATTCTCTATCATCATTTTTGATTGATCAATGATATTTATGAAGATGAGAAAATAAATTTTCATAATGATATAATAAAATACATGAGTTATAATTATCTTTATAGACCATTAGTTCATTTTATATATACTTTATTTATTCTTATATGTCTTCCCATTTTTCACCATATGATAATCTTGTCTTCCTCATCCAACTCATAATTATTGGTCATCTTATTTAAATAATCATAGGAAACGTTTTAAATAATATAACATTGGTAATAGTTTTTTTCTTTCTTTCCTCTATCATTAAACTTCCATTTTCTAAATAGATTACCGTGAATTCAGAAAATCATGTTGAAACCATGTGAAAAACCCTCTACTTAGAATCAATTTATTATTCAGTTTCCTCTACATTGAATTTCAATTATCTCATGGCCTGAAATCCAATATGATGTTTTTACTTCCTCATGAATTATATATATTTTTTCTTTATTTTATAATATATAATAGTTTTTTGAGTGTAATATAACAAAAAATGTAGCCTATCATCCATGGATGAAGCATTGAGATAAAATCTACTGGAAAAATTCCACAAAATATTTCTATGAATTGTGGAGTTCTCTAGATTCTCACCAAAGCCACTAATATTAATCATTTTCACATTGAATCATATAAAATAGTCATTAATGTTCTCAGAATTATACATTTTAATTTTAGTAAAATTTTCCCCACAAAAATTATGTTTTTCATGCATTAATTTTCCATTATCTTCTAATGTGTTTCTCAAATTTTTCCAATTGTATTTGGTAGTTTGGAGAACTATGTAATTTTTGAGCAGATTTACTAATAGATACAATGATATGTAATATTGAGTCTTAAAATATATCTCTATGTTTCATTTATTATCTTTAGTCATAAAAATGAATTTGTTTATGTGTTGAAACCAAATTTTCAATTCATCTCTCTCTCCTAGGATACATTATAGGATGTGTGGGTAGAATCCTATTCAACATAATATGATAATTATTCTTATATAATGTTGGAATTACTATAATTTTTTATGAGATAGGAGTATACATATCATAAAAAAATTATCGAATATAATGATAGGGCTTGACTTGTGGAGACCCAAATCTTGACGTACATAGAAATTACATTATTCTTGTGGAATAACTAATACATAACAAAAATAGACACCAAAGGATTGTAATAGTTTAGTGTCTTTGGAAACATGGAATATAAACTTCTAATCAGGTTGAATGATCTTCGACGTCTCCCGTAACAATCTTCCCCTTTTTCTTCCCTTACCTATAACGTTTATTTTAATCCTAGGGGAAAAGAAAACATAAAAATGGTGAGATCAAATTCTCAGAAAGGGTAAGTATGGATAAAATAAAATAATCCAAATATATTTGTCCATAAAAACATGAACATAATGTTTATACATCATGATCTTGAGAAATGACATAAAACATGGTAGTACGTATGCCATGGATCATAATGGAACATCAATCATGATAAAATAGCATGGGAATAAAACTTGTAATTGTGTAAAAATAGTAATCACATGATATGATTTCCATATTAGCCATGGCATTTCTGCTAAGACCATATTAGTGGACAAAGTCCCTTACTTAACTGGGTTTACTTGTCGTTCCAGCCCTGTATTACTGAACCATATTTACCTGTCGTTTCACCCATGTCTGTATAATGAGATATAAATCTTTACCCAATGTATTTGAGGGAGATATAGGTCCCAACCATCTCATATTTAAATAATTCTTACGTGTCCAAAAAACACTCATAAATCACTCATCATAACCCAAAGAATAAATTGGGTTTCATAAACATCATTACATCATAACATATTCTATATAAAACAAATGGATATCATATCATGGTAAGAAAAGTGAAAACATTTAAATCATAGTGACATTATACTTGAAACATACACATATTAAATAATGTCATCTTAGATTGGAATTTTTTTTGATAAAGCACTTGAAATGAATTCTTGAGGAAAAAATCCTTTCTTCATGAAAATATTTTTCTTTTCATAAAATGCCATTAAATTTTAAAAGAAAAGGATTTTGTTTAAAATAGTCATGAAATCTTGTAGAGTAAGCTTCATGAAAATAAAGCGTTATGAAACTGTAAAAATTCGTTCATGTCGTATATGTTAAAAAAACATTCTTCTCATACTTTTTCCGGAAAAGTCAAAAAGTACCTCATATGGTAAAAAAAGACTCCTTAAATACCATGCTGTAAAAGTCAAAAATGGGTAAAAATAAATTTAAACATACAAGGAAACATTTTTATAAAACTTGGTCATGGATGATAAATATAACCCCAGTAAATACATACAGATAAGCAATCTCGGATAGAGAACAATTGAGATTGCAACATTTTCCCTTACCTTAGGTCTGATATGCTTCGTACGTATCCGAACCACCTGTATAATGATATAAATAATGTGATTGACTTATTAAAGAATCATATTCATTGTTATGATATCATATATGGTTCATATATGACTTTATATTACCCGTTCTTTTGTAAATCCATGTTAAAGCAACATTTTGGGTTAAATCCTTTCATTTATCGTATGTGTTTCGACTTGTTGTTCTTGATATTATTACTTATATCATGATTTCCTTAATTTCAGAATTTAAAAAATGATTTATATAAAATAAATATTCAGAATATACATATATATGATAGATTGATAAATGGAATGAAATACACTGTTCATGGAGACGGTTGGCCGTACGTACGCATGAATGTTGTTTTTGTTTCCTTATTGAATTGAATGGAATTAAATAGATGACATAAATATATATATATATAAATAAACACAGTAGAATTATTATGTCATATATTTCATTATTATCCATTATATATACTTTATAATCATTCATGAATGGTTAACATGAAGAATGAATCTTATCACGTTCGTGGAGACGGTTGTCCGTACGTACGCACGAGGGATGATATCATTCCCATGATTATGGAATTGTATTGAAGTGTATTTATACTATTTCAGAATAAATATCACTTTACAATAATCACATATAGTTATTCTTTAATCCATTATAACCATCCAAGTAAGGTGGTGGTGGAAAACAGATTTCACCACGGCGTGGAGACGGTATTCCGTACGTACACACGTGCGGTGATTTCGTTTTCCCTAGGATAGATAGAAGGTTGAATAGTGTTGTTTATCTTTATAATAAAATATCATTATATGAGTGATACTGATGTTAATATTCACTAATGAAAAAACTAAATAAGAGGAAGTAGAAGAATAAATAAATTTGAAAGAATCAGTAACAGATATTACCTCTTCTTCAACAAGCCTATTTGAAACCACCTCTTAGGGCACTAAAATTGGTCTTTTAAGAAGACCAGGACCTCTAGAATATTTATAGGGATGTTTAAAAGGGAACTGGGTAGGTTTTGGACGAGCATGAAGGCTCAAGGTTGTGTAATGATGAGAGGGAGGAGGTTCCCTTTTATAAGGGAGGAGTGGGGAACCTTTGTAATCCTAAAAAATATTAGTTTAATATAAATTCAAACCCAACATAAAAACCTTAAAAATGACTCCATTCGAATTTTAGATGAGATAAGGTTGTAATATAATCATCCAATAAAATTTAGACATGTTTTTATCTTATTCCAAACCATATAATTTTGATTTATCCTTATTTAATCTATTTAATTTTATATGTGGTAATAAAATTCTAAATTCTAAATAGTTATAAATAATAACTTATTTTTGTTAATTTTTCATAAATGGATAATTCATGATATTTCAGACTATATAAATTTCAATTTATAATTTTTAAATATTTCTGTGATTTTTAAACAATTTAATAATATGTTATTTTTATAAAGTAACAATAGTGTCAATTTTGACACTATTCATTTATTTGAATTTAAATAAAATCCACAAAAGGGATATATTGAAAATAAAATATTTAATAGGTTAATAGCATGTCATATTCATCATGAAAATTAGTGGATCACATTAAATAGTTCATATAATATTTATTTTACTATTTGAAAACCATTTATTTGATACTTCTCTTAATAAAATCATTTCTACAACATTTTTGTATAATTATTAAATATACCTATTTTTTACAGAAAAATTAAAAAAAAATACTTGGATGAATATAAATCTTATATATTTCATAAGGATACTTTTAGTCGGATTTATATTCTAAAACACCCATCTTTTAAAATTTTATATTTATTAAATTATGAAGGTGACAACTTTGACATCATTTAATATAAAATAATATAACTGTTATAATCACTTTTATAAGACTCCAAACAGTCATAAATTCGGTAATTAGATGTTTTTGGTGTATATATACACTACCAATAAGTTTTGGTCGGGTTATTGAGCCTTTTAATGGGTATTATTATTTCAATAAAAACTATATTACTCATTTTTTACTAAATAAATAATTTCTGCATCATTAATGTATAAGCTATTAATTTAATTAAATATCTCATATAAATTATAAATGAATTACCCTGATAAATAAAAATAGTTTATCTATTAAATGAGTATTTATAACCAAATTTAAATTCTTTATAATCTTATATTAAAAATACTTTAATTATTAAAGTTGAGTGAGGCATATTTCACTTTCATTGAAATAAAATAAACTAAAGGACTTATTCACCTCCAAGTGGGTTCAAATGGACTCCATTTCGACCCAAATTTTCCGTAGGATGAAATATAAGCATCCAATTATATTAATACAAGTATTAGGGTAATTCTATAATATTATATTTACCCTTAATTACCTGATTTACGTTTTACTATGTTAAATAAAATTTACAATAGTTACTATTTATAATGCCCAAAAATAAAAAGTAGCCTATTAACATAATTTGGACCCACTAATTACAAATATGGAATCCATTTTTTTAAATTCAACACACAAAATTTTCAGAAATTAATTTAAAATTAATCATGTTTTTAAGAATACGAGTTTTAAAAGGTAAAACATTTCAAATGATTGAAATGAATTTACCAATGAATTCAATGTAAAATCCATGATAATAAAATAAATTATATTAAGTGGTAAAAATATATTCTATTTTTACATTAAAACCATTAAATATTATAATTTTTCCATATAAATTATTATGATGAAAATAGTTGTTTTTAATTAAAATATAGCGTGTTTTTACTATTCATTAAAATATGAAAGTTATCAGAAAAATATCAAAACTTTATCCAATGTAATTTTTTATATCCTGATTCAAAATAAGTAGTTTATTTTGTAATATTTAACTTATAAACTTGTCAAAAATTATATTTAAAATGGGTGCGCCATCAAAAGGCGACAAAACTTCATTTTTTTAAAAATACTTATTTTACATGAAAAATTTATTTTATTCTCTTACCATGTTCTATTAAATGTGTAGGATAAATTATAATGTCATAAAATTCTATATGTATTTATTACTATTAATAAAGGCTAGTTTATTATAACATTATAACAATATACTATTGTATAGTGAAACCCATTATTGCGTACAACACACGCTATCGAGGAAGGTTGTGATAGCATGTAATGCAAGGCAAGTCAGAGTTGCGTGTAGTGAAAGACTCCTTTGTTGTTTCTTATAACAAAATACAACCATATTTTATTTATACATTTAATATATATATATATACTCAATTTTTCGAAAAATAACTACAATCAAACAAACTTGAAATGGTGCGTAACATAATCCAAGATTAGTGTTGCATATACTGCAAGCTAATACGGTGTTGCGTATAACGCAAGATAATCATGGTTTAGCATACATCGTAAGATATGAAATAAATTAAAAAGAATATATCTTATAAAATCTCGGGGTGTTACATTCTACCCCCCTTAAAATGAATTTCACCCTTGAAATTCTTCGGGGTTATAAATGGTTTAATACATGAGTGTTTCTTTCATTGAAACCCACATTGTAAAAAAGGAATTCTAACAATTATCTTTAAAAACTAAAGTATGAAACATAACGGTTACCCAAAGTACCTAATCACTGGGTTCCCACATAGGATAACATAGGTGAAAATATGGACATGGAAGAGAAATCTAACCATCATGTTCTGATGGAGAGTGGTAGAGGACATGTCTATGATAAATACAACAGTCACAAAGCCATAAATTTGTGATGATTTAAGGATCCATTTGATTCATCGAACATAAGTACACTAGGATAGCATTTTTTTGTTTATGATATCATTCCCCTAATGTTGAAGAATTGTTGAATTAAAAGAAATACATACTTGATTTTGGTATAATATTAATGTTTTTTGTTCCTTGAACAATTTCCACTTCATCTCTTAATGAAATGAAGTTGAATTATTCTTCCGTGAAGTGTTAGCAGATCATGTGATAGAATGATATGTCATTCTATCTCTCTCAAACAAAAGTATAATGAAAGTTATTAAATATACATAAGTCCATCTATAGTGACATTAATCGTATATGGTTTCTAAAATGGACTTATACATTATATATCATACCACTTAACAAATTAAAACTACTTTATACTAACCAGGGACTTCCTGTATACTAGTGGTATGTGAAAAGGGAATGTCACACATCGGTTGTGGGTTTGATTCCCGCAACCTTGTCTGATACGACGGGTTGTCTCCCATCCTGAAGGTTGTCCTTTTTCTAAAACTACATTATTATAACATTAAATCAATAATATTGAAATAAAGTTCTAGCCATAGACAATACTAATTTATGTCCAACATAATCCATTCCAATCTTTAGGCTTATCCAAAATACTTATGTCCAAGCTCCTAGTATAAAGAAAATAATTACTAGAAATTTCATCTATTGAGATTGTGAATACCATCATTTATCCCCTACATCTCATATGAAATATCATGTTGGTCACATTACAAACATGTTAATACCTTAATCATGTATTATATTTAAAAATTAATACCCATTGAGCCATAGTGAAAACATGAATGCTGTCAAAAGTTAAATCTTTCAACATGCCAAAATCCCAAAAATTCGATATACTCAAACCATGAAATCACATTGTCCTTATATCAGTCATGAGATCATGAATACTATCATAAATATTATTTTCTCCTTATCCCTTCATTATGTGCATAACATCTACTTTCCAAAAATATTCGAATAACCATTCATGGTTACTGGTACCATTCAACATATACTATCAAATACATAGGAAAAACAATAGTGTAGCAATCCTTAGATGTGTCTTTATTACATAGTACCATTACCTATAAAACATAACACTTGATAAACATAAATCATTCCACTACCTTATTATACCATTGACCAAGCTTCATCATTGTATCCCTCTACACTTCTTTCATCTCATATACCATTTGTAGTCTCTTCATAATCATCAACATAAATACTACCCATAAGACCATGATGGTTCTCTTCATGAGATTTTCCCTTAGGGAATTGGTTTGAATAATTCCCATAAATTACACATTTAAAACATTTAACCATTGTTGATATCTTAGCAATACCATTATCTTTGTCCATGGTGTTAACTGAACCGTTTCCTTTGCAATTACTGGCTTTGTGTCCTTATTTTCCACACCCAATGCTTCTTCCAGTTCCTTTGAATCATTCCCCTTGATGCCTCTTCCCACATGACTTACATGGGGGAAAATGAACTTTCCTTCCTCTATGATAATCAGGAAACTCCATCTTTCTCTTATTAGCTGAGTCAGGAATCTTACCAAAGTTGATATTATTGATCATATTATGAGATAGTTGATTATGCATAATAACGATGTTTCTCCATCCAAATTCCATTTCATTTGGTAGCTCATGAATAATATCGTTCAATTGTCCATCATACCCTCTATTATCGTGAATCCTCATGTTTCCACCCATTTTCTAAAACTAAAAAAATAATAGTGTGAGAGGCAAAAATCATGCTAGGAAAACAACATAATAAAGAGGGTGTACCTTCAATATTTAACTTTATAGGTTTAATTCTAATATATTTTCCTTAATTCTCGGACTGTAACCTATACTTATACTTATCCTTAGGGACATCCCAAGATATAAATTAGAAATATCTATAGGGATCTTACTAAAGATTGTGCATCCTAGTTTCCAAAGGTTAACTAAACCTTTAATCTGATACCAACTGTAGAGACCCAAAGCTTGACGTACATACACATTACATTACTCATTCGGAATATCTAATACATAAAAAAATAGACACCAATGGACCGTAATAGTTTAGTGTCTTTGGAATCATGAAATTTAAACTTTTAATCATGTTGAATGATCTTCAAAATCTCCCATAATGATCTTCCCCTTTTTGATTCCTTACCTAAAACCTTTATTTTAATCATGGGGGAAAAGAAAACATAAAAAGGGTGAGCTCAAATTCTCATTAAGTTTAATCATGGAGAAAATAAAACAAACCATATATATTTGAACTTAAAAACATGAACATAAGGTTTAAACATCAAGATCTTGAGAAATGACATAAAACATGGTAGTATGTAAGGCATAGATCACAATGGAACATAAATCATGATAAAATAGCTTGGGAATAAAACATTTAACTATGGAAAAACATTAAGCACATGATATGATTACCAAAGTTGCCAAGGCATAGCTGCCAAGACCATCTTATTTGACAAAGTCACTTACTGAACTGGGTTTCCTTGTCGTTCCAACCCTGTATTACTAAACCAGATTTACATGCCATTTTAGCCATTTCTATCTCATGAGAAATAAATCTTTAACCAGTGCATTGGAGGGAGATATAGGTCCCAACCATCTCATATTGAAATCATTCTTACATGTGCCACAAAACAATCATAAATCATTCATCATAACCCAAAGAATAAATTGGGTTACATAAACATCATTCCATCATAACATAATCCATATAAAACAAATGGATATCATTTGATCATAAGAAAAGTGAAACCATATAAATCATAGAGACATTATACTTGAAAAATACACATATGAAATAATGTCATCTTAGATGGAAAATGGTTTTGATAATGCACTTGAAATGAATTGTTGAGGAAAATATATTTTCTTCTTGAAAATCATTTTCATGTAACAAAATGCCATTAAAATTTAAAAGAAAGGGATTTTTTTTAAAATAGTCATGAAATCATTTAGATTATGCTTCAAGAAAATAAGGCGTTCTGAAACTGTAAAAATCTATTCATGCCTTATAAGTTAAAAAAACATTCTTCTCGTACTTTTGCTGAAAAAGTAAAAAAGTTTCTCGTATGGTAAACAAAATAAATTCCTTACATACCATGTAGGAAAAGTAAAAAATGGGTAAAAATGACTTTAAACTTAAATTAAAACATATTTATAAAACTTTTACATGGATGATAAATTTATCCCCAGTAAATACTTACGTATAAGCAATCTCGGATAGAAAACAATTGAGAAGCGACATTATCCCTTACCTTAGGTCCGGTATGCTTCGTATGTATCAGAACCTCGTATATAATGATCTAAATAATGTCATTGACTTATTAAAGACTCATATTCATTTCTAGTATATCATATATGGTTCACATATGACTTTATATTACCCGTTCTTTTGTAAATCCATGTAAAAGCATCGTTTTTGGTAAAATCGTTTCATTTATTGTACGTGTTTTAAATTGTTGTTCTTGATATTATTAATTATATCCTGATTCCATTAATTTCATAATTTAAAACATGACTTATATATAATAAATATTCAGAATATACATATATTTGATAGATTGATAAATGGAATGAAATACACCGTTCATGGAGACGGTACGCCCTACGTATGCATTAACGCTGTTTTCATTTCCTTATTGAATTTAATGGAATTTAATAGATGAAATACATATATATATATACAAAAATCCATTATCATTATTATGTCATTATTTCATTATTATTTATTATATAAACTTTATAATCATCCGTGAATGGTTAACATGAAGAATGAATCTTATCGCGTTCGTGGAGACGGTAGTCTGTATGTACGCACGAGCGATGATATCGTCCCCAAGATTGTGGAATTGTATTGTAGTGTATGTATACTATTTCAGAATAAATATCACTTTACATTAATCACATATAGTTATTCTTTACACCATTATACCCTTCCATGTAAGGTGGTGGTGGAAAACAGATTACACCACGAAGTGGAGACGATATTCCGTACATACGCACGCGTAGTGATCTTATTTTCCGTATGATGAACAGAAGGAGGAATAGGTTTGTTTCATTTTTATAATAAAATATAATATTATGAGTGATACTGATGTTATTAATTCATAATGAAACAACTAAAGAATAGGATGTTGAAGAAGAAATACATTTGAAAGAATCAGTAACAAATATTACCTCTTCTTCGACACGCCTCTTTGAAACCTCATCATTGGGGACTGAAATTGGTCTTTGAAGAAGACCAGGACCTCTAGAATATTTTTAGGGACGTTGATAAGGGAATTGGGCAGGGTTTGGATTATATTTAGGGCTCAATGTTGTGTAATGATGAGAGGGAGGAGGTGCCCTTTTATAAGGGAGGAAAGGGCGACCTTTGGAATCCTAAAAAATATTAGTTTCATATAAATTCAAACCCCGCATAAAAACTTCCAAAGACGACTCAATTAGAATATTAGATGATATAGGGTTGAAATATCATCAACCAAAAAAATTTATACATGTTTTGATCTTATTTTAAACCTTATCATTTTGATTTATCCTTATTTACTTTATTTAATTTTATTTGTGGTAATAAAATTTTAAATTCTAAATGGTTATAAATTATCACTTATGTTTTCTTAATTTTACATACATGGATAATTTATTACATTTCAGACTATATAAATATCAATTTTTAATTTTTAAATATTTTGTGATTTTTAAACAATTTAATAATATGTTATTTTTATAAAATAACAATAGTGTCAATTTTGACACTATTCATTTATTTTAATTGAAATAAAATCCACACAGAGGATTTATTCTAACTGAAATATTTTATAGGTTCTTAGCATGTAATATTCATCTAGAAAATTAGTGGAGCACATTAAATTGTTCATTTAATATTTATTTTACTATTTGTAAAACCATTTATTTGATACTTCTCCTAATAAAATAATTTCTACAATATTTTTGTATAATTATTAAATATACTTATTTGATGCATAAAAATTAAAAATAAAATACTAGGAGGAAGAAAAATAATATATATTTTATCATAACACTTTTAGTAAAATTTATATACTAAAAAACACAACTTTTAAAATTTTATATTTGCTAAATTATGAAGGTGACAACTTTGACACAATTTAAAATAAAATAATATAAGTGTCATAATCACTTTTATAAGACTCCAAACGGTCATCTATTCGGTCATTGTATGATTATGGTGTATATATACACTACCAATAAGTTTTGGTCAGGCTTTTGAGCCTTTTAATGGGTATTATTATTTCAATAAAAACTATATTACTCATTTTTCACTAAATAAATAATTTATAAATCATTAATTCATAAGCTATTAAGGTAATTAAATATCTCTTAAAAATTATAAATAAATTACAATGATAAATAAAAACATTTTATCTTTCAAATGTGTATTTATAACCGAATTTATATTTTGTATAATCTTATATTAAAATTTCATTAATTATTAAAGGTGAGTGAGGAATATTTCACTTTCCTTTAAATAAAATAAACTAAAGGTCTTAATCACCTCCATGTAGGTTCTAATGGATTCCATTTCAACCCAAATATGCATTAGGTTTAAATATAGGCATAAAATTATATTAAGACAAGTGTTAGGGTAATTTTATAATATTATATTTGCCCTTAATTACCCGATTTACCTTTTACTATGGTAAATAAAATTTATCGTAGTTACTATTTATAATGCCCAAAAATAAAAAGTAGTCTATTAACATAATTTTGACCCACTGCTTCCAAATATGGATTCAATTTTTATAAATTCAATACAAAAAAGTTTAAAAATTAATTTAAAATTAATCCTGTTGTTAAGAAAACGAGTTTTAAAAGATAAAACATTGCAAAAGATTGAAATGATTTTACCTATGAATTCAATGTAAAATCAATGATAATGGCATAAATTATATTAAATGGTTAAAATATACTCTATTGATAATTTAAAACCATTCAATATTATAATTTACCCATATAAATTATTACGATTAAAAATGTTGTTTTTAATTAAAATATAGTGTGTTTTTACTAATCATTAAAATATTAAAGTTATCAGAAAAATATCAAAACTTT
Source organism: Viscum album (assembly GCA_963277665.1). Classification (NCBI taxonomy): domain Eukaryota; kingdom Viridiplantae; phylum Streptophyta; class Magnoliopsida; order Santalales; family Viscaceae; genus Viscum; species Viscum album. The sequence continues at coordinate 389,576,390 of OY728134.1, read as the reverse complement.
ATCCAATGCAAATTTTAATGTCCGGATTCAGATGAAGAAGTTTATTTTTTTATATTTAACTAATAGACTTGTCCAAAAGTATATTTAAAATTGGTGTGCCATCAAAAGGCATCAAAACTGTATTTTTTGAAATAAAATTAATTTACCTGAAAAATTTATTTTGTTCTCATACCATGTTCTATAAAATGTGTAAGAAGAATTATAATGTCATAAAATTCATAATTTATTTACTTCTATTCATAACAGCTAGTTTATAAAAATATTATAACCATATATCGTTGTTTAGTTAAACCCGGTATTGTGTACAACACACGCTATCGAGGAAGGTTGTGATTGCGTGTAATGCAAGCCAAGTCAGGGTTGTGTATAGTGAAAGACTCTTTTGTTGTTGTGTATCACAAAATCCAACCACATTTCATTTATACATTGAATATATATATATATATATATACTCAATGTTTCGTAGAATAACTTCTATAAAACAAACTTGAAATTTTGTGTAACACGATCCATGATTTGTGTTGTGTATACTGCAAGCTAATATGGTGTTGCGTATAGTGGCAGATAATCTTGGTGTAGCGTAAAACAAAATATATGAATGAAATTAAAAATAATATATATTATAAAACCTCTGGGTGTTACAGGACCCTAATTCTTTTTAATTTTCCTATATTTATGAGGATCCTTGAGTGTGGGTGTGGTGAATCACTGATATATTTCTCTTTTAAAAAATGTTCTTCAATTTTGACATCAACCGCTAAATTTTCTTAAATACTGGATTCTCTAATCATTAATATATTATAATTACCTCATAATAAGTAATAATAGAGAGATCTTAATGCACAATATTTAAAAATATTGACAAAAAAATGCACAGCTTACCATATTTTTTTAGACACAAGAAACTATAGGTTGTCAACTATAATTTGGTTATCAATTAAAATATTTCATGAGTTACATAAGATGGTGATTTATTAAATTCCACAACATAAATTATTTACAATAATTTTGTGATATACACAATTAGTTGATCATTTGGTTTTGTTTGTTTATATTTCCCATCCACCAACTCTTCTCCCTCGATTTTTTATTCACACCAACTACAAATCCCCCTAGTTGATTGGTTATGAATTCTATCTAGTAGTAAATTTGTGTAAACCTCTAAAAAAAATCTTCCCTATAATGTTAATCCAGAGGATTAAATACCCCCAACACCTCCTAGTTACTTCTTCACCAATTGATCTAATCTTCTCCATGAGACCTGGGGTTTAATGTTTTTCAATAATGGATTTATAATCTTCAAAAAAATTCAAATTGTTCTGTTTTTCTTGTTACTTCTTCCATATTATGTGAGATTTTTATATTTCTAAATAATCATTAATACTTTGGTTCTTCAAGTATCATTCTCTTTGTTACCTTCCTATTTTTGAATCTATATGTATCTCTTATATAGTGTTGTATTAAGGGTCTAAGAATTATTTTTCATCTACGTGTTATTTTTTAGTAGAATAACAAACATAGTGGATGTCGTAGATTTCATCAAAAATTATATTCATTATATTAATTGTTTATATTAAAAATATAATACCATGAATAATATTATCTCCTTATATTCAAAATATAGAAACACCATGATATTCATATATAAGTGATCTCCCAACACTTAAATTAGTCTATATATCCCAAAATTTTAGTCCACATTCAAAATCATTGGAATCATAACCAAGATATTTTTTTTAAATTTCAAAAAGAATCAGAATAGTTTCCTTTATTTTATTATCTAGGATATTAGGTTCTTTTAATTAATTATAGTTTTACACATATATTGCCTGACGCTCAATTTCTATGTGGACATTCTTCATACTAAGTGGATCTAATCTTAGCAACCCCTGGTTTTCCACAGGTTGGATCTTCCTTCACCTCTACTTGAATAATAATCCATATTTTTTCATTATATTTGATCCATAAATATTTTATTAAGATAATAATTTCAAATCATTCTTCATTTATTCAAAATTTATGATTATGAAAGTCTCAGATTTAGAGAATATTAGTTTAATTTTTTATAATGTGTTGTAACATCTATAATATATTATATGTCCCCTATGTAGCTGTAAACTAAATCTATGTTTCACTCTAAAAACACTATATTCTCATTCTTTTATCATTTTTCTTCATTCCATAACTCCAGGATATCAACTCCATGCATAATTTTACATTAGACTTAAAAATGCCACATCAAAATATTCAACAAAGAATTTCAATTTTTTCTCTAAATGATCCCAACATCCACTTAATGAACCCTACATAGAAATTATACATCAACACTATATTTTATATCCTTTGACTATTTAATGATTTTATTTAGATAATTATAGAAGCAAAACTATGTCAAAACTCTATGAACGACATGACATCTACCTTGAAAAACTATATCAATGACTTTGTGAAACTTTTTCCTCAATGATCAATTTCTACACATCACTCAATTGAATTTTGATCCATCTTGTATTATTCATAGGACTCCCCATACATCAAAAACTCACTTTAAAATATTTGAAACCTATGTATCATTAGTCAGCATCACATTCCTTGATTTTGTTAGTGTAAAAAAATTATTATTCACAAATAAAATCATGAGGATTGGTCCATAATAATCCAATAAGTATAATCACATCAACATTTTACACTTAATATGACAACAACTTAACAACACATGTTGACATAGCCTTCATCACTGAGACTCCTTATTTAAAATAAATAAAATTTTATATAATGGAAAGAAGGTTTATTTACATAAATAAGCACATGTATATTTAGTATTTAATTTTTTTGAAACATCAATAACTTTCAACCACACTAACAGAAAACCATCTACAAATAAATAAGAAAGAACAATAGTGTTTTATAGACCAAATGGTGAACCAATTGTTACCTATTTTCTGTAATTGGGTTATGATACCACTTGAAATCCATGATTATATTATCTTCATATGAATTATTATTTCTTGGATAAGGATATAATACCTCCAATAAATTACCAACCGCATAGAAATTATTAAATATATTTTAACGCAATGTATATTATAGTGAAACACTTTTTTATTATATCAATTACGTTATATCGTAATTTTTCATCCGGTAAAAATAATCCATATGATACCAATATATAATATAGTAACATGTTGAAATACAATGATTTCTTTATTCCACTTGAAAATTCAACAATAGTTTTGACACCGAATTAAATTTAAATTATTATATACATTATTTGGTCTTATTCATTAAAAAATGATACTTCTAGTTTTTTCTAGGAAATGAAATGTGGTTGATTAACACCATTTTATATTTAAGATCAGGTCCTTAACTCCAAATCATATTTTGTTATTCATGATTCCAATTAAAAAGAGAAATTCACCTTAATTCATTAGTTGTATTTTTTTATATCACAAACACGTTTTGTTTCTTTAGAATCATATACATTTTTATAAAATTCACACCATGGAACTTCTCTCCCCCATAATTGTACACCATATGAAATAAAATATTAAAAATATTTAAATTCATGTGGTGAAGGGTGCCTTTACATCCTCAATTTATATAGAGGGGTGCGTCTGGTAGATCAACACATTGATTTTAACTTTCATTAAATCCCATAATAGTGGATACTATTGAAAAAAAAATTCTAATATAATAATATAAAAATATTTATTTAGAGTCCTCCATATTTCATGTCATGTTTAATATATTATATATGTGATTTAACCAACCACTTAAAGATTCCTCCTTGGACACTTCACTGTTGAATAGTAATTTTTCATTATTTGTTCTTTTAGTAAGGGGGACTCCCCTGGTATTCCAATCACATTTATTAGTGTTACGTATGATACCACATAAAAATGTCTCCAGTTTATTATATTTAATTTTCATAGGTTTTATATCATAGTTATTTGTATTCTATGACCCATTATTTATATAAACATAATTATTTCTCATAGTTGGAATAATATCCTCTTTATTCTTTATCTACCAAAATTTATCCCTTTCTTTCAATAGGGATATTGTGAGTGTTTTATCTTGATTTTAGGATGAACTATTTTTCAAATACTATATTTTTTCTCTATTAATATTAATATATTTTCAAACACAAGAAATTTTCTTCTATTATAAATAATATCCTTATATGTAATAAGATTGAAGGAATTACATATAATATTTTTATATTTTTCCATAATGAAATATCCATAAAAATTTCCACAATTTGTGAAAAAAATACATCTGTTGGAACAACCATTCTTTTAGTGTAAATTATTAGTTGAGATGTTATTTTACCAGATTTCTAAATTTCCATTGTTCCCTTGAGCTTACAGAACATATTAATTTTGTGCGAAAATCATGAATAAATTTTTCCAATTGATGATACTATCCTTTGAGTACTATTTATTATATATTTATAAAGAATATCCCTTTTATTTATAGATTCATGATTTTTATTTTTTCCCAAACATACATAGTGATGCTTCGTTGCCCTAAATTTTCCCCTTTTTGTTTAAGGTTTTTAATCATACCTCAATATTTTTAAACCGTTCATTATTAATCCTTAATTGGGTAACCATTTCTTCCATCCTAGTGTCAAAAACTTATTCAAATTTCCTCCTCCTCTAATGTGGTGTCTTGAGACAGATGATAATTTCATTCTAATATTTTTCTATAGCTATATTTTTACCTATCTCTTATGCATGTTCTTTAAGTAAATAACATTTTTGCATTCATATATATACACAGATTATTGATTTCAACATTCATGGACACTTTTATTTTACTAAGTAATATATTACCAATGATTAAATATTCTATGAATCATTGGATCCAAAACAAATTATTTCCTTTTAGTCCACCTCTTCTTATAAGGATTGAGTCTCAAACTATTTGTTGTATGAAAACCTCCAAAGATGAAAATTTATGTTATTTACACATCATTCATCTTATCAAAATTGACTCCATAATCTATAGGTTAATATGAAATTATATATTTTCATTAGTCCTCTAAAATAATGTTAGTATCATAATTATTATCAAATTGGAAATTGATCAGCTTGATTGGGGAATAAAACTTCCCAAAATTATTTTTCTAATTTTTATTATTTTTGCATTTTGAAAAAGGTAATTCTTGATTTTCCTCTGAGGATGATACCTCATCCTTATTCTATTCTTCATATCTTCTAAAAACAACAAATAAAGTCATCTATATCTCATAGGAAGTTTATTGATGAGTGATTTGCTTCATAAACGTATCAAATATATCTCTAAGATCATTTTAGTCCTTATATCACTATTAATTTCAATATGATTTTCAAAATTTTAATTTTAAAGTAAAACCACTATAAAATAAATTACATAATCATGACGGAATATAATAATTTGTTTATAAAAAACATCAATGTTAGTTACTCTGAGAAACAGATTCTTCATCATTGTATCTGTAGTTGAATCAAATCAAAAAATATATATTTTGAGATTGTGCACAGATATTGATCTATTTATCTTCAACGTCACTTATTATAACTCGATACACCATGATATGGAGGATTTATCTGATTGTTACCCAAATAAAACATTTATATTTGAACTCATTTGTTTTCCTTTAGGATTTTTTTCCCATACAAACATGAACTGGTGTTCATCATATTGAATAATTAAATTCTCTCTCAACCTCAATAATTATTATGAATATTGTACAACAGATAAAGCATTAAGAGGACAATATGATTTTACTTGGTTGACCATAAGGTGGTAATCCAATGAATTTATGTCAGTGGTTTGTTGATGAACTATATAAGAAATACTACAACTATTGTTATTAATTTTTTTACAAAATGTGTACTAAAAATCCTTGGAATGATTTTATTTTTTATATTTGTGCACTGCTCAATAAAAGATATTAAACAATTTATAGACGTGTGGTTCTCTATATTTTCAATAGAAAATAATTGACAGTTCTTTTTTTATTTAGGTAGATTCTTTTTTAAATTCATATTTTCTACATTCCTCCATTTCAAGAAAAGTTGGGATCAACACCTCAATGTTAGGGTTGTGAATTTTACATATGAAATACCTCCAAATTTTTTTCCTCTAGATGAAATTAATTAATTTCTATAATTATCTTGTTTCTCTCCACTTCTCCAATACTATATGTGTTGATTATATTAATTCTTCTCTCACAAACCACATATGGTAGTAGGTGCGAGATATCTTCTTCTTATCTTTTTTTCTTAAATATATATGGAAAATATTCCAACACTATGCTTCTCACTCTTTTCTTCAAATCAGATGTTTTTGTAATTGTAATGTAAATAACCACTTTCTTTCTTCTTTTTCTATAAATTAAATAAACAATCATTTGTGGTATTTTTATTATTTGAAATATTAATGCTCTAAAATAATTATAGTTTCATATTTTCCAATACCATTCCCATTATTATTTATAAGAATAAATTATATAAATATTGGAATTATATATTTTTCCATATTTTGAAAAAGGAAACGCTATGCAAAATACAAATTCATTTTATTCTTCTTTTATTACTCAATTAAATCTCTTGAATCCATCTCACAAAATACACATGTCTTTTAGTTTGTAAAATATCCTATAATTTCTTTCTTATCTTCCATATAATCTCCCTTAAATATCACAATCATTAATGGATTATATAATCCACAATAATTTTAAATAACTCAAACTAAAATTTTAATAACTTATTACAATTGATAACACATTAATTAATGTATAAATGTTTCATGAGTCTCCATGTAATGGAATAATTTAATTCACAAACCTATTCTTTTAGAAATATTTTTATATTAAATAAAAATCAATATCAAAAATATTTTCCATTAATTCCAGAATGAATCTGTCCATCAGTGGAATGAACGATGTACTACACCTAGATTAATAAAAAACATTTAGAGATGATTGTTTACCTCCAAAAATAAATAGAAAGAGAATTACATGACTCCCAATGAGTGAAATAGGCCTTGAATGTTTTTTTTGGTAATGATTGATTGTTAAAATAAATAGAATATGACTCAGACTCCCCTTCCCCTACCTTCCAGTGGGTTGATGCTTCATTCAATGTCCTTTTGTATCTGTACGATACATTGACACATCATCTAGCCTTGGATACTATCTCTTAGGATCTAAATCTTCCATCTACCTCATCTCTGAATCCTCTTTTGTAATCGATGAAACTTTAGTTGTGTGTTTTTTTTAATTATGCCCCCTCTCATTTTTTTCTCTGGTTCCCCCATCCTATTTTTAAATATCCCTTGCATCTTTCTCATGCCCCATTGCCTAGAATAGGTGGAGGGTTTCCCTGTGTTGGATCAATCTAAGGATGAGATCGAGGAAGCTCCTTCTTACCAAATTTGGACTATTTTGGCCAAATATGGTTATGATAATCGTTCCCTCTCATAATTTCAATCCATTGTTGGATCATTGGGTCTCAACTATCCTGTTTATGTTTTAGATTTATCTAGATAATCCTTCAATATATATTTATTATACTTGGATAATTTTATGTAGTCCTTGTTGAGTGAGATACCTATGTGTGGTTTGTGGAGATTTTATCTATCCTTGTGGTATTAAGACATGCATTTCATGATATATTTGAAAACAATAGTGCTATGGGTGTATCCCTCGGGCCATTCGATGTCGTTGCATAAACATTAAATTTTTAAAGGCATATAAAATTCCTTGGGCAACATTATTTGTTTGGATGAAGAAACATGATGTCTGTTGATTGTTGAACTACCTCCAAAATGATTTATTTATCCACGCCCTGGGGTCTCATCATCTCCCTAATCATAAGTATATTCTCCTCTATCACTGACTCTACCATCTGATTCTTCTTCTTATCCTCCATCTCTAGCTAGGATCCCTTCAAATCTGTTTATCTCGGCACAAGATCTTTCTCCGTTAGAGGTTTATTAGGCATCCCTACCAATATTTGTATATTTTTAGAGAATGGGTGCCTCTAGAAAGACAGTGTCTCTATAGGCTCCCTATCCCCTCTTACATCCCTAGGAATTCCTCCATTAGAGATGATCTAGCCTCTCTGATCTAGGCATTATTTATTCTGAACATGTTTTTATCCTATGGTGATTATGAGAATTTTGTGGAGGATTTAACATCATTTTAATGAGTTTATGATCATCTAACATTATTATTTAGGGATGACTGCTGGATCACCCATGAAGATTCCAAATAATCTCTTAGTGTGTCACAGTCGGTTATCATATCTAGTGCCTCTTCCTACTAGAAGGACTCTATCAATTTTAATTAATAGACTCCATTATATATTTAAATATTGGGGGTCTGGAATCTTGGATTAACATCACATTACTTTTGATTAAGGGACAATAAAACTGGGTTTCAGCATTTTTTATTCTGGATGCCAAGAAAAATGAGATTCTCACCCCGTAATGTTCTCAGAATATTGTTTTGGTTGAAACCAGGAATGGAATCCCTTACATATAAGACATTATTATATTATAGAGTAACAACATATCAATGTATTTGGTGGTGTTATTTTCATTGAATCTAACTACCAAGGTTATCAGAGGAGGTTTAAAAGTTTTCTTCTAATTTGGGTAATAAAAATTATAGGCATATAAAAGAGAGGTATTAGTATAGAAACTGTCCTCCTTTGACCCATGGAAATAAACCTGGGTTGTTTGAGGATACATCAACACTATTAAATTTTAATATAAAAAGAATGGTAAGGGATATTACCCATCAAAATAATAAAAGAAATTATAGACTATTTCTCCGACAACGGAATTTTGGACATTGGTTTTTCAGCTGGCCAACACACCAGGGGAAACCACTAGAAAGGAAGTCGGAGAGTCTGGTGCCCACCAAAATACATTATGTCCATCATCAAAGGCATTTATTCTTTCCCTCAAGCCTCTATAACACATATCAAACTATCATTATTAGAAAAATCACCCCTTATGATTCTATTAAGAACAGATGGTAGGAGAGGCAAACATTTCTTCTAATCATTTATTTGGTCATGTGATAAAGGATTCACATAGGCTGTTAGGATTTACATGGATCAAATAGTGTAGGTCTCATTGTGGATGGGGTTAAAAAATTATTCCCAAATGATAAAGAAGTTTTTATTGTATTTGAATTATAAAAGACAACACATTAAGGAAATTCATGAAGAAATCCATCAATATATTAAGATGTTGGAGGAGAAGCTTTTGGAAACATATAATCATGTTGGAATTTCTAACATTGTTAGTATTAAAAAATTTATAGCAAATATGATACTTGAATTTGAATGATTATTGAGAGAATTTTAGAGGGATTCATGGAATTGATAGTGATATAAGAAAACATCAAACTTATTTGTGTGTATCAAAGAGTAAAAAGGGATATATAGAATAAATATCAGGCTTGATGATTTCTCTTACACCAGCGATGTTATGTTATCTGTGGAATTGGGTGTGTAATACTTTGATGAACGTATGGATGGATCATGTTGAATTGATGGAAGAATATTCCTCAGTGTTTAAGGGGACAAAAATATTATACAGAACATACCCAGTCTATTTTATGATTGGGACAATATGGAAATTAAGATTATTCTAGGAAAGCATGAGATCATGGTAGCCATGTCAAATATTAACCTTCAATGTGTACTCAGTCCAGAGGAATTCTTAGGATAATTATATTTTATGACATTAGATATCATCAAAGAACATGTAATTAAATATAGTTGTGATTTCTTTTGGGGTGGATCACTTATAAGGGAAGTGTGTACTTCCAATTTCATTTTAATTATGAAGGTTAAATAATCCCACACAATCAACAAGTACATACTTATTTTCCTATACAACATATCATACAATATTCTCTAATGCCTAATGAATATGTCTCATGGAGGGATCATTCTAAGTCTCATCTTAGATGAACTACATGGATTTATCCAAGGTCAGAGAACACAAGGGGTGATTTTAATTTCCAAATAAATTTAGGGATAAAAAAATAAGACACTTCTCTCTTATATAAACATAAAAAAGGTTATAGAAATATAATTTTATTATATGTAATGTAGTTTTATGATTATGGTGATCTAGAAACTCAGATTTAAGGAGTGATTTTTGACCTTTTATTTAGGTTCTTGGTTTTTCCAGGGATCTTCACCATGATAATATGAAGGAGTTTTTTATTATTCAAAATAATTAATGGTCTATGGCTGGGTGATCCTTTTTCACAAAACCTATAACAACCCTATAATTAATTTATGATTTATATATGATTTCATACATAGTATTACACATAATACACCCCAAAATATTGATAATTCTAGTGTCATTTGTAATTTGGTACATTACATAACAATTAAAATATAAAAAGAAACATCGTTATTTATGACTTCATTAACATGATCACACCTAAAATTACATGGGAGAATTTGGGGAAATTCATAACAAAGGTGTGAGATATAAATCCTAGTAAGGGAAATAAAAATGGAATAACATGAGGAGAAAAATAGACAATATGATTTTAAATATGTCATAAAAGGGGTGGTAATCAAAAAGTTGAGCAATAACCCATGATATAACATGATAATATGCGAAATGTGGAAACATCTTAAGTCATAGAATCATAAACAAAGGTCAAGACAAACTGCCATGACATCATGATGGACGAATTCACATAAATTAATAAGGTTCACTCTCTATCCAAACATGAAGTCTCATGATACTAAAAATTAACCAATTCTTTAGACCACTATGTAATTACGAGTTCACCCATCATTTTCATTTAATTCACATTCTTAAGTCTGACACATTGATCATACAATATAGATTCGTTCACCATCATATTCATTATTCCATTATAAAGGAGTATGGAATAAATACATTTATGTTCCATGTAAAATAAGAATATATATATAAATGTTAACCACCTTGATAATAAATAGGTATGGTATTCACTACACAATTGTCTTGGCATGGAAAATCCTGATGATTTTGGGCAGAAAAACAACATCACTTGAAAATTTATAAAATGGGTTGATTAGAGAGAAAGAGGTCTCTCATAAATTTTATATAAAATGGGAAGTAATAGGTATGTGTGAATACATTTCCAAACATTAATAATTGGAAATTGAAAGCATAGGATAATAATAAAACTTGAATAAAGAAGAGAACCTGAGGACCCCATACTTGAGTGTGAGACTACAAATGCATGGGAGGGGATTCTTGATATCTTAATCACCCCTTTGAATACTATATAGAGGGTATAGAAGAGTAGAGACGTGATATATGTATTTTTATTAAATATAAATATGGTCTTTACAGGTCTTATATAGTAAAAGAGTTTATATTTCTTTAATATTTCTTAAATATAGGTTTTGAACACTATAAAATAAAATGACCAAAATCATAAGCCATTACATTGTTTTTTACCATGGTTTCTACCAAATGGGGGTGGTATTTGTTATTTTATAAGTTTGAGAGCCAAAAATCATAAAATATTACCCTTTCTTTTCTGGAGGTGAGTCATACTCTTTAAGAAACTATTTTAAAACATTAAAATATATTATTGGTTTTAAAAGATTCATAAAGGCTTTATAAATTATTAAAAAAATCTATGATATTATATTAAAGTTTAAACATATATTTTCTATATTATAATCTTTGTTTTATTTGTTACATCACTTGTGGGTCATCCTGGTGTCATACCACTCACCATATATTCATAAGGTATTTAATATTTACCCAAAAATTAATCTATCATGGAATATTATGAAAAAATCACCATTGGATAATTTCTGTAGTCTAATTCCAAAAAATTATATTAATTTTATCTAATTAATTTCCCTTATTTTTGAATTTTCAATTAGAAAATAATAATCAATATTTATTTAGAAATACTAATTTTTATAATAATCACATTTTCTGAACCCTTATAAAAATAACATTTGACATAATAAAAATAATAATATCATTTATATTTAGTTACAATTATTTAATAATAAAATTTTATTAAAATATAATTTATTTAAAAAATACATTAATTCATTAAAAATAAATTCCTTCATAAAATTTGAATATTACCTAAATATACATTTTGTTTTTTACTATATCAAAATAAAATTATCTTATAATGTAAGATTAATAGGGTCAAAATATGTTCATTATTACTGAAAAAATAATTTAAAAATCTTATTTATAGGGTATTGATATATATCTATTGAAAAATCTACAAAACACCCTAAGGGTAAGGTGTCTGATTTGAAGACATTAATTGAGTTGTCCATCGAACATTGTTGGAGTCATGATATCGATGAGTTTGAAATTCTCCCATTAAGGGTTTTTCTCATTCATAAATTTTTTATATCATCATTATCTCGGTCACGGTAATGCCTCGATGATTCAATATCCTGTGAAATATCTAATAAATTGGATTTATAGGGTATGATCCTACTAGTTGAGGTTCTCACTTCCTTTGTCTATGATAAATAGATTTGTCAAAATCCTATATATTTAATTATCATATGACTTCTATTGAATGACATAATTATCACTGGTCATGATTCTTAATTTTCATTTAAATTCATCCATCTATAATAAGTTAAAATAAGTGAATGGGGTTTCTATAACCATAATAAAAAATAAGAAATTTGATTTAATCAAATAGGGAATTTTATTTATAACAGTTTGGGTTGTTATAATCTTCCCTGCATAAGAAATTTCACACTAAATATTCATTTTCCTTGACTAAAATAGATGATAGTAATTATGTTTCATCACCTCATATGGTTCCCACACCACTTTATCAAACTTTCTGATTCTCTATATCACTTTGGCATGGTGAATTGTCTTATTTTGTAGACCATTGCCGTTATGATCTAATATATTCATCAGCTTGTCCATATATGAGAGATCATTCGATAATGAAACAACCTATGGATTCTTTATGTGTTAGGGGTTTGGTATATACTTATTCAAGAGTCATACATGGAATATATCACATACATCAGATATATTAGATGTGAGTGCAAGTAAACTGGCCACTGCTCCGATGTGATCGAGGATCTGAAATTTGTTGAGGTATTTTGGAATAAGCTTTCACATCATTATAAATCTCATCACTTTATTCCATATAGATATGTCAAGGAATACCGTGTATCCAACATCAAATTCTATGTCTTATCAATAATTATCATCATTTCTTTTATGTCTACTCTGAGCATCCTTAATTTTATTTTGAATAGTCTTAACATTTTCTACCATTTCCTCGACCATTTCATGAATGAGTCGTTTTCATTATCAAAATTTATCTCAAAATGTGTATTTTTTAACCTACTCCCATTAAGGGGATAATAGTGAGCCATTTGAATGCTTGAGTAGACATTTTTATTGTATAATAACTCGACCATAAGAAGATATTGATTACATATTCCTTTGAATTTAAATGAGAATTATTTCAACATTTCTTAAAGTGTCTGAATTATCTGATCAGACCAAACATCACATTGAATAAGATAGTCCATACTCAATCCTAGATCAGTTTTTCTATCATGTTGGAGAATTCTCCAAATCATAGTGGTAAATCTCATATATCGATCAGATATAATCGATAGAAGTACTCCATTCAGCCTCATGACATTTGTGACGTATATCTGTGAAAGATTGTTGACTGAGAAATTCTCTCAAATTGTCATAAAGTTATCTATCTTTGTAAGATAATCCATAACAACACATAGAGAATTTTTTCTTCTAAATTTATTGATATGTCTAGTGATAATGTCTATGGTTATGTTTTCGGATTTCCATGTTGGTATAGTTAATGGTGGCATGATCCCCTTAGGAATTTTTCCTTTCATCCTTCACTTAATGACATACGAGTAACTTTTATGTATATTCACATATCTCTTTATTCATATCGTACCACCAATAGATCTCTCAGATATCTCAAAACATCTTTCTTCTCTCTAGGGGAATATGTATGTTCAATTTATATGAATCTTTCATAAGATCTCTTTTTTTTTCTCTTGATCGTATGAAACAAAGAGTCGTGACCCAAATATTATAACTCCTTATTCAGTAATATTGAACACCAAGGATATAAACTTTATTATGGTTTCCACTTTCTTTTGATTTCTTAAATCTTCTTTTTTATGTATCCTTCATCCTATCTAAAAGGGATTATTGAGAAACCATTTGGAAAATATTGAGGATGTTCATTCGTTTATAATTCATATATAAATCCTTTCTGATCCATAGAAGATCGGATCCCTCTCAATTCTCCTCAATGATTGAATTACTATATAATTTATACATATAGAATATTCCACTTTATTAACTTTTATAGGTTGTTAGTGGATTGAGCATTAATAATCCATGATGATCTCTAACCATCCTCATTGAAGCGTATTCATCAATTTTTGTTTGATTATATACATGAGTATTTTGTGACTCGTATATATTTTACAAATATTCAATGAGAGATAATACCTCCATAATTTCATTGAAACATCGCTAAAGCCAACACAATATCATGCGTTGAGTAGTTCTATTTGTGATCATTCAACTAACTTGAAGCATAGGATATGACTTTTTCATTCTGCATTAACATACAACCCAAGCCATTATTTGAGGCATTTCTAAATACCACAAAAAATTCTCCCCTAGTAGGTAGTGTGAGTACATGTGATGTGATAATCTTAATATTAAACTCCTTGAATCATTATTCACATTAATTATCCCAAAAAGACTTTACTCCCTTCAATTTTTTCTTGGTTAGAGGGTTTGATAATCATGAGAATTTTCCCATAAATAGATGATTCTAACTAGATAATCAAAAGAAACTATGTATATCTATCACATATATTGGCCTTGAACATCAATCAGTTTCTTATGTCTATCAATGATCTACATATATCCCATTAATTGTGATTAAACACACAAATAATGAGACTTCCTTCAACCAGAACTCTCATTTTCCATAATGAGCATAAAGTAACTCATTTTCTAAAATTATAAGCATAGTACTCAAATAATCCGCATGCACCTCCTTGATTTTTAAATATATTATAATATCATATATAAATACTGTGAAAAATAAGATGATGTTATCTCTAAATACTCTTTTCATCATGTCTATGTTGATTTATGGAGCATAGTGAGTCTGAATGGAATTACTAAGAACTTATAGTGCTCGTACCTTATAAAAAAATAAGTCTTGGGGACATCCACCTTTACCCTCAAACAGTAATATCTCAACCATATATCGACCTTGGAAAATTATTGGTGTCCAGGTATATGATAAAAAATTCATTATTCTATGTTAGAGGATACTTTTTCTTTATCGTGCTCTTGTTGAGATAGTGATAATCAATGAAAAAATCACATTGAGCTATCCTTCTTCTTGATAAAAAGGATTGATGCACGCCATGGGGAAGCACATGAGTGTATGAACGCTTTATCCAGATTAAACTATATTGTTTTCTTTAGTTCCACAATTTCTACAATATTTAATCTATATGATTTCCTCAATAATAGAAACAACCCCAGTATAATATCAATTCATAATTCCACTTCTCGTCTAAGAGGAAGAGAAGACAATTCATTGGAAACACCTTAGTGTATTCCCTCACAATATCCATGTAATAACGAATTACTAATTCCCTAGACTAATTCTTCTGATCTATATATTAATTCTCATGGGGAAATAATATCCACACTTGAGATGTTAGTCCTAAGAAGAATCGTCTATTTCATTGTATTTGTATAATATCCAATGTAGATTCGTGATATAATGAGTGATTTCTTTTTGTCAGAAATATATATTGGATCTATATAGGGAAATACAATCTAAACCCATAATTTACATAAATTGTTCTAAATAGAATATGATTAATTTGGATGAGAATTTCAGACCAAAAATCTTAAATGGGTGTGAATTATATACTTAGGATACAATAGTTTCCCAATATTCTATTTTCACTGACACCTCTATTTCTATTATTTGCTGTTGGGTTTGAATAGTTTTTTTGAACATTCATGATTTGAATGTATTTTTAGAACTATAATAAAAACTTATGCATGATATTCTTGAATGAATAACTATAATATGTGTCACCAATTTGTTTTTCGGATCCACATCAGTAGTTGTGATGGAAAAAGTTCATCCATACATCCTTTGAGATTATTGGTTGTCTCCAAAAAAACCATGGATTTGTGAATTGGTTTGAAAAGTGCAATGGATACTTGAATTTAAAGTAATGAACACTGCATTGAGGTTTTATTGTAGCATTCCATTACTCCAATGCATTAGTGGGGTTTTACTATTGATAATAGCTAACTAGGTGTCCTTCATTACTTCCCCTAAAGCATCTCTTTTCCCCCCTTAAGAAATTTATGAGGTCCTACTTTTGACACCATTGATAAGTGGGATGTTGAAATTTCATAGACCAATTATATTTCCCCATTGGAACTCCATATTTATAAATTACTTACCCATTATAATCTCCATTATACCCTTTTTATTTTCCAATCTCCATTTCAACATGGAGGGCACATCAAATAGTTTCCTCATTGTTATCAATGTATCTGATTTTGATCAATTTTTTTATACTAGGTTTTATCCCACCAAAGTAGTGTCAAACCAATAATTAACGTGTAACAACAAAGATAGAGGTGTTTCATGAAATTCTTGTGAAAGTTTCCACATACACCCCGATTGATTTGGTGTATTTTTTCTTGAGGTAATGAAGTCCCTTTATATTTTATGTCAAAGAGTGCGAGGAAAATATTTATCAAAAAATATTTTTCAAAATTAATTCCACCCCATCGCATCAATCTCTTTCATAGGATTCACATTTTTGATCAATTTCCACTTCTGATCAACTTATCCCTCCATATGATAAACAACTAGTAGAACCTTATCCTTCTCATAAAACTTTTGGATGGATAATATCTTTTCAACCGAGTTAATCCATTATTCATCAATTAAGAGATCATATGATATATTAAAATGTGAAGTCCATTGTCACATAATATACTCAATTTCAGATTGATTTTTCCTAGGGGAATTTGGGTGATCCCCTTTATCCAGGTTTCTTTTAAGAACATGATTTATCTAAGAGAGTATCATTTAAATGTTTGTTATTCCTGCTCCCATCGTGTTGGGCATCTCATTGGGGCAGTGATCTCATTGACCGTCAAATTGATTATCTACCAGATTCTTATTATTTTTTTCATTGTACATAATAAAAACAAAATTAGGGAAGATTATTTTTACACTATTGAACACATAAAGGAGAAATATGATGACATTTAAGAGATAACATTTAAATGAAATTTTGTTTCATTATCTTATGAATTTCTAGACTTCAAAGTATGTCATCCATGATCTATTTCCTAACATATATTCTTATGATATTTTTTCCCTTAACAATAGTTCACAATGATAATAAGAATTTATCAAAGCATACCTCCTAAGAGTGTCAAACTAGGTGTGCAGCAAGCCTTGTTGTCGTGCACGAGGTCTCGGTTAAGTCTAGATCCATGTAGTGTTTTCAAGTTTTACCCCTATGTAGAATTGTGCTCGAGGCACATCAACATGTAGTGTCTATATGTGGATTTATTTTATTGATAAACAATATAATATATACTTAAAAAAATTTAGGGATTATCTGGACTACTTAGTCTTATCCTTAATTATTTCACAAGAGCGTTCTAATCCTAAAACCCAAAATAAGTAAACTTTTCCTCTGATACCAACTACAACAACCAGGAAATTTATTTCATAGTAATACATGATTTATCAAAAAGGATTCCAATTAATAAAACATATATTATCATTAAGTATAGTTTCTTTTTTTCTTATGTATATTACATAATAATTTTAAACAGAAAAAACATCTTTTTTATATACTTGTATTAAATTTTTACACATAAAACTATGTGGGATAACCTGGGGACATACCTAGGAAATGGTTGAGCTATAAATTCATGTATGGTAAGTAAAAAAGTCATAAAATGAAGATTAAAATATATTTTAGACAATAAAAATGTCAATTAATCAAAAAATTGTGACAATCATAACCCTGAAAAATAATTGGTGATATATCATGATAACATGGGAAATATTTCAATATATTAAAACACTGCATCATAAACATTGTTCATGGATAACTGGAATTAAATCATGATAGAAAAATTCCCCTAAACTAATTAGGTGAAATCTCTATCCCAACAAGATATCTCATTATACTAGATATTACCTAATACATTAGAGAGCTATATGATTCTAGGTACGCCCATCACTTTATTTCATTATCATACTTATGTGTGCCACATAGATTATACAACATGGATTCATTCATTGTAATATTTTATTCCAAAATAAATTGGTTTGGAATAAACACATTTAATTATTTATTAAAACATATATAAGTGTATAAAGGTGAACAATAGTGAAATAAAATGGGTATTATATTTACTACAAAATCATTTTGGTATGGAAAATCGTGGTGAACATTCTCTAGCATAACAACATCAATTAAAAATTCAAAAAATGGGTTTATGGGAGATATATTGATCTATAATATTTTTTAAATAATAATTGATGTAATAGGGAATTAAAAATACATATCCCAACATTAATAATTTTAAATTGAAGGCGTAAATAAAATAAGGAAATTAGAATAATGAAGATAAGGTAAGGATCTCTTACTTCAGTGTGTGATAATAAATACTAGGGATGGGCTTCTTGAGATCATGGAGATTCCTTGGGAGGACACTAGAGAGGGTAGGGATGAGTAAGGACATGATCCATGTATTTTTATTGAAGAGAAACTGGAGATTTTTTTGGATGATTTTGGAAAAGATGGTGGATTTCTTTCATATTTCCCAAACATAGGTTTTCAAAACTTTATAATAAAATAACCAAAACAACAAGCCTTATAATGGTTTTTTTCACATGGTTTCTAAAAAACAGGATTGTTTTAATTTTTTATATGTACATGGGATGAACGTAATAGATAACACCCTTTCTTATGTAGAGGTGAGACATACTCTTAAAGAAAGGATTTTTAAAGCTGAAAATATATTAATGGTTTTGGAGGATTCATACAAACTTTTTTAAAAAAAATTAATAAAATTAATAAAATAATATTATTCTAAAGGGGATACACAAATTTTGACTATGATATCCTTTATATTATTTATTACATCATTTTTGGGTCATTATGATTTCATAATTCACAACATATATTTATATGGTATTTAATTTATTCCTGAAAATCTGACTATCTCAGACTATTATGAAAAACTTATCATTTAATAATTTCAAAATTTTCATTTAAAAAATATTATTAATTGTATACATATATATATATATATAATTTTTTAATTATATTTATATTAAATGTTAAAATAATAATCAATATTTATATATAAATTTTGAAATTTTACGACATAATAGTTTTTGAACCCTTATAAAATTTACATTCAGCAATATAAAAATAATGTGAAATTTATATTTAAAAAATATTATTTATTAATAATATTTAATAAAAATCTTTTTTATTTCGAAAATCTATTATTTAATCAAAAATAAATTCCTTTATTATATTTTAGTATTACCCAAAAATACAATTTGCATTTTTTGTATCAACATAGAAATACTATATAAATAAATAATAATATGATGAAAATATATTCAGTATTATATAAAAAATAACTTACATAATCATATGCATGAGACATAATACACATATATTTAACACAGCTAAAAAATCCCTTACGGTAAGGTTCACCACTGTGAGACTATCATCGGGTAGTTTGATGAAAATGAGTTGGGTCGTGATCCCGATGAGTTTGAACATATCTCAAAAATGGTTTCACCCATACTTAAGCTATTGTATCTCATCTTGTTCTTGGTCAATGGAAAATTATATTGATTATAATTCTCTCCGAATCTTTGATAAATGACATTCATATGATTTGCTCTTATTAGTTGAGGCCATCACTTCCTTTTTCTATTTCCAATGGATTTTTTAAAAACCATATATTTATTTTAATCATATAATTATGATTCAACGACTATATTATAAATGGATTTGATGCTTAATGGACTTTTAAATATGATGGTATATAATATAACCAAGTAAGTTCAGATGATTTCCATAACCATAACAGATGATAATATATTTAATTAAATAAAAATTGGAATTTTATTTATAACAGTTAAAGTTGTTACAAAACCATATCATCATGGCATACGAGGTTCTCATAGAAAACAATAAAATAGAAATAGATGAAAGGAAGATCTTGTATTGTTGAAATAAGTTCGGGGATGGAATTATTTCCCAGTGGACGTCTTTTGATGAAATATTATTCTTTATTGATGGTATGATATATTATATGGCCTCATCAAAATTATAGAGTCTTATGGTAACTGGAGTAGGAAATGTTCTATCCTAAAAAAGAACACTGTTTACATATACAATTTTTTTTGAATAGGAAGAGAAAATCCATTCATGAACAACTGAGAATAAAAATATGAGATATACTAATAGAATACCTTGGGGAACCAATTTAAAATACCAATTCTAAGCAGTTATTTTTGATGTATCATATATCATATCATAGGGTACATTTGAAATTATAAAAATTGTTTTATATAATATTGAGGAATAATAATACTGGTGAAAAATTTTATCACATGAATTCCAATGCACATTCTCTTAGTTATCATGGCACTGATGCTCTCCATCACCAGGATTAATAATATCATGTTATCTTTCATCTGGATGTTATTCAATGTTCAAAATTCCACATGGATTCCTGGTAATTTAATTTTATGATGATAGATAAAGGATGTAATAAATTAATAAGTATGTACAGGGCCTTGTGGAGAATACATGTGAACCTATCCAAAGAGATCATCAGATAAAAATCTATCTTGGATAGATTAATGAATGAAATATATTGGGAGGAATGGATTTGTTTTGTGGAATTATCAACGAGAACATCATGAATTTTATGAAACATGAATGAGCTTCCAGACACCATAAAAGAGGGGGTGAGGTGGGTGGATGGTCTTAGTGACATTTTCATCTGGATGGAAAATTGGGCTTCCTCTGTTTTCTTCTTCTTAGGGTGATCAGTCCTTGATATCTCATTTTTGAAAGCAATCATGCAATCCAAATTTATTGAAACAACCCTGAGTGGGGATGAAAATATTCTATATGTGAACATTTTCAGGGTGGATGATATCGGGAGATACATTTTTTTAGAGTCATTATCTAAGATCATCTGTGTTCAAGGGTTTTGATTGATGATCCACACTGAAAAAGAGATTGGTAATGAATGGGGTATAATGTTATGGTGTAAAAAGATACCCTTGATGTATAATTTCTTGGTTTGGAATGTGTGGAATAGTACCATTTTATATGATGATAGAGATTAGAAGAAGGGTATTTCCCTAGCTTCTCACATCCTTATTTTTCATATCCTCAAAAGTGAAAATGGATTTTAATCGCATGTTAAATACTGAATGGGATAACACCATTTGAGTGATCATCTGTCACACCATGGGGTTCATAGTGAACGGTGAGTTGGTATGGTATTTTATATATATTTTTGGTTACAGTAGGTTGGGAAAAAGTGTATAAAGACTAATGTCTGTGAAGTAATTTTTGTAGTAGGGTGCAGGGTTTTATTATAGGTAATAAATAAAGTAAGATAATGTAGGTTCTAATCTCGTGTTCCTTTCCATGTTTTTGTGAAATCCCTTTTGGTGGATCATTGAGTTCTCATACATGGTGGATGATGTTTAGTTTATTTAATAGGGATACAATCAAGGAATAATTATCTCTCATTTAATAGAGATAGGTATATGTAGGGTAAGTGGGAAAAAATGAGGGCTCTAAATCCTAGTCTAAAATTGAATGTTGATGGATCCTAATTGTAAAAATATATGATTGGTGGAGGTTTAGAGATGAATTTCAGGGGATCATTCATTCATACATTTAGTTCCTTCTTTTGTTATGTAATGTCTATTAGGATAGATATAAGGACGACTCACACAAGACATTAACAATTTAGGATTTAAATTCTAAATATTTCTAAGGTGGGTTCAGATGCCAAAAATATATATGATATTCTTTATTCTAAATCATTCACCCAATGGGAATTTTAATATATTATATGGAAGTTAATGATAATAATTCGCTATAACATGGAGGTTTTTTACACTTATAAGGATGGTAAAAATGAAAATGACATATTGTATTACAAAGGAACCCCTTGTAAAAACCTTATCTTATATCATTGTAATCAAACCCTCTTGAATAAAAAAATAAAATATTCTATGGTTCTACCCTTGGGCTACACCACTTTTTGTAACCATGATTGAATGTATTTTTGAAGGAAAAGTTACTTTTGAGTGTGTGTGAGTGTGTTAGTAAAATAACTCTTATGTTTCTCCTTAACAACCCTTATGATTTATGTCTTTTAAATTTTATTCTAATCAAAATCAATAGATAAATGTACCTTCATAATGATACGACTCTTACAGAGTATAATGCATGCTGATAAATTTCAAAATTTCAACATGGTAATGGCCCTTATGATTTCTCCTAATTCATAGAAATGTCACTTATGAAATACCTAAGAGTTTCTTCATGATTCTTAAAAAATCTCTATTGGTTATTATGAAACACATTATGTGCTTTATCAAATCATCAACTCCAAATTATGATGTATATATGAATCTAATTTTTCTATGATTAAACTTTTGTTTTTGTTTTTTCATTATGCTTTCCCAAATCTGCCTCAGTCTAGTTATAATGACACTTATGATATCTTAGTATAACCTTTATAAAAACATGGATTACATTCCCTTTACGAAATTTTTTTATTCTTATGATTATTACATATCACCTCAAGATTCATAAATATATTTACTATCCTAATGTGATTTCTAAATATACAAATACCAACCATATTACTTATTCATGGAATTCTCAGAAATAACTTAATTTAAAACATCTATATATATTATGAATTTCTCAAAGATATTATATATCAAGGGGAACTTCATCTCAATATCATATATATTAATGGGAAATTCCAATACATCACAAAACACTAATCCCTAGTTCTATATTTCAGGATTCTATCTTTTAGAATTATATGTTTGGAATATCCAATGACACATATTACAAAACAACAATACAATCAAAATTCAGAAACATAATTATGTCATAACCACTTCATATAAATATTGATCGTATTATCCTTTATCCCACCCTTTGTTCACTAGTAAAAAAATATAGAAAATAAATTATTTTAATAATTATTTAATAAACATTGAAACATATTCCTTGAGACTATTGATTGTGAAAAAAATCTAAGAGTAAACAAACATTTGGTTCCAAAAATAATCAATGAATTTAATGAATTTATTATTATATCTTAATAGACTACATGTGGTTTTAAAGAGTATATATACTACATAGGTTAAAATATAACATTTATGACATTAGATAGGATAAAACCTTTTTTTTATATTTACATATAATATTTATTCCTTCTGATGATCATTTTCAAGGAATTAAAAATAATTTATTGAGTGGTTGAATTTAAAATGATAGACCTCCATCAATTATAAAATGTATTCATGTGAAAAGTTTCCTGTGTTTATTAAATCATATTAATTTTAGGCTAATTTTATACCAAAAATAGTGTTTTAGGATAGATCAAATCCTGATGAAGATTTTTTTTTGATTTTCTATATTATTATTACTTTCATTTTATTTACATTCTTTGTCCAATGAATATTGAGAATGAGTGATTTCATGACATATTATATTCATTTTTAGAGAAATTGGAATGATAAAATATATCATAAAAGTAAAAATATATTATTCTCAATTTTATTGGTTTCTAGAACATGAGTTATTTTGAAATATAATATCTTAATGCTTAAGGAATTTAATTGTATCATAAATATTTTGAAAATAAAATACATTATTAATATTAAATGGGATTTAAAATTATACTTCTTTAAATGATAATTCTTCTAGTTTAGTATGTTGTGTTTAAAATTTCTTTTTTATGTGATTTAGAGTCTTTATTACCATGTCATAATTGAAATAATATTGTTTTTGGGACTTAGATTTTTTCAAAATTCATTAATTAGGAATTGGTTGAAATAAATATAATGATTCTTCTATGCCATTTATATTACAACATCAAACCATAATATATTGATTATGCTAGATGAATATATTATTGTAGCTATATATAAATATGAAAACATATTTCTAATAGATTTATTATATTCGATTGAAAATATAATTTTCTATTTCCATAGGAATAAAAATATATACGACCAATAAAATTTGGTTGAACATAACCATTCAGGACATGTAATTTAAAATAGATGAAAAAAGTATGAAATGAATCATCAAATGAAGGGTAAATTGAAAAGGTATACTTACAACAATAAAGCTAAAATTTGTGCCCATATTATTTAAAATATGAATATTGATAAAAAAATTATAGGATATATCACAATGAGGTTGATAAAGATAAATGAAAATTTAATTTATTATCAATTTTATTTTCGAAAAATAATTGGTTTTGGTGGTGATATAAATAATGGATTTTAGATAATTGACAATAAATATTTCATACAAATATTCAATATAATTGAAAAAAATAACATGAATCATATTATAAGTTATTTTACAAATTTTTTTAATTAACATTTTATTAAATAATTTTAGATTTTTTAATGTATATATTATATTGTGATCATATCAAAAACATCCCCATAGATTAGTTTGATTTTTCATGAAGAAAATATTATATATAATTTTCTCTTATTGTTTTCATGGCAGGTAAATTAATTTTTTTTTCCTCTATATATATATAAAATCAATATTCTATTAATTATAATAAAAAGTAATATAAATTATCAAATATAAAATAATATAAATAGTATTGATAATTTATTATGTGAGATAAGTAATCTAACATTTAAATTTGTAATATCATATAATTCGTTAGTGGTTAATGGAATTTTTATTTTATTGAAGCGCATGGAATGATTAAAAAATCAATGAAAAATGATGTGTGTATAAAAGTATTCCATCAATGAGAATGTTAAATTGTCATTAATGAAATTATATTTGAGATAAAAAAATTTTATATCATGAATAAAATAATGTAAAAATATTTTATATTCATTTTTTATATATTAAGTTTTTCACCTTAATTTATGACACAACGTTATTGAGTTTATAAATAGAATTAATCTTAAAAAAATGAACCATTTATATTATCATATAAAGTGTATAATGTTTATTAAAAACATTATTTTTTATGTATGAGAGTTTTAAATGATTATATTATTGGAAAAAATTAAATTTCATTAAAATTAGTTGATTAGGATTTTAAATTTCTCTCTAGTGTTATAAAATTTTGAAAATATCTATGATTCGTCAATAATTATATATTTTGATCAAATATAGATAGATATTATTGGCGAGACATTGTAATTGATAGATATAAGATGCATATATTTTTGAGAATTTACTTGATTTTTATATAACAAATAAAGGAGAGATTTATAGAGAGATTCCAGAACTTTTGTTTGTGACTCTTATGTGGATCATAAACTAGATTATATTTCATATGAAGTAATAAATGTATTCTTCACCAAATAGATAAGGACAAATTTCTGTAGGATGAAAATTACATTAAATGTCATTGATAGACCAAAGATTCATTATTTTAATTTATATCACTAAGATATGATAAATTATATTCATTATTAATTTATATATAGATTTAATAATAGATATATTTGTTAAATTTTAATAGAATATGATAGATATTTTTTTTTAAATTCAATGTGTATAAGTGGATATACACTAAACATGCTATTAAAGAGATTATAGTTGAGAGATGATGATATATTGTGGTTTTTTTATAACTTTTTAATTGTCATAACATAAATTTATTTATTTATTTTTAAAAAAAAATTGATTATTTACCATTCATAGTAAACAAATGAGTTAAAGGCCTCTTATCCACATGATATACAATATAAAAAAAATAATAGAGAGGATTCTGGGTAGATGTCAATCCGGTCAAAAATTGATCTCGAGGCATGCCTATGGGTTTGTATTACTAGTACTAATAAATTCTATGTGATAGGTATTGATTTTTAATATATGTTCGATTATAATTATATCAACGTGGTTATGTAACCATTTATATGTTCAAAAATAAATCATGTGCGGTTACAATCCTTTTATTTTGTGCAATAAAGAATTGGATGAGAGATTAGGTGAGACAACACAAAGGTCAACTTCAAAGATGGATAATAAATATCGAAATGAGATGATTTATGAGTATATTCAATGAATCATATGTGGATAAGGTATAGTGTTTTTTCAATTTTTAGGTGATTCTCCTAGAACTACCCCTATCTACAATGGAATATTTTGTAATATTTTTATTCAACTCAATATGTATTTTTTTTTGATTTATTTGTTTTTTATATTTTATATTATTAATTGTTTAGTTATTTTTTAATTTATGTCATTATTTTTTTGAATTTTAAATTTTACTTATATTATGGATTTATTTATCGCTATTATGTTCAAAAAATATTATATTTGTTTTGTTATTGAATAATTTAATCATTGCTCATATTACTATTCCACATACCTTAAGTGGATGATATTTTAATAAATAACAAAAATAAAGTGGAAATAGTAATATATAATGGATTTCTTGTTCCATCACTATAAATATATTTACACCCACTATTTGAGAAAAGATTTCACTATTCCGTATAATTATCATTTATTTTTTGAGTAATAATTTAACTATTATGAATAACCTAAAAAAATAAATATTAAGGATATAAAATTTAATATTAAAAATTGAATTCAACTTCTATAAAAAAATTGTAGTGAAATATATGATACTTTGTGGAATTTCTCAATATGGATTATCGTGACAAAATTTGGAAACAAATATCTAATATAGAGTCATTAAATATTAGTAAACATTTCATTTTACGATCTAGATAAAAATAAGAGTTTATTTCACTTAGTGTTCATGAGGTGGATAATATTTTTGAAATGAATTCATGAACATAATATTTCTGATAATTTATTATTTGGAAGATCATGGAGATGAAATTAAGATACCTTTGGTGAAATTTTGTGAAAAAGTAAAATTAATGCTATCAAAAAATAAGTTACAAAACTCATACACAAATCATATTGATATTTGGAATATCATTATCAAAGTAAATTTGTACTAATATATTGTTATTGTAGATAAAATTTGAACAATTGAAAATTAGTTTTTTTAATAAACTATCAGAAAAATAGAATTTAATCAACACTAGATGAATATCATAGATAAAAAATATCAATCAAAATTAAGAGGTAAGGAATACTAAATCTTCCCATGTATTCTTATTATAAAACATGTCAGTTTTTTCAATTGATTAAAAAAATGGTCACACATTGGGTTTATTGTAAAAGAGATGGAAATAATGAATTCTTGGAAAAGGGGGAGATGTATAATGTAACAAATTTATATTTTTATTCAATAAACAAATCTACATATATATTAATTGGACATATTTTTTTACATGAAATAACAAGTTTAAAAGAACCATGTAACATGATTAACATATTATGTGTCTATTATCATGTAGGAATTGGATTAGAATATATGAATATTAATAAATAAATTATAAAAAATATGATATACACCATTATAAAATTAATTCATTAGATATCAAATGATTATATTTAAAAACAAAATTTTGATTTAAAAATAAACGTGATGTTATTTTTAGAAAATAGTTTTTATGAATATAATGTATTGTATATTAATAAATTAAATTAATAACTATTATTTTATTATTTTATTTTAATTTATATATTATTTAATTTATAAATTGTTTTTAACATTTATGAAATATTATTATTGTCATTAGAAAAGAATAAATTTAGTTTTATTCATAAAAATGTATTTTTTTTCTTCTAAAAAATAGTTTTTGTCTCATTCACATCCCTTACATGAAAATTAAATTAGGAAATTTATATGTATTTAATTATATAAAATGAATTAAATATTGTGAATCATGAGGTTCAATTTTTGTTAATGGGACCCTTTTATTTTTTTCCAAAATAATTAATAACTATGGATATAATTATAACCACGGTAAAGGGTAAATCTGGTTAATATAGATTGAAAATGTGTTATAAGGTTATAATTCTTCTTCATATTTCTTATTTAATCACGGTAACACTAACCATATCATAATATTATTTAAATTTATTATTTTAATGGGAACATTTCCATGATAATTATTTTTTTATTATTAAATGAAATGAAATTTACAAAATTTATCACTCTAAATTTTAAATATCTTTTATGTGTTCATAGAGGAAAAAATTGCTTATTAAGAAATATTAATCTCTATTTTTTTCTCAATGAAATAATTTTCATTATATATATATATATATATATTTTATTAATTTTATAATGTCCTTTATTTCTTATTCAACACCGATGACGTATTCATCTATTTAATAAAAATTATAATCAATGATTTTAAAAATCATAAAAGTGATTTGTTTTGAATAATTTAACATGAACTATGAGTTTTATATATCCATGAGATCTATTAGGTATGTTTTAAGTATTTTTATTTTTATTTACAATTTTAATTTATGTATTTATATAAAACTAAATGGGTAGTATCACAATTGACAATAATTATATTTTATGAAAATAAACATTGATAAAATAATATAAAAACAATAAAAATATGGAAATAAGAAAAGAAGGTTTTATTATTCTTTAAAATGTATTAAATTTATCATTTATGGTCTAATTGTTAGTATATATGTAAAAATTATATCACATTAATGTTGAATTTTTTTTACCATAATTAAAATTAACATTGGTTATATAAGGGTTAATAAATAAGATAAAATTTAAAATTAGTCCAAAAATAGTATAAATTATATTGCTTAATGATATTTTTGACAAATAAAGTGTTATTTTATAATAATTAACCATTTTAATGCATTTTTCTTGAGAATGAATTTATTATAATTTAATCTTCTAGGAAACTCCAACAATGCCTCCTCACCTCAATAATAAAAATGAACCTCCTACCTCACTAATTTAATTTAATATTTATTTATTAACAAAAATATTTTAATTTCTCTTATGAAATACCTTTCCAGATTTTATAATTTTGGGTATTCTGATTAGTGTAAACATAGATCCCGTTATAGTAGAACTAAAGGATCAATTAAAGATTACGTAATCTCCTTAACTAATAACATTACATACAACTTCTATTTACATCCTCTAAATATTTGGGATTTATAATAAATTACAACTTAATTATAATAAGTACTAATAAATGTTTTTAAAATTATTAAATAAATATTATACATCCTCTATCTCAGCATATGATAAGTGAAAGAATCACTCATGTATTTGTATGGTTTACATTCTCCATATAGTGAAACCATTTATTACATATAACCTTATTTTATGGACTATAATTATTATGGGTTTAATGTTAATTTATGATATTTATGTCAAAATAATACTTATTGAATTATAATGTCACATCTACCAACATTCCTACCAATTTTTTGGTAAACAATAATGCCTCATGTTCATACGTGTGGACTACAACTTCAACAAAGTGATGTGAATCAATTTTTATTTCCATTTTACATGGATGGTAATAAGGATAACTAAAATTCATATATATTATATATATAAAAATACAATTAATTTTTAAATTAAAATTATTTTTTAACTTTATTTTATTCCATCCATAAAAAAGGAAAATATTGTTAATGGGAACGTATGACCCAACTTCTATATGAATGAGGTAATTTATTTTTCTATTAATGAAATTCATGGATGGATTAAAATATTTATATAATGAATATATGTTATATTTATACCATAATTAATATTATTGGTCATATGATCCATGATAAATGAAATTGGACTGAAACTAATAAACTAAAATACTCATGACAAACAAAACAACTAACACTCAAAAATAATTAGGTTTATATGGGATTATTGATAAAAGGGGGTGAAAAAATGTTATAAATGGATTATATATGATCTAAGAAGTATGTAAATGAATCTATTATATAATTCTAGAAAAAAATAAATTTATTTGACCTGAGTTTAGTGGGATTTTAAAGCATGTATAACTTGATGTAAAGGTTTTGTATTACCATCACATTATTTATCAGAATTATTTATGATTATGTTTGCAATGATGAAATAATATGATATCTCTCTTAATAAACTAATTAATTTTATTCTAATATAGATATTTATTTTATAATAATGTTTTCCTTTTATGTTCCCCCCCCAAATGTACATAAATTACCAAAAATATGTTTTAAAAAAATCGATTTCATTTCACTATTTGCTTGAAAAATAGTTTTTCTTCCATATCCATATTTTATAAAAATATATTAAATATGGGTTTTACTATTATAATATACAATTTTAAATTATTTTTGACCCATTTATTTATATTTAATGAAAATATTCAAAGTAATTTTCTTTTTATTTTCATAACGAGGTTCTTTGTGAATTTTCTAAAAAAATATGGTAAAAGTGTTGTTTAACATATGCAATATGAATGGAATTTTACACCATCAAGAAAAATATATGTCTTGAAAAATCCATTAAAAAATCCCATGGTTATTTTCAAATAAAATATTTTACATTGTTGTTTTGGGAATTTTAATATATTTAAAAATTGATTTCAAATTGGAAATGTTATATCCCTCAAGAATATTTTAATGATATTTTGATTCCTCAATAAAAAAACATCAATGTTGATTGTAATTTTCTTGGAATATGATCTAATGACAAAATTATTTTTCATATTCATGAATTTTTATGTTTATTATGAAAATAGTTTTATGAAACCTATTTCCTTACTATGTGTTATGCTATGATGAAATGGTTATGAAACCCATTTAATTTCATGGTTTATTATCTAATGAATGGTTTATGATATTATAGAACACATATGTATATTTTATATTATGTGAAGGGTGGAAAGTATATCTACTATTAATTCATATGGTAAATATTGATGTATATTTAGATAAAAAGGATTAAAATATATAGTAAACATGGTTTAGAAATGTATTTTTTCAACTTTGATATTCAAGGGAGTGATACTTGGCTACTATGACGGCTTTGTGAGTGAACCCATTAAACATTGATAGCCCAAGAAAATATCCCTAAATAATAAGGAAATAATTTTCTAATCTTTTTGGAAGGTCACAATTTCATGTCCTATAATAACTTTATGCTCTCATGGATTATCTTATTTAATTAATTTATGACTCAGGTCTCAGGAACATGTATAGTTTATGCCATGACTCGAGATTTTGATCTACGATATGAAGTGTATATTTTTATAATGTTAATATCATGTTATTATACCCTTTTTATAATTTTATCCTTATATAATAATTGATTTATCATTTTTTTCCTTAAAAATCATGAGATCTCCCCATATATTATCTTTTTTCTTAGTTATGAAGAAAGATTTTAAGTATGATTTGTATAATAACAATTATAGTTATAAAGATATAAGTGGGACATGATTAATAATAATTGTGAACCTATTATTTATATTGACATGTTTTCTATGATACATGACCTGTATGATTATAGAGTGGATCTTTATGTTCTGTATTGAATAATAATTTACTCAAATATAATATCTTTGTATCATATGTTCAAACTGATATAGCTTCTCTCAGTGTATGGGTTACATATAAATTTGAAACTAGGATGAGAAAACATTAGTAATAATAGTCGGAATAGTATATGATAAAATCATAATGTTTTGGAAATGAACATGAATGACCTAGGTTAAAAATATGTTATTATAAAAGATGGTGATTTAATTTTGGAGTTTTATGAATTATTTTTAATTATTATTTTTTTCAACAATATGATTATTATTTCTATGGAAAGTATTTTTGGTTTATTTAAATGATAGAACCAAAATGAATTGTTTTATTGGTAAATGTGATGTATAGCGCAACGGTGTTCCACATGAGAAACTTAATTTTACTGGTGGTGGAATGAAAAATCACGTCTCTTTACTCAGAAAACATTATCAAGATATGAATACTAATTTTCTTGTAAATGGGAAATAGATGGAATAATATTTGGTTGATTACTTCATAAAGAAACACCCTCATTCTATTAGTGGGTCAAATGATCCACTTGTCAATGACCAATGTATCAATACATCTAAAATGATATTTTTTTTTCTTCAGTGTTAAGAACATCCGAAATTTATTATAGCTATTTATCATGGTTAAGGTCAATAGTATTAATGGTGGAATCTTATAAAGGAAACAAAATATTTAGAAAAAGTTGAATCAATTGAGTGGGAAAAATTTAAAATCATATTTTTCGATATGTGCATTAGTTATATTATTCGTACAAAAATTAGAATGATTTTCTTGTGTTAATGGAGAAAGGTGATTGTTCTATTGGTAATTATGTGCAAAATTTCTCACGATATGTGGGGTAGGATTTTGGGTTTATCATCCAACATAAATGTTTGGTTGATTGATTCTTTAGTGCCTTAAAACTAAGTCTCTAATGGGAGTTAACCATAAAGGACATCAATATATATATTAATAAATCATTTGGGGTGACATTTATGTAGAGACTATGATTAGAGTTACCCTTGAATCTCTTGGTTTTTTATAAGAAAAGAAGAATGTAATTCCAAAGAAAGCCTAAAAACCATATAGAGAGGACGATGATATTTTCTCTTTTCTTAAAATGTTGAAGGAAACATGGGGGATACTATCTTACAAGAACTAGCAAATATTTCACATGTAGAAATTGAGTTCATCAGAAACATTAATAAAGACAAAATATATATTGAATACACCACACAAACTCTAATGTTTTATATATAAGGAGTATGTCCATTATGTTAACCAGGTCCCACATTCGAATGTTAATGATGGTGATCGATGTAAAAAACCTCTCAAACCTTGATATAAATGGAAATCTCTTGAGATCACTATTTATTATGTGGGTTATGATAATTACATGTCTAAGGGTGTACCTACTATCCACTGTATAATTTATAATGTATTATTTGATTATATATCTACAAGTATTTATATCTAAATCCTTTTGTAATAGTATCACAATACCACATAAAAAATTAGAAACTGAATTCATAGTAAAATCCCTTAATTGTACAATATTCACATCCCATGTTTATGATTCTTCCATGGATGAATATTGTTGGAATATGTTTCCTATAAATCATTTTATTCTTCTTCTAGTTGATTCAATGTAATCTATGGAATGTAATAGATTTATTTATATAAAACCAGAATAAATTTCCAATAAAGGTATTTTTTATTTATATTCCAAACTATTGTATTTACTCTTATAATTATATTGAAAAAATTATATTATTTTTAAATTATATATATCATATGATTCATGATTCTTATAAAAAATTGTGTTAATATTAAACGTTTGGAGAGAAACACAACATGAATGTTATTAAAATTATATGGCATTTTTTTATGTCTTTCTAAACTAAATTTCAGATCTTGCACCGAATCATGGAGTTCAATTTTCAATATAACTCATACATTGTGATCACCCATTTTCAAGACTCAGTAATGAATGGCCCCAATTGAGTTCTAAAAATTACATAACAAAATGAACGGTAATCATGAATAGGTATTCATTTGTACAAGTGTGTCACCTTGAGGTGAACATATTTTGTTTATTAATAATAAATATAGATCAACAAAACTCTTTATTGATTAGTGAAAAACATAAAATGATCACAATCAAAAATAGGTATCTTATAACATATATTGATTAATTTTTTGATCAACTACTTGTAGATCAATACTTTTCTTTGATTGGTCATGATTATGAATAAAATTAGTTGAGGGTCCATGAAGGAGGATTTACCCAATATGACATTTTGTATAAGGTATGGATCCTAAGAATTTATAATGATTCCTTTTT